>CM018688.1:15844514-16444514 GCA_009363875.1 Mikania micrantha
ATATATATATATATAGGGAATGTTCCATTGGTAACCGACTCTAAGTGTGGTAACCTATTAACTCATTTTCACTGGTTGTTTTAAATAAGCCTTTTGAAATGCGCGGTCCATATTAATTATGGAAAAAACATGTGGATGAGATTTGTTTAAGGGTATTTTAGAGATTTGGTGGGGTGTACTTGATTTCATTTAAAAAAAAGTTTACCCCCAATTTTTAAACCTTCATAACTTTTATATACATTATTATTCAATTTTTAAACCTTCATAACTTTTATATACATTATTATTTTTTTATAAAATTGCACCATTAAACTTGTCACTTTTTATCTTTGATTCAAGTATATTTTTTCAAATTTTTTTTAAAATTTTCGTAATTTACACTAATGCAGCGACGTTTTACACTGATGCAACGACGTTTTGCACTGACGTAACGAGCTGAATTTTTTACACTGCTGTAACGAGCTGAATTTTTACAAAGTTTTCGTAATTGCATTGATGTAAGGAGCTGGATTTTTTCAAAGTGTTTTTAATTTTTTAAAATATTAATGAACTAATTTTTGTAATAAAAAATAATTTGTAACGAGATGGAAAGATTTTACGTTGATGTAATTACAAACGCTCGAAAAAATGAGAGAATATTACGAACGCTCGAAATAATTTGTAAAACATTTTAAAGATGGAAAGATTTTGAAAAATGAGAGAAAATTATTTTATTTATTGTTCATTACGTTGATGTAATTACGAACGCTCGAAAAAAATTCAAAAAAAATTGGCATGAGTATTATAGAATTAACGAGAAAAATATAACGAGTTTAATAGTGTAATTTTTCTTTGCTTCATAACTCAAAGATAGGTGTCTTCATTGTTATTGAAGGTCTTAATTATTATTTTATTAATTAAAGTAATTATTAATATATAAATTAATCATTTTATAATTTCTAAACTTCGTTATTAATTATTTAACATTTTATATTAAATTTGTGTAATACACGTAATAATAACCTTGTTACTAATATAATATATTCGTCCTGCGAGTTAAGCCTACTGGTTGGGTTTCACCTTGTGACCGAGAGGTCATGTGTTCGAATCTTGCCAAATGTGATTTAAAGAACATTCAGGTAAGGGAAGGAATCTTGAGCTTAATCTTGGGTTATGGACCAATGGGAGGTGAGTGTTTAC
Organism: Mikania micrantha; assembly: GCA_009363875.1. Taxonomy (NCBI): domain Eukaryota; kingdom Viridiplantae; phylum Streptophyta; class Magnoliopsida; order Asterales; family Asteraceae; genus Mikania; species Mikania micrantha. Next base: position 15,845,694 of record CM018688.1, read on the forward strand.
ACATTCCAGAGGGTTTCCACGCATCTGATGTGACCACGTCTTACCTCTTCCTGGTAGGCCTTGTTAAGACAACATACGTGATATGTATGCTCGTCGCCGTTCAAAAAAAATAACTAATATAATATATCCATTTTATTTTTAATAAATGCAAATATTCGCTTTTTGATTCCGTCTGTTTTTCCTCGCAACAGACCCGAAATATTCGTAAAAGTAACCAAGTTCTAGCTTTCTATCGCACACAGAAACCGAGTGATTCAACAATTTTATATATTTCTCCCCCGCCGATCGACCGTCGCCGGCAAGTAGCAAGTACTTGAGGAAGAATGGATCTGATCGGTATCTAAGTATTACATCCGATTTACATGTTTTCCGAGTGTTTGAATGTATGTATCAATTTCTATTGCAATTTTTTTTGTTGATCGTATGAGTGAAAGAAATGATGCAACTTTGGTTTGCACAATGCGAATTCAGTGATTCTTGTAGGGTTTAGGCTGATTATGGAATGACTTTGGATTATCCTGAAAACGTATGTGACATCTTAACCTAGGGTTTTGTTAATAAAAAACTCGCATACCTAGGATTAATTGGTCTTGCATGAAGATTTGGTGCTGTTTATGCTTTGTAGAAGAATAAGAAGAAGAAGAACATAAAAACAGAGAGACGATGGAGGAGACGGAGGCCATTTTGGGGGAGTTTGATCGTGAGCAGGGGAAGTCGGAAGAAATTGTTAATTTTGAGGAATTAGAGTATGGGAATCTAATGTATGAAGATTATGAAGTTGAGCTTCGATTGCAGCCAGGGGAGGGCTCTTCTAACAGTAATAAGGAGGTTGATTTGAGTTTGAGTCTGGGAGGAGAGCCTTCGTCTTCATTTACTGTGCGTGTGCTTGAAAGAGGTGATCTGGATCGTGATTCTCAAATCAAACGTCCCAAAGTTCAGTCTGTAGCACCGTGAGACCCTCTTCCTTAAATTTGGTTTTTTGGTAGTTTACAGTGTAGTTCAGCCGAAATGGTTAGTTTTTATGTCCAGAACTTGCCTGCTACTGATGGGTGTGCCAACCTGCCTAATCTTGCAACATATTTAATTCTTGGGGACTTAGTTATATTATAATATGAAAGAAACCGTGAACCAAAGGTGTTCTGTTAAGTGATTTTTTTTTCCTTTTGGTTTTTACATGATAATCTTGTGTTATCTTTTTTTCAGGGATCGTGATAGCTTTCTTCTATCTGATTCTTTTCAAGAAAATATTTCCTCTGGTCTGATTGAGAAAGAGTTTGATAGAATGCATGACGGCTCAGGTCACCATAGTTTTTTGGCATCTGACAATGATGCGAGTCCTTTCTTGTCTTATAGTTGGATAATGGAGGAAGATGAAAATGTACATCCAGATATGGATGATCTAGAAATTCAAATGGATCTTACAGATGACTTGTTGCATATGGTATTTATTGCTCTTGTTTTCATCTCCTCCTTCTGTTGTTTTATTCTTGTTGGTACTATGCGCTGATGGCTACTGTCCTGGCTTGTTAGGTCTTTTCTTTCTTGGACCACACTAATCTTTGTAGAGCAGCTGAGGTTTGCAGGCAGTGGCACATAGCTAGTGCACATGAAGATTTCTGGAGGTTCTTAAATTTTGAGAACAAGAACGTGTCTCCACAACAGGGTAAGACTGCCTCATTCTATTTCAGTATTTTGGTACCTGGGAATTGTCAGGGTTTTGTAAAATAAAATTGAAACAGCCTAGACTGGAAGTTATGAAATGAATCATCTATAGCAGAACACTTGTCTACTCAGATTAAGCTTATGGTATATGCTAGAATTTAAAAGGCATTGCCCCTTCTTTTAAGCTAAGCTAGAAGGTTTTTCTTTGCTTCATAACTCAAAGATAGGTGTCTTCATTGTAGATTATCCTCCTACTAAAAATGTTCATATGTTTCCATATAGGAGCTAGTTATTATTTAGACAAGGTCAAATGTGATTGTTACTAGTCTATCACAACTGGCAAAGGCTGTGTTATAACTTCATATGATAAGTGGTCGGAAAGTCTCACATATTTTTTCTAGCAAAGTCAAATAGAGATTGAATAAGAGTAGAACAGCTAATGCTTGGACCATCTATATAGATGCAACACTTATAGGAAACACCATAATATGTATTATGTATCACATGCTAGGTGAGGAATCATCACTTCCGGCTGCATGAAGCAATATGCGCGCATAAGGCGAATGTCAAATTTGCATGAGGCACATGAATTTAGAGCGCTTGTTGTACATGGCAGATTTTGTGCTTCTTTTAGGTTGTTAATATAGATTTTAGGTTGTGTATAGAGGTTTATATTAAATTATATAATGATGTCTTGGTATCTTAATTTTTATATTGAATTGTATACATTGCGAGCGATTTTGCCTCTCACCTCGTAGCATGTCTAGCATTTCTTGGTTTTTAAAACCAAAGTCATAGTTTTGCCACTCTATGCATGTTCATATAAAATATTTGGTCGAAGTTGGCAAGCATGTTATTGTCTTTGTTTGTTCAAATTCTGCTTTGGTGACAATATCTTCTTTGTTGACAAGTGTGAAACAATTTTCTTAATAATAACTCGATTTAATCCCGCATGCATTGTGTCATGAATTTTGCCATGATCTCAAATATCATTAAACAAAGACGATCTTGAACACCAAATGCAAATAAAAGAGCACGTCACAGTGGCTGCTGCTCTGTCATAAAATCCCTCAAGCATACCATATCGCTAAGTGAGCCTCACTCCATTATTAAAGTTGTACTCCGCCATAAAAATTGCACTCTGTCATAAAAGTGACCTTCACTTCGTTGTAAAACCAAGATAAACTTGGTAATTGTATTTCATATTATGAGAGAAGATTACAATCAATATATAAAAAATATAATTACACATTAATCCCTCCTAATATATAAATGTATAAACTATGACTAAACTATCTAATAAACCATAAAGCGTACCTCATTGTAAACGTGAGTGTCGAAAGGACCAAATGCAAATGTAGATGCAACGATAAACGTAAACACGTAACGCTAACAAATGAAAAAAAATTTACAAGGAATTGTGCCCAAAATTAATATACTCAAACTTTTGTAGCTAAAATTGAAAAATAAAGAGTTTACTATTTAAACTTTTGTGGCAAAAAATGAAAAATCTAAAAGTTCACTATTTAGTTTGTGTCCAATATTAGCATACTTAAACTTTTGTGGCCAAAATGGAAAAACCAGAAGTTAAACATTAAACTTATGTGACCAAAATGGAAAAACCAGAAGTTTAACATTAAACATTTGTGGTCGAAATTAGAGGTGGTGCACAAACTATATATATTTTTTTGAATCGGAACCAGTTCCGCTTTTGGTAAACAAAGTCAAGAACCGGTTTCGGTCAGGTTCGGGTTTTTGGCCAGTTCCGGTTGAAGCGATTTTGGTTTGGGTAGTCGGTTCCGGTTCCGGAACTGTTTTTTTGCCCACCTCTAGTCGAAAATGATAATTATGATAGTCTATTATTCCTCTATTTTGTTTTTAAATTTTTTAATTATGATAGTCTACTATTCCTCTATTTTGTTTTTAATATATATAATAATTTGGAGGTTGTGAAGTTAATTCCTAGTGTCGTTATGTTAAAACATTTACGTTCTATGTAATTTTATGTATCATAACTATTAAAGATATTCTATTTGTACGTGCATCACTCAATATCATATGTCATATATGCCAAACTAGGCTAAATGTTAATAACTTGATACCACGAAAGACAAGTCTCACTTAACGTTGCTATGTGCTATCCTCGAACTTATGGGCTGGTGATGTGAGGATGCGTGTTATCATTTTACTCTATTAGTCACTTGGAGCTGTAGATTGCATTGAATTATGGATCGATGCTTTTATTCTGTGAAAAAGTAATTGTGAATATTAATATTGCTTTAACTTTACTTCTGAATATCATCGCTAAAGCCTAAATCACTTTAAAACATATTGTTATAACATGTTGATTGTTATGCTTTGTGGTTAATTTACAGAGAAATACGTACAAAGTTGGTAATACTATGTTATGGTGCTTGCATTTGTTATTTTCTTTTAGTTATTTTTAAGATTAAGACCTCTGTTAGTTTTGGTGTTACTTGCTTCTATCCTGATCCTCTTATCTTAAGGTTATCTATTGTTATAATCATAATCGTCTTAACACAAATAAAAGAAATTACATTCTGTTGAATGTTTTTTTAAGATGAAATATTTTTTTAAAAGGGGATATTTTCAAATACTTGGAGGATGAAAGATTTTCTCTACCTTATAGAAGTATGGATATTGTGATGATTCCTGTTTTGTCTTGCCATAAGTACCAAGAAAACTATCAATTTCATGATGTAATAATTGTTTTCGAAGTCACATACTTGAATGTCACCACAATCTTTGGCACCCAAGAGAGGGTCCTGAGTATGAGAGGGATAAGTTGAGCAAACCGGGAGCTTGAATGTCACCACAATCCTCAGTCTGTTGGATGTTAAATTTAAGAATTATTTTTTTTATAAAAGGGAAATTCTTTAAATGCGTGGAGGATGAAAGATGTTCTCTACTCTGTAGAAGTATGGATATTGTGATGATGTACCCACTTGGAGGATGAAATATTTTCTCTACCTTATAGAAGTATGGATATTATGATGATTTACCTGTTTTGTCTTGCCAATAGTACCAAGAATACTATTGATTTTCTGATGTAATAATTGTTTAGAATCACATGCTTGAATGCCACCACAATCTTTGGCACCCAAGAGATGGTTCCTGGGTATGAGAGGCATAAGTTGAGAAAACCTGGAGATTGAGCTTAAGCAACTCTTTAAATTAATCTGCCTTAGTTTAGACACGAGGCCATTTTGAGAACCATGTGTCAAATCTTGTGAAGACTGTGCTGCGTGGTTTATTCTTTGGAACTAAATTTGGTAAAAAATACACATCTGTGATAAAGTTCTTTCTGTTTTGGGATAATTTTTTATGTTCTTTCATGAGTTAAATTAAAAACGGCTTTAAACTATTATATGTTAGCAGATTAATTTAGATAGCGCTTAGGCAATTTGTCCTGTTTCAATGATATGCCAAAGATGCTTGTTTGACCTTGAAATAGTTATTAGTTAGATGTTCATCATGAAATTTTTACCCTAGTGTTTTTGTAATATATGTATGACTTGGTGCACATTGCAGGAAGAGAAGCATAGTAGTAATAATGATTAGATGTTGCAATACGCTTGGTGTTTTTTGAATAATAGAATATATGATTCATGTTTGTCTGATTGCACTTTCCTCCATGTGATCGTATGTATGTGTGATTGTGTTTGTCACTTTGTTGCATATATATATATATATATATATATATATATATATATATAAAATACACACACATATCGTTCTTTTGTAATATATGAATAATCTACGTGCTTGACTTTTTAATTTTTTGCATTTGTCATTGAGTTTGTCCTTTTTCTTAAATTGAATCTAGGTAAAATACTTGCTTTTATGTTTTAGGAAAGTGATCTCTTGATACAAGGACAGTTAAGACGGGATTTTGATTTGTTAACAAGTTTGTACTATATATCTCTTCTATTGAACCGAGTCCTTGCGATTGTTTAACTGTGACAACACAGATTCTACTTATAGTGCTAAACAAATGAGTTGTTCTGCTAAAATGTAGTTCTTAGTTAATAGCATAATCCTACTTATATTTGGTCTTCTAGTTGAAGATCTATGTCACCGGTATCCAAATGCCACTCAAGTGAACATTAATGGGTCGCCCGCTATTCACATACTTGTAATGCAGGCAATGAATTCCTTAAGGTGATCACTTTTTAAGTTTGTATTATTCAAAACTATCTCTTAATTGAATGCTGAGCTAACATTTGACTATTTTCAGGAATCTTGAGTTCTTAACTTTGGGAAAAGGACAGTTAGGAGAGACATTTTTCCAAGCTTTAACTGATTGCACTAATTTAAAAAGTTTGATCGTGACTGATGTTATTCTTGGTAATGGCATCCAGGAGATACCAATATACCATGATAATTTGCGACACATTCAAATTGTGAAATGCCGCATGGTCCGTATATCTGTCAGGTGAGGATAGAAGTTATAACTATTAGTAGAATTGTATATGGCTGCATGAATTAATTTTGCTGAGAAAGTGCTAACCTCTTTGACAGGTGTCCCCAACTTCAGACTTTGTCCTTTAAGCGAAGCAGCATGGCACATGCTGTACTCAACTGCCCTCTTTTGCATGATCTGGATATAGCATCTTGTCATAAGCTTCTAGATGCTGCAATCCGTTCAGCAGTGGCATCATGCCCTCTCTTGGAGTCCTTGGACATGTCTAACTGTTCTTGTGTTAGTGATGAAACACTACGTGAAATTTCCTTAAATTGTGGCAATCTAAGAATTCTGAATGCATCATACTGTCCGAACATTTCTCTTGAGGTAACTTCTGTGGGTTTGTGTGTGTTTTATCAAATATCAACCAAAAGTCCAAAACCAATATTATATGATTTTTTGAATATGCTGATTACTTGTTAATATAATATACCTTTCATTGTTTGCTTGAAGTCTGTAAGGTTGACGATGCTTACTGTTCTCAAGCTTCATAGCTGTGAAGGCATAACTTCTGCATCTATGTCTGCCATACAAAATAGCTATATGTTGGAGGTGAGAATGTTCTCTGTTGTCTCCATACTGGCAGCTAACTTCTGCAATTTTAGTTTATTTATCTTTTTTTCTCCACAGGTTTTGGAGCTTGATAATTGCAGTTTATTGACATCGGTCTTTCTGGATCTTCCTCACTTGCAGAATATCAGACTTGTACATTGTCGCAAGTACAAGACTCTAAATTAATCTATAAATCCCTAAAGAGAGAACATATTCTGTTAGCATCATTAATTTTCGTTGCTATTTGGTTGCAGATTTGTGGACTTACGTTTAGAAAGTGCGGAATTATCATCCATTAAAGTGTCTAATTGTCCTTCACTCCAGCAAATCAACATTGTATCAAAGTATCTGCAAGTATGGTTCAGCTATATTTGTTCTTTTGGATTATTATTTTTGAATGAGTACCAAAATTCACTTGCTTGAATTCTTGTTATTTTTATGCAGAAACTAGTTTTGCAAAAACAGGAAAGCTTAACTTCATTAGAGCTGCAGTGTCCAGGTCTACATGAAGTTGACCTCACTGACTGTGAATCTTTAACAAATTCAATCTGTGAAGTTTTTGGTGACGGCAGTGGCTGCCCCATGCTCAAATCATTGATCCTGGACAACTGTAAGGTATTTAATGCACTTACTAACTTTTTATGTACATTAATTATTAGTTTCACCATTTGACATTTTAAATTTGTGGATCCATTTTTATTATACTAGGAGAATAAACTTCTGATTTTGGCACCTGTTTATTGTAGATGAAAAAGTGTACTTTTATTTAATTAACTGAATGTTGTAGTGACAATGGAGGGGAACCCTCAATATATATAGGATCGAAAAGAGTAATTCTAAAGAAACCTTACTTGAGCCTATGACCATAAAATGATAAACCCACCCTATGACCCTAATACTAAAACACTAATAACTACAACAACAGAGAATGAGAAAGGAAGTTTTAGCTTACACAATGAAGTTCTATTTTTAAACCTTCTAGTCTAATTGTCACTACATGAGCACATGTAATTTGTGAATACATACTTATCTATAACAACAGAGAATGAGAAATGAAGTTTTAGCTTACACAATGAAGTTTTTTTTTTAACTTTCTAGTCTAATTGTGGTAACTTTGATCAATTTCAAACGATCAAATTGTGGTGCACGCATATAATGTATGTATGTGTGGGCCCTTAAGGGGCAAAAGTAAAAGTGCACTAATTTTAACGTTATTTCAATTATTTTGTGAAAATAACGTTAAAATCATTGGGATGATCAATTTCAAACGATAACTTTGAGTCGGGGACTCTTTCGAAGCAGCCTCTCTATCCCAATTGGGATTGGGGTAAGGTTTGTATCTATCCTTCCCCCTAGACCCTACTGAAAAGTGGGAATATACTGGGTAAGGTTGTTGTTGTTGTCTAATTGTCACTACATGAGCACATGTAATTTGTGAATACATACTTTTCTTTGCTTTGAACTATATGCAGGTTGCTTGAACACTCCCTCTGGTGACTATTCTCCTTACATGATTTGTGTGTTAATATATGTACTTTTTTTAAGTCAGGCATCCCATGTTGTTGCATATTCTTTTCTGCTCCAAGTTACATAAATTTTTGGCAAATTTTGTGTTTTTTTATACTGATTTATTTTTCTTTTTTTGGTTCAGAGCTTGACGGCTGTTAAATTTTCTAGCAATTCATTAACCAGTCTTTCCCTTGCTGGTTGCCAAGCTATTACTTCTGTTGAACTAACTTGTCCTTACCTTGAGCAAGTGTCTTTGGATGGATGTGGTCATCTTGAAAGAGTAATCTTTAATCCGGTAAGTGAACCATTCATACATTTTGTTTTGGCATCTTGATTGGATTTTACAATTTCAGCACTATATATAACATCAGTAGTTCTATCAAATTGCTACATTATCTAGTTAAAAGAATGATTACCATGATTGTTGTATCTATTATTAATGGGTTAATTGCAAAAAACAACTTTGTTCCAACTTCAAAGTTGGTCACATATTTTTAAAGATATCTTAGATAAGGCTTCAACTTTGCAAACTGTTTCATCTAGAGTAATTTGGTCCAAGTTGGTTGCCACTATTTTTTTTACAAATCTGTTCATATATAAACGCATAAGAGGGGGCAACCATGAACATCTTGGGCCATAATGTCATATTGACCCACATGATACATGTTTGACAGTTCAAGCCTTTCTTCTTGTTTTTCTTAATTAGTTATCTTTAGAAATCAAAATTGTGTTTTGTGTCTAACTAAATTTGATACTGATACGGATTTTAAATTTAAAACAGGTGGGTATATTTTTATGTTTATTATTATTTTTTTCTACTCAATTAGGAATATTGAAATATTGAATTGTTTCTTGAGTCTAACTAAAAATAAAATTAGATACGTGTTAATGCTATCAATAGTTTGATTCTAGCATCTATATTTGAAATCATTTGCAAGTGATTAATTTCACTCTATTTTTTTGACAGGTTGGCCTTCGATTTCTTAATCTGGGAATATGTCCTAAACTTAAAACACTCGAGATTGAAGCACCGACTATGGTGTTGCTCGAACTAAAGGGATGTGGTGTCATATCAGAAGCACTTATAAACTGCCCATTCTTAACGTCTCTGGATGCTTCTTTTTGCAGGTTATGTGAATTCATTGTACTTACCTATATCCATTGTCTGATATCAGCTAATAAGATGCTAATTTTTTCTGATCCACACATGCAGCCAACTGAAGGACCACTGCTTATCTGCAACTACCGCCTCATGTCCCCTCATCGAATCACTAATTTTAATGTCATGCCTATCTGTTGGTTCCAGTGGACTCTCATCTTTGCGTCGGCTTCCAAATTTGACATCACTTGATCTCTCCTACACACATATAACCAACTTGCAGCCTGTATTCAACTCCTGTTCACGGTTAAAGGTTTAAATTCTGGATATTGATTTTTATATATTTTTTTTGTAAATTGGATTTTATTAATCCAAACTATAACCTATTGGTTGAGAATCATCATCCATACTAGTAGTTTGGCCAATGGGTCAGAGTTTGGATTATTAAAATCCAATTTGCCTCTATTTTTTTTTTTTTTTTGCTACTGGTTTTTGGCTTATAATTTTTTCTTTGTTTTTTTAGGTTTTAAAACTGCAAGCATGCAAGTATCTCACCGACTCATCACTTGAACCTCTTTACAAAGATCAGGCCCTCCCTGCTCTACGGGAATTAGACTTATCATACGTGAGCTTGTGTCAGGCTTCCATAGAGGAGCTTCTTGCTTCTTGTACTCATTTAACTCATGTCAGTTTGAACGGGTGTGTGAACATGCATGACTTAGATTGGAGTTTTAGTGTTGATCACGTGTGTCCATCCTATATGGCCTCCGAACAGCCTCAACGATTTTTACAAAATCTCAACTGTGTTGGTTGTCCAAATATCAAGAAAGTACTTATCCCATCAGACGCCCGGTTTTCTAATTTATCATCACTAAACATCTCGCTATCCACAAATTTGAAGGAAGTTAATGTCACCTGTTTTAATTTATGCTTTCTCAATCTAAGGTGTGAAATTCTCCCTTGGTTGTTTTTATTGTTATAATGCTCAAATAACAATAAAAATTAATTATCTGCGTGCTTGTCACCTTAGTAACTGCTTCTCATTGGAAATCTTAAGGCTCAACTGTCCAAGATTAACTAGCCTTTTTCTCCAGGTATGCATTACATTAGTTCTGGTCTTTTTTGGGGACAACCCAAATTGCAAAGAGACATTCATTTTCCAAGATTTATTTGTTTTTTTTATTCTCTGTCTCTACTAGTCTTGCAATATTAGTGAAGAAGCAGTTGAATCCACCATATCAGAGTGTAACATGCTTGAGACACTAGACGTCCGCTTTTGTCAGAATGTAAGTCATGAGTTAAAATGCTTATTTTTAAGAAATGCTTATTTTACTGTAATTTTTAGGGGTGAATGGGTTTATTGAGTCAGTTTTGGGCTCAAACTGATCTAAAACCAAAATTTTGGTTGATCAGTGAACTGAAACAAATTGGTTTTGTTTGTCAGTTTTACTTGTGGGTTTGGTTATGGGTTAGTATTCGGTTATAAATCCAGAGAAATGGTTGGGCCTGAAAAAAAATTGCTTAAGTTTTCTGTGACCATCTGGGCCTAATTCTTCTAGCTGTTGTCACATTGGTGTGGTTCAGTTTAAGAACTAGGATGGGTTCCAGGTTTGGCGAGGTTCGCGGAGGATGCGAGGTGTGATTGAAACCAAACCGTAGTTTTCGGGTTTCAATTTTCGGGTTTCAAAAATTAAAAGCTAAAAACTGAACCATTGATTTTTAGCCCGGGTCGGCTAATCCGGTTTTTTTATGTGTGGTATTGCAATAGGTAACCCCGACAAGTGTGGAAAGATTACGGTCCGCTTTCCCAAGCTTAAAACGCATATTCAACTAAGAAAATCACTCTCAACCTTCTAAATATTATGTATTTTACTCTTGTGTTGCTTGTTCCAAACTTTCAATTCTATCTTTTTAGGGCTTAATAAACAGTGTTGTTCACTTTGAGTTCTTATCAGGTAAAAATGTTCCACTGATAAGCATCATCTACTTGTTATATTTAATAAAACATTTTTAAATTTATTAAATTGATATTGTTGACAATACCTGGCATTAATTTCTTCTAAATGACTAAAATATTAAAAACTTTAGGCCAAAATATTCTGCTGTATAATGTTTTGTTTCTTAAATAAGAATTTAAATACCAAAGTATTTGTAGTTTAATCTAATATCTAAACAAACAAACATATTCAGTAAAATTTCATTAATCATCAGATCTCGGTCTTAGTGTGTATGTTAAAGTGTCTCTTTGTATGAGATCAGGGGTTCACCTCTGATGGTCTCTGGATTTAATATTATGATTATATTAGGTTAGATTGGTGTTAATGATAAAGAATTTATATTTATGAAATAAAAGTTTGTAATGATTGGATATATTTATGAGGGTCATTCTTGTGACTTGGTTGTTTGCTTGTACAAGCTAACTGTATAAATGCATATGTCATCATTGTGTTGCATGGGGCTGGTATTATTTTAAGGGGACCATTTATATCTTGCATGCTTTTCACTCTTAAATGCACAAAACTATATATTATATTTATTATTTAAGGGTAGGGATAATGATATGTAATAATATATTATTTTAATAAATACATCAACTCTATTAAAAACAAACAATAAAAGGACAATATGAAACCAGTAATAGCATAATTGCCTTAATATAAACAAAGTTTGGTGTAGTTTATTACTAATATATTGTCATTTTACACGGGTAAAAATTCTTTGTTTTTATATGTAGTTTGTGAAGATCCACAACAAGCTATTAGATGTATTGTGTAAAAGAAGGGGATTTTAAAATTGGTTTATGTTTTTATCATGAGTTGAATCAAGATATTATTTATTTATCATTATAAAGGATTGATTAAAAGAAGAGATTTTTGTAAGAAACAAGGGTTTGATATGCTACGTGATAAAAGAAAAGGAAAGAAAGAAAATTTATGTATTATATATTAATTTAATTTTTATTTTTTTATACTAGATTTGTTTGTTATGTGTTTTCTACTGATTTTTTATGTTTTTTGTACTGTATTTTTGTTTTTTATACTATATTTTTATTTTCAATTTTTTGTACCAATTTTTTATTTTTGTATTGGATTTTTGTTTTTTTATACTGAATTTTATTTTTGTTTTTATGTTTTTAACATGACACATGTCAAATTTTTATTGGTTTTTACACTTTTTAAACAAAAGAAATCTTTCTAATGAATCCAGCCCCTATCAATATACGTTTTACGTGTCCTAAAGTGTATTATTATTATTTGGATTAATTTGGATTAAGTTGGTAACCTAAAATTTGATAGATATCTTAATACCTCGAGTTCACTAAGACTATAAAAACATTTATTTTTCTTCTAGGCTATTTACATATTTACCCTTTCTAATATCATTTATTACATATATAAATAAGTAAAAAGGTCAACTACGTATTTCCTTCTTTTTAAAATATATTTTTTCTCTTTTAAATAAACTAGTCAATTACATATTTATTTCTATAAAAAAGAAACATTTAATTGAATTTAGGTGTAAGTAAATATGTTTTTTTTAACGGCGAAGGTCTCAATCATGTGAGCCCGTTGTTTTCAGGTCATGTCACCAAGTCCAGTTACCTGGACCTCCCATGAGCCACCACAACCACCTCAGGAGGAAACTCTACTGCGAAACCCTCTTACCCTGCTCAGACCCCCTTTTTTGGTGCGAGAGGGATTTGAACCCAAGACCTCCCATATGAAAGAATCTCAGGGTACCATTGAGGCACTGCATTATTGGTAGGTGTAAGTAAATATGTAATCAATGTTATTAACAAGAGAATACATGTAAATAATCATTTTTTTTATATCATGAGAAACGAGGATTATTTTGTTTTCAAACCTTAAATACGGCAATTATATGGCCATGTGACAGGGAAATATTGCCGTTGGTTGGTAGGGGCATCGACACGCCACGCACGTGATCGCAGGGTCCACTATATCTCCCGTTTCCTCTTTTTTAATGTTTATAAACTAACCAACCAACCAACCAACTAAACATGCCCGCGGTGTCGCGGGGACTATATATAATCATACCGTCGTCTAACACTAAATTACGTTTGAAACGAACTATCTTCTAAAAATAATGACAAAGGCGTAGAAGATAGTTGGTGAAATAAACCAGGAAAAAGGGATGAAAAAAGATAGAAATAATAAAATCAACAACGCTTGTAGGTGTCGAACACTCGAACCTGCTTTGGTAAGTAAAGAGGGATGAAAAAAGATGGAAATAATATTGCCTTTCACGATTTTCTTTAGCAAAATATTAATTATAATATATATATATATATGGTGTGGAATTTTTAATAACCCACTAAATGTGTACTAACCCAAATAACTTTGCCAAGATGAAGCCGAATCTTGGATTTTTTTTTGAACATCATTATAACACATTTTGAACACCATGTTCTTTTATGAGTTTGTGGAAATTCATCACCGTTTAAAAAATATCATCGTTATAAGTTTTGTGCTACAGTACTGCAAGTTTTAAATATTTTACAACTTACAGTACTGTAAGTTTTTGAACGGTGATGAATTAGCCCAAACTCATAAAAGAACATGGTGTTCAAAATGTGTTACAATGATGTTCAAAAAAAAATCCAAGATTCGGCTTCATCTTGCCAAAGTTATTTGGGTTAGTACACATTTAGTGGGTTATATTTTTAACCTTCCCCTATATATATATATATAGGGTAAAGATCCTATAATAACCCTCTCTTATTGCATAACCCGAAATAACCCTGCAAGATGAACCCGAATCTTTGGTTTTTTTTCTTTCAAAATCTTAGTTTTACATGTACAAGAATATGTTCTTTTATGTGTTTGAGCAAATTCTTTTTCGTTTGAGATACTACATCAATGTAATTTGCCTTACAGCACTGTAATATTTACAGTGCTATTTACAGTGTTGTAAGGCAAATTACATTGATGTAGGATCTCAAACGAAAAAGAATTTGCTCAAACACATGAAAGAACATATTCTTGTACATGTAAAACTAAGATTTTGAAAAAAAAACCAAAGATTCGGGTTCATCTTGCAGGCTTATTTCGGGTTATGCAATAAGAGAGTGTTATTATAGGATGCGGATCCTATATATATATATATATAGGGAAGTGTTCAAATAATAACTCACTCTTAGAAGCTGAATCTTGAAAAAAAAATTTAACATCATTGTAACACAATTATAACACAATGTTCTTTTATGAGTTTGTGAAAATTCATAACCGTTTAAGAGATATCATCGTTGCAAGTTTTTGACTTACAGCACTGTAACTGTTTTTGTCAAAAACTTGCAACGATGATATCTCTTAAACGGTTATGAATTTTCACAAACTCATAAAAGAACATAGTGTTCTAATTGTGTTACAATGATGTTCAAAAAAAATTCAAGATTCGGCTTCGTTTTCGCAAAGTTAATGGGTTATCGCTCTAAGAGTGGGTTATTATTTGATCCCAATCCTATATATATAGGATTAGGTTCAAGTAAAAAGGGTGAGATTGGTGAAAAGAGTGAAAAGGATTGTGAAGTTGACAAGTGACATTTCTCTAATTTTATAAAAAGGATATTTTGGTCATTGTGTTTAAAACTTAAAATCATTGTGTTTAATGCTTCAGTTCATTGTGTTTAATGATTCAGGTCATTGTGTTTAATTTTTTTATATCATATTTTGGTATTTTGTTATTGTTTTTATGCATTAAATAAATTGTTCTTATTTATTTTTTATGTTTTATGTATTAAAAGTACATAATTGTGTTATGTCATCATTATGTTTCTAAAACTCATAATTTTTAAAAAACATAAATTGTCTTTATTTTTTGAAAAATACATTTTGGTCATTGTGTAATATATTCATCATTGTGTTTTATCTTCAGAACATTGTGTAATATACTCATTATTGTGTATTACATTCAGGTCATTGTGTAATATATTCATCATTATGTTTTATCTTCAGAACATTATGTAATATACTCATCATTGTGTCTTACGTTCGGGTCATTGTGTAATATATTCATCATTGTATTTTATCTTCGGATTGTGTAATATACACATCATTGTGAACGTTCAGGTCATTGTGTAATATACTCATTATTTTATTTTACAAGTCATTGTATAATATATGCATCATTATGTTTTACGTTCAAGTCATTGTGTAATATACTTATCATTATGTTTTACGTTCATGTCATTGTGTTATGTTTTTGACAATTTGATTATATCTTATCATTGTTTTTTATGTATTAGATGAATATGTTGTTGTTTTATCATTATGATTTTTATATAAAAAGTATGTGATTGTGTGGTTTCTCATTATTATTTTTAAATCTCATCATTTTATAAAAAAAAATAGTAAGACACAATGATGAACAAAAAAAACAATCACAGACAAAAAGACACAATAACAGATAAAAAGACACAATGACGCATTACAAGTATCAAAAATGAAGGAAAACGTAATTTTTTTTTATTTTTTATATAACAATACTATACTTGTTTTAAAGATAAAAAAATACTCGTTTTTTTGGTGTAGTTTTTTTTAAAAAATAATACCGTATATAAAAGTTATGCCCGTTCAAAAAAATGGGGGGAACATGATAAAAAGTCAACAAAAGTGTCTATAACTAAAATACCCTTCCACTAACTTTTTTAATACAACTTTGATCTTAACCATTAAATTGTAGATATAAGGCTATAATCCTTCTCACACTTCTTACCAATTTAACATTTTTTACTATAACCTCACCCTTTATAATATATGGGGGAGGGTTACTAGGAAAACCATCATTTAGGAGAAAAATTAATAAAACTAATCACAATTGTTATCAATCAATTTCGTTTTTCGTTTTTCGTTTTTCGTTTTGTTTTATTATAAGATTATATTTGTTAACAAAAAGAAAAAAAATATATGTAATTTATTTTATTACATGTATGTAACTAATTGATTATATATATGTACTTGTAAACTACATGTATGAGTTACATATATATAACTTTATAGTTTACATATACGTAATTTCGTGATCTACATATATTTATTAAAAAAAAATTTTTGTTTAAAACATTTCTAAGCTAGTAATAAAAAGCATGAATTTTTTTTTTTAAAAAAAATTGATTTGTTAGTAGGAGTTTTCTTAGTTTTCTTCAAAGTGAGAAATTTTCTTTTGAACCCTCCCCTGATACATATATATAGGGGACGGTTAACGTACATATCAGTATTAACGTGCTAAACGTAGAAAGCCACAAGATCGCGCCATGTGTCATATGAGCAAAGGGCATTATCGTCCTTATAAAATTACAGACTGTGATTTATAAAATTACAGACTGACATTTAACACCCATAATTACGGACCACCGGGATAATCACGGACCAATAATTACGTACCACGTTATATAACAATCACAAACCATATTTTAACACATATAATCAAGGACAAAACGTATAATCACAAACAAATAATCACAGACCACGTTATATGAAAATCACGGACCGTTATTTAACATGTATCATCAAAGGATCAACTACATAATGACGTACCAATAATTACGTACCGAACATAAAAATCACGGACCACGTAAAAAAACTTAAAAAAACTATAACAATACTATACTCAAATTAAATATAATAAAATTCTCAATTTTATGGTGTAATTTTTTTATAAAAATAATAAAACATGTAAAAGTTATTTAATTTTTAAAAAACGAGTGAAACTTGTTGTAAATAGAAAATGTGGTTGTTCCTCTTTTGCCCTTCCAGTTATATTTTACCCTTATTTTGTGGAGAAAGTTGTATAAAGTGGGAACCACTAGATCTTGTCCATTGATTATTTGATCAAAGGGTTCAGAATTCATCCTACGTTTAGTACGTTAACATTAACATGTATTTGATCCGGCTCCTATATATATATATATATATATATATATATATATAGTAAGGTTATTGTACAGAATAATATTTTTGTAAAAATAGCGAGAAATGATCTGAACCTTTGATGTGCTAAGATCAATGGTCATTAACGAACCAGTGGTATGATCGTAATTAATATGTTGTTTAAAATGGAAATAAGGGCACAAAACAAATTTTCATATTTGCAGATATCATGATATCCATTAAATCAGGAACAGTTGCTATTTTTAAGGAATAAGTTGGTTTCCTTCTCGATATGTGTTAATACGTGATATTAGTGCATGAAACGTATATCAGCACATTCACATAATGTGCTATTAATATATATAAGCATATATCAGCTCATATACATAGGGGTTGGATCCAGTAAGAAGAGACTTTTGCCTAAGAAGAGCAAGAAGCAATAGAAATTTGACAAGTAGCACAATCCAGTACAAAAAACATAATCCAGTACATAGAAAATAAAAAATCCAGCACAAAAAATAAGAATCCAGTACAAAAAATAAAAATTCAGTACAAAAAAAATAATAATGTATTACAAAAAACACAAAAATCTAGTACAAGTAAAATGAAAAACAAAAAATAATCTAATACAAAAAAATAAAAATATAGTATAAAAAATAAAAATCTAGTACAAAAAATATGAAGTCATACATAAATTATCATGCCAAATTTCAAATTATTATTAGTTCTTACTCTTCTTAGGCAAAAATCTCTTCTTATTTGATCTTTCCCTCATATACATAATATGCGATATTCGTACATGATATATCAGCATATATCAATGCATATCAACATATAATAGCACTACAAAAATCAATGTCTTTTGGTGTTTTAAATTACATCATGTCAGTACACAATCACACTAAAATTGTGTCAAACAATTATAGTATCATTCATACCAGCACATATCCGCAAATTATTTAACGATTTATCAATATATCAAATTATTAAAACTCCTTATTCTCATCGTTCTATATAAAATAGCACGTGCTATCACATAACAGCACATATTAACACTCATGTTCGACATTATTATAAATAACAATATATACTATCACAATAATTTTTCTTTTAAAATCACTATCTCAAATCCTGCGATTTTTCTTCTTCTGATGAATTCATATTTGTTGTTGAATATTTCTTTTCGAATATAATTGGATTTTTGGAATAAATTTGATTCAGATAAATGATTATTCACTTTCCTTGTTTAATGGACAATTACATATCCATTAATATTAAATTTTCTAAACTAGCATTTTTTATTAATTAACTAAAATGACAAATGTCAACATATGATTGGTTCTTATCATTTTTACAAAAAATCAATTTTGTACATGAACCTACTCCTATATATATATATATAGTATAAGGTTTGGCTAAAAAGTTTTAAAACCATGAGAAGTGTGAGAAGAGATCTCAACCATTAGATCAATTGGTTTTGTGGTTGAGATTAATTTAGTGGTATTTTCGTAAATAGTTATAAATTAAAACCATCAGTAGGGGTAGAATGGGAAGATCTAGCCAAAAACCTGCACATGCAAGTCACATGCATTTTCCTCCATCTTTTTTAAATGTTCATAACTTTTTTATACGTTAGTATTTTTTTTAAAAAATTACACCATAAAATCTAGCATTTTTTTATCTTTCTAATGAGTATAATATTAGTATATTTTTTAAAATTAAAATAACAACCTAAAATGAGTTTCATGAACCATATGTTTATGGTGTTTTTCCAATATATACGAAACTGATCTTTTATGGTGTTTTTTACACATATGTATGTTTTATGGTGTTTTCAAAGATATTTTATGGTGTTTATGATGTTAACATTTTATGTATTTTTTGGTGTTTGCGTATTAATAAAACTAAAAGAGGGCATTTTTTGGTGTTTTTGAAAACGAAAAACACCATAAACACCTAAGTTTGTACGTGGTGTTTTTAACTTAGTTTATGATGTTTTTTCGAGATATTGTATTGTTTATGGCGTTTTTTCAAGATATGTTATTGTGTTTATGGTGTTTTTGTGTTCGGATATTCATGAAACTAAGACCAGGCATTTTTATGGTGTTTTTGAATACTAAAAACACCATAACAAAAACACCTGGTTCATAAACATTTTATACATGACGTTTTAAACTTAAATGTGTAAAAACACAAAGTTTAGAACGACATGTTTTTTAGTTTTCAAAAACGCCATAAAACACAATGTGTAAAATTATACAGTCCAAAAACACTATGAATAAAATTACAGTTCAAAAACACCATAAATAAAATTACAGTTCAAAAACAGCATAAATAAAATTACAGTTCAAAAACACCGTAAATAAAATTACAGTTCAAAAACACCGTAAATAAAATTACAATTCAAAAACACCATAAAATGTTTGTGAAAATTACACTATACAGAAACACCATAAAACGTCATGTGTAAATGACGCAATTAAAAAACGTTGTGTTTTGTTTATGTTCAAAACACCATAAAACGTCTAGTTTCACAAACAATATGAAAACACCATAAAAACGCACAAGTTTCAAGAACAATCAGGTTTGTTCTTTTTCTATTGTTAAATATAACAATATTATACTCGTTAGAAAGGTAAAGAAATTTGTGATTTTATGGTGTAATTTTTTTTAAAAAAATTTAACGTATAAAATAGTTACATACGTTTAAAAAATTTGGTGGAATTAACATGTGACTTGCATGTGCAGCCTCCATTTATGTGTTGACGTTTATACCCTTTACCCTAAAATACACGTGTCACATTCTCGTGGCTTCTCACACTTCTCATGGTTTTTTGCCTTCTTAGAATATCCCTCCCCTATATATATATATATATATATATATATATATTTATTTTCATTAAAAAAATATTAAAAACCTTGAGGCAACATCAAGCAACCACCTTGTCATTTGATTTAGTTTCCCTGATTTAACATAAACAACGAAAACGTTGTTTGACAAAAAAAAAAAAAAAGCATAGAAAAAAAATATAAATAAATAATTAACAAAAAGCGTGCTTGTGCCTACCTTCAATGCATAATTGATAAATTACTGTTCATAATTTGTTTTTGTTTACTAAACGACGAGTCGACTACGGGTGCGATGGTTCATGATGAAGAGGAGCCTCCGGTTCGGTGGTGGCGACGGGTGGGGGCTGGACGAAAACCGGCTGGGTGCGAACGGTTGGGGGCTGGGGTGCGATTGTGCAAACATTAGGGCTTTTAAGAAAAAAAAAAGATTTTTTTTCATTTAGATGTGTAACCAAACAGTCTTAATAAATTCAGCACTTAATGGTTCAGACCTTCTTAACCATTCAGACATCTTAACAATTCAGCACTTAATGATTTAGACCCAACCAAACGATCCCTTAGTTTTCCTGATTTAACATAAACAAAGAAAACCTTGTTTGAAAAAAAAAAGGAGGCACAAAAAATATAAAATATAAATAAATAAATAAATAAAAAAACAAAAAACGTGCTTGTACCTACCTTCAATGCATAATTGATAAATCACTATTCATAATTTGTTTTTGTTTACTAAATAAATAAACTTTTGTGGCCTTTCTATCTAATTTAGCCTCATTCCGTTTATTCTATTTTCTAAGGGGTGTCAAACGTGTCAGGTTGACGGGTTAACAAGTTTACATGTTGTGAGTTTACAGGTTGATGGGTTGAATTTTGAAACCCAAACCTGAACTATATATTTATTCGTGTCAAAGTTTTCAATCCTACCCAAATTGACATAAATTCTAGTCAACCGAACATGACCCTTTTAACCCTTATGTAAACTAATCAAATGAATTTATAGATTGTAAGTTAGTTGCTGGTTGAAATCATGCCAATAATAACGTGTTTAGTAGGTGTAGTATATATGAGTAACAAATAGTTATTATAATATTTTAACAAAAAAATTAATTCTATTATAAATATACATATAATTATGTAAATCATAATTATAAAGTATGAAATTTAAAATAAACTCTTTTGTATAGTTAACAGAAAAAAAATTAAAATCATTTTTTGAAATTAAAAAAATATAAATTTTGTTATTTAATAAATAAAAGTATGGTAAATAATCAAAAGAAAAAAAAACAAAATATATGTTACAAGAAAGAAAAAATTATAAAAATAATTTTGAAACCTTAAATGGATTAACGGGTTAACGACGTGCTTTTTAAATGAGTTATACTTCCCAATAGACTTGCACAAAAAAACCGAACCGGGTTGAAAAACCGGTTTTAAAACCGATTTCAAGTTTAAAAAAACCGGTTTCGACCAAACCGGTTTGGCCCCAGAACCGAACCATCGGTTTGTATGCGGTTTGGATTTTTGACTGTTAGGATCAGTTTGGACCCGATCCGACCCGACCCGAACCGGTCTCCCAAACCGGTTTAGGAACCGGTTTCAACGGCTATTTTTCTTGTGACCGTTAGATGACCATTTTTTGACCGTTTGGGACGATTTTTGACCCTTTTTTGGGTGTTTTTTGGTTTAAGGTTTTATTAATTATTAGTTGTTTTGATTAGTTTAAGGTTTTTTTAGGGTTTTTGTTAATTATTAGTTATGATTTGATTAGTTTAAGGTTTTATTAATTATTTGTTGTTTTGATGAGTTTAAGGTTTTTTTAGGGTTTTTGTTAATTATTAGTTATGATTTGGTTAGTTTAACTGTTTAAGGTTTTATTAATTATTAGTTTAAGGTTTTATTATTATTAAGTTTAGGTTTTATTAGTTTAAAATTTTATTAGTTTAAGTTTTTATTAAAGGTTAAGGTTTTATTAGGTTTAGAAAAAAAAAATCAAAAACCGGTTTGAAGACCCGGTTTGGCCCAAACCGGTTTATCCTAGCTGAATCGGTTTGATGGGGTCGAGTTTTCCTTTCTCCAAATCGGTTTATAGCCCGAACCGGTTTATAGGGGAACCGGTTTGGCCCATGTAGTGTCAAAACCGGTCGGTTTGGGACCCGAATCGGTTTGGTGAAAAAAACCAGTTTAAGCACCTCTACTTCCCAACGCAAAATTTAATTATTTGCCGCCCATTTCCATATAACTCCACGGTCAATCTTGGATTTACCATGTCTATCTATTTTTCAATCATTTACATGATAATCTAATTTTCGAATTTTAGTAGCTCCAAATCAAAACATGTAAATAGCTTTTCACTTTATTTGTATCTAGTTTTCGACATGATCGACTAAAGCTTTTCGGAAGCCTTACAAAAATATAAAAATCAATCCTTTTCGGGAATAATTTTTTCCTTACGATAAAATATTATATTTTGTAAGTTCTAAAAAACATAAAAAAATATGTTAATGTGTCTCTATATACATAAGTTTACTCATTATTATAGTTAACCAATCTATCTATCTATTCTAATAAACAAACATCTTTTTTTGCCACTTGTCACCTTCCTATACTATCATTGACACATGTCAACTTTTTATAAATTCACTTAATTATCTTTTTTTTCAAATACTTATAATCTCTCTCATATTAAATAATAATAATATTATTAATACTAATTACAATTAATATTATTTACCTTTGTCATATATAAAAATAGTTCTTAAAAATTTTTAAATCAAATATTTTATTAGAAAACTCACTTAAAAAAGTTATTAAAATATAAAATTTTCATAAAAACATTTTTTCTTAAAAAATAAATTTTTTAAAAATAAAATATAATATAAACCAGAGCTTTTTATAAACAATATGAGTTTTATAAGAAAAATGATGTTTTATATATTTCTTCAAAAACCAAAGTTATAAATTGATAGAAAAGCTACACTTTTGGTCCTTTATGTTATGATATTTTCAAATTGGTCCTTCAATTTTAATAATTACATACCTTCTTAATTTACAAAGTTAGTTTTTGACAAAATAAAAACTAAAGGTTTTTAACCGTTAATTAGTTCAATAATATCAATTCTAATAGATCAAGAAGATCATTTATCGTTTCTTATGTTATTGAAGCTTTTAATTATTGATTTATTACTTAAAGTTTTTATTAATATGTAAATTAATTATTTTATATCAAAATATCATTTTTATAATATTAAATTTTCATTAATTAACTATTTTATATTCAATCCGTGTAATACACGGGGTAATACACTAGTAATAATTATAAAATAAGAACACTAGAAACTAAAATACTTAATGATTTACTCTCCACTTTGTTAACCAACTTGATTACCCTATTTGCAACTAGAAAGTTTGCCTAAATCTTTCAATTGTACAATTAATAAAAGATTTATTATCACGTCAGGTAAAAATGCAACAAAAACATAGAAGGTGTAATTATTTGAAAAAGAGAACCTTAAAAAAAAACTTTTATTTTTAAGAATATAAGTGGACAATCTAATTTTCTAGATTCAAAACGACAAAATAAATAACTTAGATGACACCCGGAACAATTGTGGCCCCAAAAATTTAGGGGCCCTAGTCTACTGCCTTTAAATTGACGTAATCGTAAGGGTGTTGGGCATCAACCTTGAGATCATGAGTTTTAGTCATGCGAGTGACATTTTCTTTTCAAGGCCACCGACAGGTGCTTGACCCCGCAGTTTACCCGTTCCCTCGGTTAGACGGGTGTTGGGGGCCCGGGATTTACCACGCAAGCGGGTTCCCTGGTCATAAAAAAATTGACGTAGTGAAGATGGCACTGATTTTCAATGATGTTGTTTTTGCATATACAAATTGAATATATTCCACGATGAACATGTTGTTCAAAACCATGTGACAACGTATTTAACCATGTTTGCGTAACATTTATAAAGTAAAATAGTAGTAGAATTTTACATAATATTGGGTTTGTCGGAGAAATTCGGTAATTGAACTTGGAAATCTATCGGATCGTGTAGGAAATCACTATCCGAAATCAATATTTTTATCTCTTGACCCTCGCGTCTTGTCAGGAGCTAGGAAATATTAAACAAGTGTGCACTCCGCATGTCCAATTTTTTAATATTACTTTACAACCACTTACACTAAAATACACAACATGTTTTCTTCATATATATATGATGTTTGACTAATATATGAACTTTATTTCATAAACGAACGCGTCCAAACAATCGAGTGTTACCATTAACAAAACTACAGATATGTCTCTAACATATATTCCCTAAATGATAGTTGAGTTTCTTATAAATATCAGCATAGGCAGCATGAGGGAGGGACAAATCCAACCTCTGTCTCAAACCCATTTTTTAAGGGGAAATTTTTTTTATATATGTATATATAGATAATCATTCAAATGATAACTAATAAGGTGAAAAGTACTAAAAAGAAACATTTATAAACACATAATTTAAGGGGTATAAAAATCATTTTTTAAAGTATCGGAATTTACTTTCATGCCCTTTAAACTAAATATGTTCATTGGTTCGGTTAACGGTTTATTCGGTCTGGTTTAATCGGTTTTCAATTTTTTTCCCTATCAAAAAACCGAGCTGAATTCGAGAAGTGGTTCCGTTCTGTTTCGGTTAAAACCAAATAATCAAATTGAAAGCCAAATAAACCGCTTAAAATTCGAATAAAACGATCGAAATAAATAGAATTCAATCGAATAAACGATTAAAACCAATTAAATTGATAAAACCGAATAAACTAATCTAGATAATTTGAATTCGGTTTAATCTGTTAACCAAACATACCAAATTTATAAAAAAAATGGAACTGAAAACCGAAATTCGGATACGGTTAGGTACCGAACCGAAAACCGAATTCGAAATTTGGATACGGCTAGAACAAAAACAAAAACTAATTCAGAATTCGGTTCGATTTTCTAAGTGACGAATACATTTCGGTTTTGGTATTAAACCGATTTTTGGTTTTTTGAACACTTGCATTTCAATATTTGAATTCGCTAGAGGACCTCTTTTTCCGGCTCGTCCTGGACACGTCAATTCTTAGTGCCGCCCTTGAATATTAGTCCCTTGAGTCATATCCTATTATTTATCTAAAATTTTTTAATTCTAAATTGCTTAGAAAAAGTTGTTTAGATAAAAGTTTTTACCGTGCATAAGACACATTTAGTAATTCGTGTGTGTGTATGGGTTCAATTCACTAATAAAAGATTTTTGTGTAGGAAAAGCAAGAACAAATATAAATTTAACATGTGTCACACTAAAAATATAAAAACAAAAATCCAGCACAAAAACATAAACCAGTACATAAAAAACATAAAATCCAATACAAAAAAACAAAAATCAAGTAAAATAAATAAATATATAGTACAAAAAACAAAAATATAGTACAAAAACACAAGAATTCAAACAAACAAAAAACAAATTCAGTACAAAGAAAAATGTAGTACAAAAAAATAAAAAATCCGTACAGAAAAATGAAAATCCAGTATAAGAAAATAATTTAGTACAAAAAATGCATTACAAAAAACAAAATAAAATGCAGTACAAGAAAAATAAAGAGCAAAAAAATAATTTAGTACATAAAAATAAAAATCTAGTACAAAAAATATGATGTTATATCTTAATTATCATGTCAAATATCAAACTGTTATTAATTCTTACTCCTTTAGACAAAAACTTCTTCTTATTTGATAATTCCCCTGTATTTATACTCATTTACTATAACACTAAGTTTACAAATACAATAAAAAAAATATTATATTGAAACTCGTAAAATTGGCTAAAGGGTACGAATTCTTCTAATTATATAGATAAATTATATTTAAATAAAAATAATGTGGTTAAATCAAGAAACGAATCAAAAAAAAAAATCACAGGTAATAACTCTTAAATAAGATTTTTAGGACAGCTTACCAGCACTAGGATAGCAATCTTAACACAAACTAAGACAAAGTAGTTTGTTTGGTTACAACACATTTTAACTTGTATTAAATTGATGTTTATTAAAAAACAATCCAAACTGAAGTTGCTTTAAACTCGTTCTAACCCACACTTATCATGACCCGAACCCGTTTCAATAATGGATGTAAGAGTCGCTAGGCATTAGTCGGGCGGCGAGGTACCGCCTAGGGATTAATCGGCGCCAGGCGGATTGGAATTTTTATATGTAATTTTACAAATATCTTTATCTTTATCTTTATACTCTAATAAACAAAAATAAATTTTGACACTTGTTAACTTCTCATGTGTTTATTGCCACTTGTCATTTTTTTACCAACTTATTCAATTTTCTATACTATTAATTATTTAATTAATTACATTCTATCATATTAAATACTTATAATTATAATAATAGTAATATATAACAATATTATTTGTCTTTTTTCATGCAAGAAAATAGTTTTTAATAAATTAAAAATAAAATATTTTTATTAAAAATCACACTTAAAAAATTTTATAAAATACGATATTTTCTAAAAAAAATTTATAAAAGTAAGAAAAATATTTTATGGTAGTATTTTTATAAAATAAAAGTTTAATAAAAAATCAATTTTTAAAAAATAAAATAGACCATAAATCATGTTTTCAAATAATGGAATTTTATAAACAAATGATGTTTTTTTTAACGGAATGCTTAAAAAATATTTACTTCAAACCAAAAATTATTAAAATGTTAGGAAAAAATAAACTTTACTTATTTATGTTTAATGATATTTTCAAATTAAGTCATCTAACTTTAAAAATTATATAATTTGTAAATTATCTCCTTAATTTGTATCAAATAGTTTTTGAGAGAAAAATAAATGAACTTTTCACATCAATTGGTTTAAGAATCTTTATTCTTACAAAACAAGTATGTTACATATTATTTCTTTAGTTATTGAAAATCTTAATTATTATTTTATTAGTTAAAATACTCATTAATATGTAATTTAATTAATTTACAACAAAAAATTTTAAATTTTTATTAATAATTATTTAATATTTTATATTTAGTCCGTGTAATACACAGGGTAATAATCTAGTTTATTATATATGCATATTAATATCAATAATTTAATATAATACTTCAAATATATTAAAAAATAAACTTAAACATACTAAGTCAAGTACTTCAAATTACAAACTTAAACACAAAATTCAAAGTTTATACATGGATTTCGATGTTTAGTGGCAGGGTTCAATGTTTCAGATGATTGATTTGATGTTTTAGAAACATATTAAGTATTTGTGGTTGAGAAATGTCTTGAATAATCACTTATTTAGGTCCATTTTACTTGAAAAAAGCCAAAAAAACCATAAAAAATAGTCCGCCTAGGGCAAAATCGACAATGTTTATGGGCGCCTAGCGCGTAGGCGGCTGCCTAGGCCAATTTTTACAACACTGGTTTTAATCATTTACCTATGCCGACCCAGGCTATTCATTTTGGTAGGCTTAACTAGCACTAAGGGTGTGCATGAGTCAGTCTTTGACTTAGTCCAAACATAAAACCGAAATTTTGGTTTTGGGTTTTTAAAGTCATTTGAGTTTGGTTTTTTTGGTTTTTACCTTTTAAAATTTGTCCAACACACACTAATGTTGCTCTTAAGTTTACATATATTGTTCACTTTAAGACTTTGCATCTAACCATACGGAGAGTGACCATCAAACTAAATTTAGTTTAGTTGTTCTAATAGAAATACTCTTGGTACCATAAAACGTGTCTAATGGGTGGTGTTGTGTTTACATGGAGTGATCTTATGGTGCAAAGCGATGGGATTGTGCCCTCCTTGTTACGCATCATGCGATGACAACTATATTGATTTGGTGAACAATTATTGCAATTTGGGTTGAAATAAATAACATCATAACATAAAACAAGTTGAAATATGTAACACCCTAACATAACGTGGGTCAAGACAAGTAACCCAAAAGCTATGAGAATAGATTTAATTTAGTAGGGTAAGAATTATCAACAATATGTTTGATGAAAATATCACTAAAGATTATAAAAGAAACTGATTTTCTAGTTACAAACTCATTTTAAAACGACTCGTTTAAATTCAAACTAATTTTTCTTAAAACATGTCATGACCCGCCCTTATCATGACTCGAAACCGTTATAAGTTGTTACTCAATCCAATCTAGCCTGTCTATTTTACCAGACTTATGCATGGCTTATTTAACCAATGATTTAATAACCTGGGGTCGACTATGAAGTAAAAGATACTATAACATGGGTACACTTGGTACAAACAACTAAGGTGTATTTCGTTTAGCAGTATATGAACTTTAAGTATATGTTCAACGACTTTTTTCTCTAATTTAAAAAAAAAATGTTTTATTTTTAATCTATGATATGATCCCTTTATAATTTTCAAACCAAAAGTTTATCTATTTATCTTTTCATCATAAACAATTTGAGTTGATGCTTAGTTCATTTTATCATTTTATGGTATATTAAATAAAAAAAAAGTTTGTAATTAACATCTTTTAAATTTTTTTAATTAAACTACACTTTGCATTTAAATATTAAGTTGTGACGAATCAATTATGACGCTTGAAATAACATTATTATGTTTGTGCGTTTCTGCATAAGATTTTGTTAAAAGTTAATAGAAAAAAATTATAATTTTAACAAAAGTCAAAAACAACATAGAGTCAGTGCCGTCTTTGAGATTTTTAGTATCATGTGCAAAGACTAAAAATTGGCCCCTATATATATAAAATTCACAAATCGACGATAATGGAGAAACAAGTCAATAAACACAACGAAAATAATTTTATTTTAACAAAATAACGTCTTTCACATGACTAAACAAGTCGTGACACTCTTCTAGCATTATTCGAAGCAAAATTGTTGAGACTTTGTCAGTTGTTCTTCTAATTTTATTTTTTTTTCATTTTTGGCTAATGGTTAATGGTTTAGGAGACATAATTTCTGAAAATCAAACCAAACCAAATCACAATTCATACGAAAACAAAACAAAACCAATTCAATCAAAATTTACAAATAATGAGACTATGAAATATTAACTATAATTCTATATAGTAAAAGTAATAACTAAACAAAGATTATAATGATGTATATTAAATTGTTGTAAAGAAATCAAAATTTAATTGAAAAAAAAAAGAAGCAAAAATTACCTTGTGATATTCTTAGAAGGCAGACAACTAGGAAAGAAACAAAATTCACATGTGACGAAAACTAAACAAATAATATATGGGTTAAGGGGCGGCAGCAGCTACAAAGTGACATCTTTAAGTAATAACTTTGGGTCTCTAATTTGATACTTAATGGGTTAATTTTTTTGACCTAATTTTATTAGTAATATAAATCAGGCCAAAGGGTTAAGGGGCTGTTTGTTTTTTAAGAAAACGTCTGCGAAGGTCTGCGAGACCTTTTATGTCTGTACCCTGTAGACCAAGGAAAGATGTAGGGTGTTTGTTTTCTCGCAGACATTTCATTAAAAAACGTCTGCGAGACCTCTTCTTGGAAAAGAGGTGGACCATCATCTTCAAACCTCTTCAAACCTTCTCACCCCCATCTCATCCTCACGATCGCCGGTCTCCCCCACCATCGCCTCCCACTGCCATCGCCGGTCTCCCCCACCGCCGGATCCCCCACCGCCGTCGCATCCTCACGATCGCCGGTCTCCCCCACTGCCATCACCAGAAGCGAACCCTAGTCGTTCGAACCCTTCCACTGCCTTCGTCGCATCCCTAGTCGTTCAAACCCTAGTCGCCTCCCACTGCCTTCGTCGCATCCCTAGTCGTTCGAACCCTAGTCGCCTCCCTAGAGCCGCGGTGGTAATGGTGACAGTCTCAATCGCATCCCTTAGTCGGATGAAACCCTAGAGACGCGGTGGTGATGGTGACAGCCTCATCGACGGTCGACGGTGGGTGGAGGGGGACGATCGGAGGTGATGGTGACAGTGGAACACGATCGGAGGCCGGAGGATCGGTGGCCGGTGGGGTTGAGGGACGGTGGGTTGGGTTTTCTTATGAAGAGGTTTTTTGTTTGAAGATGTTTTTGAAAAACAAACACCCCCAAAAGCTCTTCTTGCAGGGGTTTTGTCCACCTCTTTTGCAAAAGAAGTCTGCAGACGTGGTCCGCAGACTGCAGATATTTTACCTCTTAAAAAACAAACACCACCTAAGTGATAAAGAAGTTAAATAACTAATAGATTAATTTTTATTGGACATTTATCTAGTTTGTATTTGAGTAAAATAAATCTAAAAAATAATTTTTTTTATATATATATATATATATATATATATACTAACCCTCATTTATGGCACTAACCCATTAACCCTCATAAACCAATCAGAATTGAACACATGACTTTTTCTTTTATTATTTAATAAGGGTAAAGTAGTAATTTGCTATATTAAATACTGTACCCCCTCTTTTTTTATACATCCATAACTTTTTTATGCTATAATATTTTTTTATAAAAATTGCACCATTTTACTCGTCTTATTTTTCTCTTTAATTCTGTTATAGTCTTGACTAGGTTTTTTTATTTTTTTTCGTATGTTCGTACTTACACCAATGTAACAAGTATAAAAATAACAAATTGTTTGTAACGAGTTGTAACGAATTTCGGTTTACATTGTTATAGAATAAATACGGTTTACGTTTAAGAGTGTAAACGACCCAAGCCGATCCGAGCTAGTTAATTACGTTATATTCTTGACTAGGTTTTTTTATTTTTTTTCGTATGTTCGTATTTACGCCAATGTAACAAGTATAAAAATAACAAATTATTTGTAACGAGTTGTAACGAATTTCGGTTTACATTGTTGTAAAATAAATACGGTTTACGTTTAAGAGTGTAAACGACCCAAGCCGATCCCGAGCTAGTTAATTACGTTATATTCTTGACTAGTTTTTTTTATTTTTTCCGGATGCTCAAAAATTCGTTATATCTACTAGATTGTAAATACGTTTTAATACTTTAAAAAAATTATATCTACAAGATTGTAAAGACATTTTAATACTTTTAAAAAATAATATAACATTTTGTTGATAAAAACCAAAATTCGTTATATATACAAGATTGTAAATACGTTTTAATACTTTAAAAAAATTATATCTACAAGATTGTAAAGACATTTTAATACTTTAAAAAAATAATATAACATTTTGTTGATAAAAACCAAAATTCGTTATATATACAAGATTGTAAATACGTTTTAATACTTTAAAAAAATTATATCTACAAGATTGTAAATATATTAATACTTAAAAAAATAATATAACATTTTGTTGATAAAAACCAAAATTCGTTATATCTACAAGATTGTAAAGACATTTTAATACTTTAAAAAAAATAATATAACATTTTGTTGATAAAAACCAAAATTCGTTATATATACAAGATTGTAAATACGTTTTAATACTTTAAAAAAATTATATCTACAAGATTGTAAATATATTAATACTTAAAAAAATAATATAACATTTTGTTGATAAAAACCAAAATTCGTTATATCTACAAGATTGTAAATACATTTTAATACTTTTAAAAAATACTATAACATTTTGTTGATAAAAACTAAAATTCGTTATATCTACTAGATTGTAATATGTTTTAATACTTTAAAAAATAATATAACATTTTGTTTATAAAAACCAAAATTCGTTATATCTACAAGATTGTAAATACATTTTCATAATTTAAAAATTATATTTACAAGATTGTAAATACATTTTAGTACTTTAAAAACCAAAATTCGTTACAAAATCAAGAATATAACGTAATTAACGAGCATCCAGAAAAAATAAAAAACCTAGTCAAGAATATAACGTAATTAACGAGCTCAGGATCGGCTTGGCTCGTTTACACTCTTAAACTTAACCCCTATTTATTATACAACAATGTAAACCCAAATTCGTTACAACTTGTTACAAATAATTTGTTAGTTTTATACTTGTTACATTGGTGTAAATACGAACATCCGAAAAAAAATAAAAAAACTTAGTCAAGACTATAACGGAATTAAAGAGAAAAAAGACGAGTAAAATGGTGCAATTTTATAAAAAAATATTATAGTATAAAAAAGTTATGGATGTATAAAAAAAGATGGGGTAAAGTATTTAATATATCAAATTACATTAATACCCTTATTCCCTTTTCTTTCAAATCAATTACATTATTATATTATAGTTTAATATCAACCATTAGATTAGCATCTTGTAATTTGATCATTCAATATGGTAGGGTTAATGGGTTATTGATGAATCTTAAAGTTAGTATTAGATCCATTCCCTATATATATATAATATATATGAAAATAATTTCAGGCCCCTAAAAAACGGGTCTGGTGCAGTCGCACCTCCCGCACGTGTTGATAGTCGGCTCTACATAGAGTGATGCGTTATGTTTTACGAACTTTATTACGCGAGATGATTCAGTGACATTAGCATGGTTGAGTACATAAAAAATGTATGAAGTTACAACTCTATTATGTAAATTGAAGCATTAAGAATAGATAAAAAAAAGTATGTTATATGATGTCATTCAGTCGTTGTCGGTCTCATTCTTTGTTGTATGTCAGTCAATATAACTCATAGTTATTTTTTAAGTAACACGGAATTTATTGGGAAAAGATTATATTTTATATACCAGATGGCGATGAAAGTTTAAGTTTAGAAAGTTAAACTGTTGAAAGTGACATTTTATAAACTTGAAAGAGGTCATTTTGCAAGTTTTAACAATTGAGGAAGAGTTTAGTTAATAGCAAAAAGCCAAAACCACCTAAACATGTAAATGAGATATAGATAAGTGTGATTGAAACACTAATTAGACCGTGTGCAGCGGTCTCCCCGCCCCCTCCCACGGGGTTGCCCACTTCTGCCGCCAACAGCGGGAACACCGCCCCCCTTCAGCGTCTCCCGCCCAAACCACTTCCACGCCCCCCGCTCCCCGCTAGCTTTCTCTCTTTCTCGCTTTTCTGATTGGTCCAATGGAATAGTGGGGAAGGGTTTCAGTGGGGTGCCCACTGTGAGGGTTTAAGGTTTTCAGTTGGGTGATGACGTGGCCAGAAATTTTGGTGAGGAAGGATTTTTAGTGGGGTGACCGCTGTGGATAGCCTATGTATCGATAAATGACAAACCAAGTTGGTCGTTTTAAAGATTTGGCTATTGGAAGTGACTTCTTTTAAAACATTTTTTTTGTTGAACGTCAATTTTGATCACGGACGAGTTATAGACCCATCCGATTATATCCACATTCAATAGGAGGAAACCTACCATAACTGAGAGAAAACCCTCTAGTCCAGCATGGTACCCCTATTTTGTCCATGCCATGACTTGAACTCGTGACCTCTCCAACATTGAAGTCATATGGTACCTCCCCTTAACCACTAAACATTTAGTTTGTATCAAAAATCTAAAATGAGAAAAACATATCATGTTGATAAAACGAATAAAAAAATAAATATCTTTGTATACATAAAAAAGGAGAAACAATTTTAATCGTTAAAAGTGTTAAAACCAAGCCGTAAATCAAACTAAGGGGTTTTTTGTAACATTTGTATGAGTCAAATACTCAGACTCAGATAATTTGTTTCATAAGTCTAAACAAAAAAAAAATATGAATGAGGCTCTGAATTATTCAGAGGGGTAACTCTACACAAATGTAACCAACTTTTCATATTGTCTCAATTAAGTTACTGAAACTTTTTTCTGCCTCAATTAGATCATTCAACTTAGTATGGGTGTTCTAATCCAATATAAATAACCTGAATAGCATGTTATTACTAATTTTCTACATATTTAATTTATTTAATATGTTAAGTGGTGATATAATCATTTTATAAATTAAATAATAAATTAAAAAATATTTAAAATCATCCACATTTACGCATGATATTTGAAAAAAAATTAAGTTTTAAACGTTAAATATTGACACACATTGTTTGAAAACTAATTTTTTTCAAATATATTGCGTAAATGTGGATGATTTTAAATAATTTTTAATTTATTATTTGTTTTATAAAATGATTATATCACCGCTTAACATATTAAATAAGTTAAATATGTAGAAATTAGCAATAATCTGCTATTCAGGTTATTTATATAAGTTGAATGACCTAATTGAGACAGAAAAAAGTTACAGTGACTTAATTGAAACAGACAGACAGTTAGAAAAGTTAGTTACATTTGTGTAGAGTTATCCCTTATTCATATATGGAATCAAGTCTGAATGAAAAAAAAAAGAAGTGTCGTCGTCTCCCCCACTCCCTATTCTATCGCCGTCTTCTGGCTATCCTACAGTCGTCTTCCGGTTCATAATTGCAACAGCTCCCGTCGACCACCTTTTATTTGATGTGTGAAAAATGAGTGAATATGAGTCAAATAATGAAAGTTATATAACAACGTTAGTTGAAATTTAAACAATATCTTATCGAGAATTTATTATATCTCATATACTTTCGTATTTCACCAATTATTTAACGTGTAGAAAATAAATGAAAATGAGTTGAATGATAAAATTTATATAAAAATGTTAAAATTTTGAGAAATTTGTAAGAGTTGCCTGCCTTTTTTTTTTTTGGGTGATCATGAAATTGAGTTCTGCTTCAATTATTTTCATGTTGATACATATACAAAAAATTGTTTTAAACATTCATTTTCAAAATAATTTTTTAATTATTATTTGCAAAAGTATGATTTTACATCACACATATTCTTATTTTATGTTATTTTTTTGAACGTCAGTTTGGATCACTGACGGATCATTGACCCATCCGAGTATATCCAATTATCCATACCTAATAGGAGGAAATCCATCATAGTTGAGAGAAAACTCCTTAGCCTAGATTTTTTTTAAACGGCTTCAGGTTGAGCGACTAGTTAGCCCAAACGGACACACATCCAAGGACAGGTCCAATCATCACCCCTCCACCCACCAGATAAGCAAGGAACCAGATAAATCCGTAAACCCCCTAGCCTCTATGGAACCCTATTTTGTTCATGTCAGTACTTGAACCTGTGACCTTCCTAATATTGAAGCCACAAGGTACATTCCCTCAACCACTTGAGCTGAGGATCATTAATACATCAAACATATACCAATCAAGTTATGCAACATCAAGTAGCTTAGAGCCTTAGAGTAGGAATAATTTATTTACAAAGTATTATACGTGTTTAAATAAAAATTATGCAATTTTATAATGTTTTCTTGAATTTATATAACTGAAAGTATTTTATTATATAACACAGTATAGAATAAAAGTATAATTGCATTTTACAAATCTCTAAACGCTTATTTGTATATCACATTTTTTATTTTTATTTGAAATTAAGAATTTTGTTAATGTATTTTAAGCTTACATAATAAATTTTAAAATTCAAGTAAGTTGTTA
The DNA here is from genome assembly GCA_009363875.1 of Mikania micrantha. NCBI lineage: Eukaryota > Viridiplantae > Streptophyta > Magnoliopsida > Asterales > Asteraceae > Mikania > Mikania micrantha. The sequence goes on from CM018688.1 coordinate 15,881,155, forward strand.
TTAATTGATAAATTTGTAGTCAGTTGTAAATACAACTAATATTTTATAAAGAGCAAACTTTATTATAATTTGATATAAAATATAATACATAATACATAATTATATATTTTTCTAAAAAAGTTAATATTACTAAGATTTACTATATTATAAATTAATTATAAAATTTTTTAATTATAAATTCATTATATTTTGTTGATGATTTTATAAATAAAACTAAGTTAAATTTTGATTTACATTTATTTAAGGAAGGTGAATAAAAAATGAGATGAATCCTTAAGCGACTAACATGTTACATTTTATGAAATCAATTATTAATAGTAGGATTTTGAGAAATAATAATATTAAGCAGACTCAAAGTAGCACCACAAGTAACAAACTTCAAAGGTACATAGAAAAAAATTGGATTGAAACTATAAAAGAAGATAGTTTTTTAAATTTTGGCTTCTTGCCTTTGTGGATAAAAAGAATTCCTAATTTCTAGTCTAATCATCATGACTCGTAATTTGCTAGAGTCAAAACTTTTACAATATATTAGAAATCATCGATCTGAATGACGAGGCTAACTCCAACGATCTTGAAAACATGCATCTGCTTGAAAATGCACTTGGATGTAATGAAACATGTGCAAAAACAAGAGCACTCTCAAAGGGCGAACAATGTATAGATGAACGAATATGTAATAATAATATTGGAAGCCAAAAAAACTAAATACACTTTCGACAACGAGTTGACGATAGTTGTTCCATCGCAACGAATTGACGATGTGTTTTTTTATTTTTCTAAAATAAAATTGCTTTTTTATATTAAAAATCAAAAGAACTTTATTAAATTTATTTTTTGTATTTGCTTTAATAAGTTTGTAAAATAAGTACATGAACTTAAAAATAAATAGAAACTAGGGTTGCCGTCCGCGCGTTGCGGCGAGACCCTTTATTTAACATGGTTTCAAAAATCAAAACTCAGATAACATAAACATGTCATTGTACCGGAAAATTTTACCACAAAACATTTTAAAAATAATAGTCTAAAATAAAAATTATCTAAAACTTGCATTACATAATATGAAAAAAAGGTCTAGTTATATCGTTATGTTAATATGACTATTCGATTATAACGGTGATGCTTTCATCATTAATATCAAAACACAAAAATAAAACGGTTACAACAGCTGTCAATCTGTTCTAAAATAGTAAATCGAACTTTATTGCAAAAGCAATCGTCATTCTCAAGTAACATGAACCAAAGCATAAGTGCGATTATAATATTATTAGACTCACAATATAAAAAAAACCTAATGCCAAAACATAATTAAGACACACTTAGTCGTAAAATCTTTAAGAGGTACGAACTTAAACGTATACGATTAAAAGTTAGATTATAATAATGTTATTGTATTGTTGTTGTTATTATTATTATTATTATTGTTATATTTTTATAACAGTATTATTTTTATTATATTATTATTAATACTATATTAATATTATTATACTATATTTGTAATTTATTTTATTATTATTATATTATTATATTATTATATTATATTAAAATAATTTTATTATAATAATAATATATTTTAATAGTATTATTTTTATATATTATTATAATAATATTAAAAATATATTATTATTATAAAATTATTTTAATATTATTATATTATATTATATTAATATTTTATTATAATAATATTTTATGGTACTTTTATTATTATAATATTAGTAATATATTTTAATATGATTAATATTATTATATTATTATCATTATTAAATTAGTATTGCTGTTCATAAAACTTTCTTTTGTATATAGGTATAAATATAAATAATCTTTATTGAATTTCTATTTCTTATTGAGCTTAATACTTAAAAACTTAAAAAATAGTTTTTTGAACTAGTTAACGCAGTTAACGAGTTTGGTTAATATACTAACCAGTAAAACCACTTGACTTGAGTTTTCTAGCCTTATTAACTAGTTATCAATCGAACCGGTTTGAGAAATGTCAACTAATAACTGGTTTGGTCACTGATAATGCCGATTACCTGGCTTGTAAATTTGTATACTCTAACAAAAGAGTTGCTCTTCACCTTTGATAGGTTTCAAATCACATGATTCAATTTTTTTAATCAATAAATTATGTGCTTTGACCTTATCATTCAGGAAACTTATACTAAAAAGTTCTCTCATTCATAAGGTTACATATAAAAGACTCAAATTTAAAACATTTAGAAAAAAAATGAAAAGAAGCATCACTAGATTCTTTCAGAGAATTGTCTCCTTCCAAAGTAAAGGTCTTGGGTTCGAGCCTTATTGGGTGCAATTTAATGGATATTTAGGTGAAGGAACGAATCATGACTTTAATCTCGGGTTCAAACCTAATGAGGGCGAGGTTTACAGATTCCATCCGGTTCCCACGCATCTGAGCGCATACGTGTCTCAAAGTCAAAGATCGAAAAATCGATATTAGTTATCAATCGTCAGGATAACTGAAAATAGTAAAACGAGACACTTAAACTATCGTTCAAAAATAAAAGTATCATTAGTTTCAATTAGGGGCATCTTTATTAATGGATTTAAAGAGGTATAAAATGTTTGTAGGTTAAATGGATGTTTTCTACTTCTCCGAATAAAGTGTTCACTGTCCCTCCTGCCTGCAGCCACTGCCCTGCTTCTCTTTAATCACTCATTTACTCACATCCATCTTCTCTCGCAGGCATAGTCATTATCAAACCCAAACAAAACCCTTATTTACCTTTACCCCCTACCCCACCCCCACCCCACCCTACCCTACCCTACCCCCAACCCACAAGTGAGTGATGAGCCTGTAAAAAAGCAGAGGTCTCTCTCTCCTTCTGCAACATCTCATAAAAACCAAAACTTGATAGTGACCAAAGATAGGAATTAATTGTATATATGCCATCATCTTTCTTTCTACCCTTGTATATATATATGGCAAATCTTTAGCCCAAATAATGTATTTTATAAATTTTTTAAAAAAAAGTTGCATATTGACTCACATGAATCTTTATTCTTAAAATGATAGTAGTTTTAATTTAAGAAAAAATATGCAAAATTTGATAGCAAGAAATGGGTGTTTTTTCATACCGAAAAGACTGTCAGCATAGAGAGAGAAATAGGTGTAAAAGTTAACAAGAAGAGGGGAAAACAATAGCTGTAAATTGTGCAGCAGGGTTTTATAGCACAGTTTCTGCTCACCTATATCCTTGTCACTACTATTATGGTACTATTTCAATTTTCTTGACTTTATCTTCTCCATAATAATGCATAGATGCTAGATGTCAAGAACATGCTCCCCTGCTAATGAATCTTGAAAGATTTTGATGAATCTCGCTGGAGATTTGCAGAGGTGAGGCCGTACACGGCGGAGGACGGTGGTTGATGGTGGTGAGTTTTAATGGAGTTGTTAAGAGGAAAGATTCAGGCTTTGAGAATGATGAAGTTTGTTTTGTTTCTTCTGGTTTCTTCAAGCTTCTTGCTGTTGGTGAACTCTGATGATGGTGAGTGTGTTCATTTTTTTTAATGGGAAAAAGGATTTCATAATTTGAAAGTATTTCCATTTATAAATTAGGATTTGCAAGAAACTAGAATCCCAATATTATATTGCATTTATAAATGACATGAGTTTGTTTGATGTTTATTTTTGGTTAATTAATTCTGATTTATGAGTGTGTTATTTCTTAAAAAATTCTAAAATAACTCTCGTAAAGACATGTGCTTTGAGGGTATATTTTAATTAATATTTGATCTTTTTTTTAATGGCACAGGAGAGATATTGTTGGAGATAAAGAAATCTTTTAGAGATGTGAACAATGTGCTCTATGACTGGACTGATTCACCTTCTTCAGAGTACTGTATGTGGAGAGGTGTTTCTTGTGATAATGTCACCTTCAATGTTGTTGCACTGTGAGTGTGTTATTATTATTACTTTCCAAAATCAAGTAATCATGAAAAGATTTGACTTTTTCAGTCAAAATGTTGACTTTTTGGGAACCATATTTTAGTAATCTTTCAGGTTTAAATCTTGATGGTGAACTGTCACCAAGTATTGGAGAGCTCAAAAGTTTACTCTCCATGTACAATTTCTTCACCTTCAACCCATTATGATCATGTTACTGTATGTTGAATGAAATCATCTTCTTGTTTGGAAAAAAATTAAGTTTTTAATCTGTTTTTAACCATGGTTAAACAGTGATCTACGTGGAAATAGATTATCTGGTCAAATCCCAGATGAGATTGGTGATTGTAGTAGCCTTCAAAACTTGTAAGTCACCATCTAAATAACTCAATTATTTTATAACCTAACACAATTTATTGGTTAGATTATGATTAAGTTGTGTTACTAGGGATTTGTCATTTAATATGTTATCTGGAGACATTCCATTTTCGATATCAAAGCTGAAACAGCTTGAGCTCTTGTAAGTTTAACCTCCAGTTTGTACTCATTTGTAACTTTGATATTCAAGTGTTTAAGCATCAGTCACATTCAATGGAATCATTCCCATTTGTACTGCAGAATCTTGAAAAGCAACCAATTAATCGGTCCTATCCCGTCGACCTTATCACAGATTCCTAATTTGAAGATCTTGTAAGCATCATACCTTTCTTTTTTATATAAAAAATTACTAAAATTCATAAATTAATTCATCAAAATGATGATTATCCCAGGGACTTGGCACAAAATCAGCTAAATGGGGAAATTCCTAGGCTTATATACTGGAATGAAGTGTTACAGTATCTGTAAGTTTCTATTTTCTAAAGCTAGATCCTATTATATATTGTTGAATGTCAACTATATATGCATTTTGACTGGGAAAATATATGACCATGTATCAGAGGATTAAGGAGCAACAATTTGGTAGGAGAGCTCTCGCCCGACATCTGTCAGTTGACGGGCCTGTGGTATTTGTAAGTCTTTTGTCTACATATATTTTTTCATGGTATCTGTTTACTATTCTATGAAGTATTTGCTTATTCATGTTTTTTTATAGTGATGTGAGAAACAATAGTATAAGTGGCACAATTCCTGCAAATATTGGCAATTGCACTGGCTTCCAGGTTTTGTACGTACCCAACTCGAGACGATTGGATTTATAAAAATATCGAGCATGGTTTGTTTTTGATTTGATTAAAGTTGTCTTAATTATGTTAGGGACTTGTCATACAACCAATTGACTGGAGAGATACCATTCAATATCGGATTCCTGCAAGTAGCCACATTGTGAGTCCATTGGTTTAACTACTTTTCAAATAATTATAAACCATTTACCTAATGATATACAACAATCTTTTGAATTTTGATATACTTAGATCACTACAAGGAAATCAGTTATCAGGGGAGATCCCGTCTGTGATTGGACTCATGCAGGCACTTGCGGTTTTGTAAGCGATTCTATACTGTTTTTGGCATTCACAACTAAAATTTTATATGTTTTCTTAAGAAAGTTGGTATTGCAGGGACTTGAGTTGCAATAACTTAAGCGGGTCGATTCCTCCTATCATCGGAAACTTGACTTACACTGAGAAATTGTAAGAACGCATTTTGTTTGTTTATGTGTTGTCCTTGTGTTATTATAAGGGAGATGTTTGGATGTGAATTTTGGAAGTGATTATATATCAGATAATCAGTTTCTTTAGAAAGTGTTTGAATGTGCTATTGCTGTCTGAAGTTGTACTAGTAAAAGATGTTTGAGTGTTTGGCAATTCGATAATCTCTGATCAATAACCGAAACATGTTATTGTGACTTCAAATAGCTGTAATATGATAATCAATTTCAAGGAAAAAGATCCAAAGACTCCCTAGTGATCATTTGTGTATCAACTTCTTGAAACTCTTATACGGTTTTGTTGAAGGTATCTCCATAGTAACAAGTTGACGGGATCCATTCCTCCAGAGCTCGGGAATATGTCAAAGCTCCATTACTTGTATGAAATGCTTATGTTTTAATATGTCAACTAATAAATGATGCTTTAAGATGCACATTTTGTTTGTTTTAACAGGGAACTAAATGATAATCAGCTTACTGGTCATATTCCACCAGAACTCGGAAAGCTTACCGATTTATTTGACCTGTAAATTTTGCAAATTTCACTTATTTCCGTAATCAAGTTTGTTTTTTTCTTCGTTCACTTAACAACTCTGTTTGATTGTAGTAATGTTGCGGGAAATAAACTCGAAGGTTGCATACCTGAAAATCTTAGCTCTTGCACTAATCTCAACAGCCTGTGAGTTTTGAACTTTTTTTAAAGTTTACATGTTTACCCGAATGTTTATCTACGATTGGTAATAAATATTTTGATGTTGCAGCAACGTGCATGGGAACAAATTGAAGGGCACCATCCCTACTGAATTTCAGAGGCTCGAAAGCATGACATACTTGTAAGCACCCAATTCTTGATTTGGTTGATAAAGCTCAACATCATGCTTATGAAGTTTATGTGTTTCTTCATGGGATTCAATCTTTTCTGATTTGGGTAGGAATCTTTCATCAAACAACCTAGCGGGTCCCATTCCAATTGAGTTGTCTCGGATTGGTAACTTGGATACATTGTAAGTGAATCTGAACCGTTGATGACTCTACCCTGATTGAACTATTGGAAGTTATAGTTGTTTGTTTGTTTTATCTGCACAGGGACCTTTCAAACAACAAAATAAGTGGCCAGATTCCTTCTCCACTTGGTGATTTGGAACATCTTTTGAAACTGTGAGTTTGTTTTCTTAAATATATGTAAGCATGCCATCATTATCACTTAATCACATGTTTCTTTTTTGTTGTAAAAACAATAGGAATCTGAGCCGGAATGAGTTCACCGGGTACATACCTGCTGAGTTTGGAAACTTAAGAAGTGTCATGGACATGTAAGTGATCATAATTCCCATTTATAAGCTTCCATCAGGTTTAAAAGCTTTGTTTTTTTTTTTTCCCTTTTTTTTTTTGCAGAGATCTTTCTTACAATCATCTCTCTGGTGTATTGCCCCAGGAGCTTGGTCAACTTCAAAATTTGTTCACGCTGTATGTTCCCACACTAGTTATGTTTTAGAATCTGGTAAAACTGCTGCCTAGTGACATGCTTCTTTGATTATTGTTTTGCAGAAACTTAGAAAGTAATAACTTTACGGGAGGTTTGACTTCGTTGGTGAATTGCCTTAGTCTTTCATTTCTGTAAGTTTCATCGACATACTATTTTGGGGTGTTAAACGGGTCATGGTCACAAGTTGACATATGAGCCCACACACAACACGCGCATCAATGCTCTAGAAAATTTATTACTTTTTAACCCGAATTTGTTGCTTTTTTTTCAAGTTAATGCTCTAAAAAATCTATTATATGAAACAAAGGTGTGATGTTCATTTCTCGTTTATCTTTCACTTTTTTTTGTATAAAATACCCATTCTATCGGTTTAAGTTGTGACTTTTTTTTAATTTATCATAAGAATCATACATCAACTTGAACAATACCCGTTTAGCTAAACGGTTTTTGGGTTTGACTTGAAACTGGCCCATACACGTTTAGACAAAGCCAAACCTGTGAACTTTGTGTTAGGTTTGTGTCGTTTGCATAAATATGATTTTTACTAACAGGCTTTGGACTGATCATTTTCCATTTATGCAGAAATGTATCATATAACAATCTGGCTGGGGATATTCCTACTGGCAATAATTTTTCTAAATTTTCACCTGATAGGTATGATACTAACACTTTATAACTTTTCAACGTCTTAAGACCCGAATTACAAAAATAACAAACCACCATGCAGTTTTCTTGCCAATCCCGGGCTTTGCAGCAGTTCTCTGAGTTCATGTCATGCTTCTCGTTCCACTGAGCGAGGTTCTTAACGACCGCTATAACTTATTTTCCATTTGATAATTTTATGATAAAAATGCTAAAACAAAACATGTTATCTATATGTAGTGACGATATCTAAAGCAGTTATACTGGGAATCGCGCTTGGTGCCTTGGTTTTACTCCTTATGATCCTTGTGGCAGTATGCCGGCCCCACAATTCAAAACCTTTCAAGGACGGGTCGTATGACAAGCCCGTGCATTACTCGTCACCAAAGCTTGTGATACTTCACATGAACATGGCCCTTCATGTGTATGATGATATTATGAGGATGACCGAGAACTTGAGTGAGAAGTATATGATTGGATATGGGGCATCTAGCACGGTTTACAAGTGTGTGCTCAAAAACTGTCGGCCTGTGGCTATCAAGAAACTTTATACTCATTATCCTCAGTATTTGAAGGAGTTCGAAACCGAGCTTGAAACGGTTGGGAGCATCAAACACCGAAATCTTGTTAGTTTACAAGGCTACTCTTTATCACCTTCTGGGAACTTGTTGTTTTATGACTACATGGAAAATGGTAGTCTTTGGGATCTCCTTCATGGTGAGTATATTGCTAATTCATGATTTTTCAAGGTTGCAAGATGGGTAGGTTAGACAGGTTTGGGGCGAGTCTAAACGGGTTATTTAATCCGGGCTGGGTTGGTTGTCTATAAACCACTCTTCTTTTAACTTTTCATAGATAAACAATGCATAAGATTGTGATCATAAAGACTATATTTTGTAATCAAGGAGACATTCAAAATATGCTGAATGTAGGTTATGGTGATTTTATCCTAGAAAATCTAGGTAATGCTATTCAACAATATAATAATAAAACAACTATATTCTTATAACAATAATCTAGACTTTTGAAAAAACTTTTTTTGGGCGGCTATCCACGGATTACCCGTTCAACACTTCAATCCACTTGACCTGGTTGAGATAAAACATAACCCAAGCAGACCCATATCAAGAAATATGCATTTTTAGTAGTTCTCAGGCCCGATACTTGTATTCTTGAACATTGTGTTGTTTTTAGGCCCGTTAAAGAAGAAAAGGCTCGATTGGGAGACTCGTGTCCAGATAGCACTGGGGGCGGCCCAAGGGCTTGCATATCTTCACCATGATTGTAGTCCGCGCATAATCCATAGAGATGTGAAATCATCCAACATTCTACTTGATAAGGATTTTGAAGCACATTTGACCGATTTTGGGATTGCTAAGAGTTTATGCACCTCGAAAACGTTCACTTCGACTTATATAATGGGGACAATCGGTTATATTGATCCTGAATATGCACGAACTTCCCGGCTCACTGAGAAATCTGATGTCTATAGCTATGGGATTGTTCTACTTGAACTGCTTACAGGAAGGAAAGCTGTTGATAATGAATCAAACCTCCATCATCTGGTCAGTCTTGTTTCCCTGAGCTTTCTATTCATATATTTTGTAGTTAGTTTAATGTTTGAAAACCCGGCCCGGTCCAACAAATAAGACGATAAGATATAGCTAATAAGGACTCAAAAGTAGGCCAAAAGAATATCTAGGTAGTGTTTGGTGGGTGTATATGAGCGTGCTCAAGTTCCACTAGTTTAGAGCTTTATTTTGAAAGCTTTAACTTGTCTCGTTTGGAGTTTTAGTTTAATAACTTGTGTTTGGCTTTTGAGTAGTTCTAACTCAAACTATATTTGGCTTGTTTTATATTTTATTTTTTTAATCATTTGTAAATATTCTTGTATGTTTATAATCTAATTTCTATTTATAACATTATATATTATTTTATTAGTTGATCATGACTTTATATATATATATATGTATAGTTACTAGGTTAGTACCCCGTGTATTACACAGGTTGAAAAAAAATATATAATAAATAGTCACAATGAAAATTTAGACAATATAAGATGATTTTTATCATAAAATATAATTAAAATTTCATATAATTTAATACTTTAAATAATAAAATAATAATATTATTTTCTTTAAACAATATTTTTTCAAAGTTTGATTCTTTAGACATTTCGTTTTAAAAAACTGCTTTTGAAAATTTATATTTTATAGTAATTTGGTTTTTAAAAAAAGGTTGCTTAATATTAATATATTTTTAATGTATTAAAAAAATTTTAACTTAAAAATGTATAAAAAATATATTTAATATTTAATATTAATATATAATATAACAAAAAAACTTACCCTATATCCCACTTTTCAGTATGGTCTGAGAGGGAAGGATGGACACAAACCTTACCCTTACCCCAGTTGGGATAGAGAGGCTGCTCTGAAGGAGTCCTCGGCTCAAAGTTTTCGTTTGAAGTTAATCATCCCAACACTTTTAACGTTATTTGCACAAAAAAAGTAAAGTAACGTTAAAATTAAAGCAATTTTACTTTGGCCCCTTGAGGGCACACACACATATACATTATATGCATGCAGTGCAAATGGGGCCTCAATATTAATATATAATATGAGATGTATTAATCAAGAGGCGAAAAATCAAAGTTGAGCTGCTATAGGAAACATGGCATGTGTTCATAGAAACCTTGATATATTACAATAGGTAGATAATTATTATGTAAATGCATATTTAATATATTAAATAAAAAATATATAAATAAGAGGCTCGTGAGCCAAGTTAAGCTAGTTATGAATCCTCCGGCTTGCTTATTAGATAAGCTCCAATATAAGCTCATGCTCATCTAATTTGTAGCTTGGCTTGATTCGAGCTTTTAGCAAGCTGTTCTTGGAGTTATCTCACGAGTGGCTTGGCTCGTTTGTACCCTGTTGGTTGAAGAGTCATTTTTCTACCTTTTTTATATTTTCAAGAATGATAACTGTTCTTGTTACTCATGTTATTTTAATTTATCATCTTAAAAACCTGAATCCATTATACATCAGATCTTGTCAAAGACAGCAAGCAACTTGGTTATGGAAACAGTCGACCCCGAAATATCCGCAACATGTAAAGACCTCGGCGAAGTAAAAAAGATATTCCAACTCGCGCTATTGTGCACAAAACGACAACCATCCGAGAGACCAACAATGCATGAAGTGGTCCGGGTCCTCGGGACCATCCTCCCATCACCAAAACACAACCCCAACGGCCTGACCATGGTGCACCCGTCTTCAAAAGTGTCGAGCTACATGGACGAATACGCGAACCTCAAGACTCCACACCTGGTTAACTGCTCATCCATTAGCACCTCAGATGCCCAACTGTTTCTGAAATTTGGTGAGGTTATATCTCAAAACAGTGATTAAAATTGAAAAGTGTAAAATGTCTATATTGCCCTTGGTTATGAACAAACCAACCCATATGAAGATTTTAGTAGTGTTTGTTAAAACTGGTGGATCCATGTGGAGGTCTGTTGTAGTTTTATGAAATGATGATGGTGTGTTAGCATGGGTGGACCCATGGCCTGAACGAACATGGGTAGGGCTGGGTTTGGGTCAGGGTTAGGGTGGGTGCAGCTCTGCAATAAATGGGTCCGTGAATGGGGTCCAGTTGGCAGGTGGGTTGTTAATACAATTTCCGATGAAACATTGGTGTTTTACTGCATATGATGGGTGAGGCAGAACAGTAGATGTTGATGGATAATGGTCCTTCATGAAATGGACAAATTGGGGCGAACATAATTAGGATTTTCGAGGATCGATCGACCCCATGAACTGTTTTTTAAGTGTTATACAATCTGATTTTAAACTGATTCTCAAGAGATTGTAACCGATCATCATTAAATTTTGATGTTATTGATGGAGCTCAATTTAAAACCATTTAAGAACAAAAATTAATAAACTAATACCTAAATAATCAAATATACATTAGATGTGATAAAACATTTGGTTTATTTGAGTATAATTTACAATATTTAGGAAATATGAAACAATTTTTCAAAAGACAACTTGGATTTTCACCTTGGTTAAATCTTGAATTTATTGATTTAATGGTACTTTTTCTAATCATGTTAAAATGAAAACTAATTTATCATATCATCATAATTAACAATATGATAGTTTAGCATACTTTTATTATGTACATGTGTTTAATTTAATTTTATAATTTTTGGGTGATCCGACCCAACTTAATTTGAACTGCTCTTAAAAATAAAATATTTAACAAAAGACAATTGTTGATAAAAAAGTATGACTTCTATTACAAAACTAGGTTAGTACCCCGTGTATTACACGGGTTTAAAAATAAAAATTATGTCACTTTATGATGTTTTATTAAATTTAAGTACATAATTAAAAGAATTTTATTACATAAAAACAACATAAAATAAAAGTATAATTATGATTTAAATCTTTAACATTTTTTTACGTCGCATTTGTGTTTTATTTGAAATTAAATTTTTTATTGAGTTTATTCTTATATTATGAATTTCAAAATTAAAAAAGTTGTTATTAATAATTAGATTTTTGTAATAAATTGTTAATTGGATTAATATTTGAAAAATAACAAACTTTGTTTCAATCTAAAATAAACAAAATACATGGTTTTGTTCTATAAAAAAGTAATATTAATAGGATTTAACACAATTAATTAGAAAAAGTTTTTAATTAAACATTCCTTAAATATAATTTTATATAAAAGAATGTTTTTTATTTAATGATCATTTAAATTAAATTAGAAAGTAGATGAGGGAATGCCATGTGGCATTATTTGGAATCATTTATTAGCAGTAGGATTTTCTAGGTTTGTCACTATGAACTAAAGGTTTCATTATACATTTATCTGGGTAGGGGCCAGGCCAAGGCGAGGGCTGAGGTTATAAATGCTATGTCGTATCCTGTCCTTGTTATTTTGATTTTTTAATTAAGCGATAAATAAAATTTAGGGAGATTTTAAGTGGGAAATATTGTTTTGAAAACCGGACCGGGAATTAGTTTACTGGTCAGACCGAATTTCAGTTTTTTAATTAAAATTCAAAGAATTAAACATTAAAATTACCCAATATATATATATATATAGGGAATAGATAATTTGAAAACCACTTCTTAGTGCGAAAACCGTGAAAACCATGTAAAAATCATGTAAAAAAAATGTTTTTTTTTTAAATTTTTTTTACAGGTTTGTAACACTATTTGGCACATTTTTATAAAAAAAATCAAAAAAGCGCCGACCAAATATTTTTAAAAAAAATATTTTATAAAACCATGTAAAACATACGTAACTCTTCATCAGATCTGACGAAATTTTTTTACGTTTTGTTACGTATGTTTTACATGGTTTCATAAAATATTTTTTTTAAAAATATTTGGTCGGCGTTTTTTTGATTTTTTTTTATAAAAATGTGCCCAATAGTGTTACAAACCTGTAAAAAAAATTCAAAAAAAAATACGTTTTTTTTACATGGTTTTCACGGTTTTCGCACTAAGAAGTGGTTTTCAAATTATGTATTCCCTATATATATATATATATATAACATTATCATATTTAAATGTGTTTATAATTCTAGATATTTTTTGGAATTTTTTATATATTTATTATGTAATCCGGTTTTTTAATCCGGTCCGACTAGTCCGATTTAACGTTGAGTCCGGTTATGAAAAACAATAATGGCAACTTCTTGTGTGTCCCTCTTTTACTATTGTTGGATTTACTTAGGAATAAAATAAACATTTATTGAGTTATAAGATGTGAAATGCATGTTTTATAAGATTATCTTATGGTTGTAAGAGGCAAAGTCCTTATAAGTTAGAACACGAGGGTTTTAGAAGGGATAATATCGTCCATGGGGCAAAACCCCTCGCGGCCTAGCTGAGTAGCTGGTCACGCTAAATATTTGCATGGATTGAAAAAAATATATATATAATTGTTCAACCTTATTATAGAAAGATTTATTTGATTTGTTTATATATTTTAATTGTTAATTTTTCCTAAATTATATTTCTTAATAACACCACTGTAAATTAAAACGATTTATGTAACTTAAAACAATGGATATTTTATTATTCAACTACTTCATATATGTATATTTATTATTGTTTATATACATTAATTTATTTTTTTATATAATATAATAAGTTGAAGCATAACTCTTCTCCTTGTTTTTAGATCTTTGATATTGATCTTGAATTTTGTATATCTCCTGATGTATATGTGAAAGTGTTTTAGAGGGAAAAAAATGATAGACTTTTGGGCATACCATGATATCTATAGAAAATTAAATAAAGAATTATCAGTTTGACCTCGAGGGATAATGAGAAAAAAATAGTATTTTAACGTTAAATCTTTTCCGATTTAACATTTAAGCAATGATGTCAGAACCAGACCGGACCGGTTGGACTGGGAACCGAGGGTCGACCGGTCCAAAAATCACATTTGAACCGCCCTCAAAGGAACCGGCCAGCTCACCGGTCGGACCGGGAACTGGTTCATTGGTCGAACCGGATTTCAAGTTTTTTAACCAAAATCCAAAAAATCAAAATCAAAACTTCTCTTTTTTAACATCAATATGTTTGTTTGAAAATTAATTATGTTTGTTTAAATGCGTTTATAATTCTATAAATATTTTGGATTTTTTTATATATTTATTATATCATTCAATTCTTGAATCCGGTAACCAGTAAGACGTCCTGTCCGGTTCTGAAATGTAACACCCGAAAATTTAGCATCCTAATGATAAACGTGCGAGATTTCGGTAACTGTTTATGTTCGAAAAATTTCGTTGTCAAAGAAATAAGCACATTCGATCGTGCTTGATATCCACGACGATTTGACAATCGATATTATTACAGGATGATAGTACGCGAGAAATGGTGAACGTGGGCGAAAACCGTGCGCGAAACGGAGTTAGGGATTGTCCGGAATCATGAAACGAAGAAAAATTTCAAAGTATTGAACTTTTGGACTTGTCGCGGTACGCGACGGATATTTGAGGATCCTTCGCGGTACGCGATGGACCAAAAATATCTGAGATTTCTCCGGATTTCTTCGCGGTACGCGAAGCCTTGTGTTGCTTCTTGTCGCGGTACGCGACAGGTGAGGCGGCTGGAAAATGGGATTAAAAGATCAGATTTGCATCAAGAAACTTATTTTCTATCTTCCCTTCGACGTCTCAGCCACCAAACACGAAAAACCCACTTCCAATCCATCAAAAGCTCTATTTTGAAGGCTTCTCAAGATTTAGATCGCACTAGGGAACGTTTCTGCAAGTCCGGATCATCTTTTTACCCGCAGAACTCCGCCGGATAGGTAACGGTTCATCCTAACCTTCTAGATTGATTATGATGGATTAAATCTTGTTTCTGAATGAGAGAATATAGTTAGGGTTGTTGATTATTGCCTAGATGATGGCTAGGATTGATTATAAGTGAAGAACTCGAATTGTTAATGGGTAAATCCTTGTGTTGAGCCGTTGTAATGCCCGGTTTGCATGGAATCATAACAATGGTTGTAATGGTTTAGACCATTTGATTATGACAAGGTAGGTGATTAGTATGATTAGTTTTGACACACAAGGTTAATTCTAAGTGTTTTAAACTAATCACCATAATTAACATACTCATTGGAAGGATTATCTGGTGTTTATGATAACAGGCAGATCTGTATGTTAAATATGGTTATTAAACCTATTCTAATGTTACATTGTGATATTCCATGATATCTGGGTAATCAATAACAAGGATTGATCAGTTCTGAGTCATTAATCTGTCTAGGAACCTGTTTTAGTATGATAATCAACAACATTAACTATTTAATGGCTATTAAGGCAAGGTCTTTGACATTGGACGTTCAGAAAGATTTAATCAGGAAATTAATATGTAAATAACATATTAAACGTAAACCAATGCAGAGTTGTACCATTAGCACCAGTTGTGAGTGATCTCGCGACCGTGGGACATCAGGTGAGTTCTAGACGCCCTGTTTTTATGTTTAATGTTTTGGGCTGGCATACATGCTTAATGTTATGTTCATGATGTTATGTGTTTAAGATGATGATAAGTGGATAATAATATGCCATGACCATGTATGCACGTTTATATGTTATGATGAATGAATGTTTAATATGAAATGAAGCATGCATGAGAACATGTTAAGTATGATGAATGCATGAAAAATGAATTATGATGATGGAAGGTGTGAAAATATGATATGATGATTGTATGATAACATGCATTAAGATGGTAGCTATGATGATAGTTACAAAATGTTATGATAAGATCCTAGGTTACTAGGATGAAAGTGGAATGTTATGAATATGATGCTAGTATGACATGTGTATGATGACATGATGTACGATGTGATGATATGATGATATGTATATGATGCTAGGATGTTATGATGATACGGACACATGATGCTAGCATAACATGGTATGATGATTCCTAAGTTATTAGGATAAAGATACGATGAAACGATGCTAGCATGATATGTCCGTGTTGTTATGATGATTATGATGATGATTATGATGTAAGCATGAAGGATATGATGCCTTCATGGTTATGAGGAAGAGATGATATAATGCTAGTATATCATATACGATGAAAGAATGATATCCTATACGTGTGATAGGATATGTACGTGATAGGTACCAGTATTTGTGCTGGGAATGAATGAGAGTCAACCATGACTATAACTGGGAATGATGTTCCTATACGTGTTATAGGAAAATGTATGAATGATAGTCAACCACAATTATAACTGGGTAAGGTTGCTCCCGTACTTGTTACGGGGTAAATATGACGTTGCTCCCATATACGCGTTATGGGGTAAGTATGGTTGCTCCAGTACTTGTTACTGGGTAAGTATGGGTGCTCCAGTACTCGTTACTGGGTAAGTATGGTTGCTCCCGTATGTGTTACGGGGTAAGTATGATGTAAGTATGATGTTGCTCCCATATTTGTATGGGGTAAGTATGGTTGCTCCAGTACTTGTTACTGGGTAAGTATGGATCTGCAGAACGCTTCGGCGGATCAGATCAAAGGTTATGGAGCCTTGTGCCGGCATAAGCCCACTGTTACGCTTAGTAGCAGTGGTTGTATGATGATGATGACTAGGATGTTTATGTGACAATGTTTTGGATTATGTGAATGAAAGGATGTTTTATGTTAAACATGTTTTAACTTAATAAAATGGTTATGATGTTTTATGAAAACTAGAACTCACCAGCGTAAGCTGACTTGATTTAGCATGTATGTCAGGTTAAGCTATGGTCAGAGAAAGCATGAAGCTCCAGGCATCAAGAAAGAGTATCCGATGGTGTTGGCAATCGTTTATGTTTTAATTCAGACATTTACTCATGTTTGACATTATGTTTAAGTTCCGCTGCATGTTTATG
Source organism: Mikania micrantha (assembly GCA_009363875.1). Lineage (NCBI taxonomy): Eukaryota > Viridiplantae > Streptophyta > Magnoliopsida > Asterales > Asteraceae > Mikania > Mikania micrantha. Next base: position 15,898,274 of record CM018688.1, read on the forward strand.
AAAGTTTTTAGTTAAAGAGCTATGTGTTATGACGAAACCAACGTACGTGGGGTCGCCCGGGATCGGGGCCTCACATGAAAACATTGCATTAAAGTCGTTTATCAACACTTTAATCCATTTTAAGAAATACAAGCGTTATATATCTATCTATTTTTAATAATTAAATGTTTATAATGACATGTGTCATGTTTTAGAGCATCTTAAAATTGGCTTCTCGTCTCTCTTTCCTGTTAAATATTTATTTAACACTTTCTTATAAATATTAATTTTTCTCATCTTCCTTCTAATAAATAAAATAATTTTATTCAATTTAGTAATAATCAGATTACATTATAAGTCATATTTTTTATCGTTTTATAAAATATTTTTAAGAAATATATGATATGTTATATAAAATAAAGTATTTTAAATTTTATATATTTAACATACGGAATACATAGTTTTAACCTAGCATATTATATATGATGATAGATAGCGTTAGAAATTGGGATATCGTTTTTTGCATAAGAACCCGTCTTGCGCAATTCAAATTCATATATAACTAGTTGAATTCTCACACACATTGCAACATGTTAATTCGTGTGAAATTTGCATGTTCAATACATAAAAATAACCTTCAAAAGTTGTGTGGCTTATTTAAAGTGATGGTGTAACGTATTTATTTGGTTATATGATATGGTCAAAATTTAAAACCTTCGCTACCAAAAAAAAATTTTTGTGACGAAGAAATTTGTAGGAACTTTGTCAGAAATACACATTAGTGACAAATTTCCTTCAAAAAAGAATTTGTAGGAAAAAACCCCCTACGAAACTATTTTCCGACGTTATACCGACAACCATTATTACGACTTTGCAACAAAACATTTTTGTCGATATTTTCCCACAAATTTCTTACAAACCTAATTTTAAAAATTCCCAACAAAATAGAGACAAGCTTCCCACAATAATCTTTTTTTTTTAATATTATTTTGTTTTATTATTTATTAATAAGTAATTTTAGTATTTATTAATTTATTTTCTGACAAACTTCCAACAACATTATTTTATTGTTATTTAATTTACCGACAATTTACCTTCAAAGTTTGGTGGCTAAACTTATAAGAATAATGCATTTACAATTTATTTTAATTTCTTTTAATATATATATATATATATATATATTATAATAATAATAATAATAATAATAATAATAATTCATTATGTTTTTATAGAATGTTTTAGTCAAGTTAAAAAAATCCCTTTGACCCAAAACTCCTCTGAAACAACCGATCTACCATATTTTGAGATAAGAGTAAGGTTTTTTTTTCCTCTCTTCTCTCATATTCACTTAAAAATAAGATTTTATTAGGTATGTTTGTTTAATTTAATTCAGTCAATACTTTGTAAGTTTCATAAAAGAGAAAATTACGAAAATAGTAAATTTTGACCAAAATTTTGCACAATATGACCATTTAATTTTTTGATTACAGAAATGACCATGGCTTTATGGACACCGACGCCCATTAATTAGCGGGCGGCCGCCTTATTGAGATCCAATAAAATTTCGCCACGTGGCTTATACGGGGCGCCCACGCCCTTTAAATCTGACGAACGCCCTCATTAAATTAAGTTGTCACGGGCGTCGGGCCCACCCTGACACCCTTATCACGGTCGTCCGCCCCTAAAAAAAATAATTGGTCATCTTGCAGGCGCCTAAACCGACCACACAGGCGCCCGAACCTACCAAACGGGCGTCCAAGCCTTTTTCCTCGGAAAACGTGTAACAGGTGTCCGTCTGTTAGTTACAGGCGTCTGCCTGTGTCACACCCCGAGCCGGCAGGACGGATCGACTTTCCCGTCGGACGAAAGGTTCCCGGGGTGCGATATCGTGGGTGATAATCGTGATGATCAGATTGTTTACATAGCATCAATATTGAGAATAACTAAAGCACAAATAACATTTAACTAAGATTACAAAGTTAAATCACAACTGTTAATGTTTGATAATTTAACTAAGTAAACCTATCAAAAGAATCAAATGTTTTTCTATCTTGTATATGTACAAGATATCAAAATAGCTTCACAACGTTCATCAAAACATGTGCTTTTCAAAATCTACTAGGTCCTCTTGTCACACCCCGAGCCGGCAGGGTTGGATCGTAGTCCCCGTCGGGCGGAAGGTTCCCGGGGCGTGATATCGTGGGTGATAATCGTGATGATCGGATTGTTTACATAGCATCAATGTTAAGAATAACTAAAGCACAATCAAATGATAACTAGGATTACAAAGTTAAATTACATTATCAATGTTCTGCAATTTAACCAAGTAACCCTATCAAAAGAATAACATGTTTATATCTTGTGTATGTACAAGATATCAAAGGAAATGTTTATCATCAACAAAAGTTGTGCTTCCCAAAAGTCTACTAGGTCTTATATCTGAGCAGCCTAGTATGCAATTCCAAAAGTCTTAAGTCTAGCCCTGTGCGTCACCTGAGAAAACATGTAAGAAAAACCAAGTCAACACAATGGTTGGTGAGTTCATGTAGTTTTAGTATTTGTAAAATGTCACACCCCAACCAACGGCGGAATACGTTGGGGCGCGAGTTAGATTGTTCATTACTCATGGTGCTATGTGTAAATTTCAATAATTAAACAATTGTATTTGATTCAAATCAAACATTCATTCAAAAACCAAACATTCAAGTCATTACAATAATTCAAATTCAAATCAAACATTACAATAAACCAAAAGTCTAAACATTTAATTAAATAAATTAAACTAGGTCTCTAGACCTATCTTATGTCTTGAATCCTTCTTCCTTAACCTGTCACACATGTAAAATAAATTTTGTCAACTATTTGCATAGTTGGTGAGTTTACACACTAAGTTTGAATACTAAGTATAAAAGGATGCAAATTAAGACTTAATTAGAATATGTATCAAAGGCATAGCATAATACAAGTTTGAATAATTGAATGAATATATGAATAACAAATGCTTGTGTCCAAACAAGTATCCTTACATAATAATTCAAGTATAACAATACAAGAATTATCATTTGTAATTCAACTAGTTTGCTAGTGTACTTTTCACCTTTTTCACACAAAGGCCAAAGCCATTGCGAAGATAGTATCTAACCATCCTAGGCTACTAAGTACTAGATAGCTTGACTGGCAACACACATAGAATCAACACATTGTATAAACTTAGCATCTAACATATAAAACTAAATAAGTCTAAGGCTTGCATCATAAGTTTGAATTGAATAATAGAATGAATAATAGTTTGAATATGACATGTGTAACATCCCAAAAACAAGAAGTAAAAGGGAGTGTGAAGAACTCACATGTTAGGATGCTTAGGCTAGTTCCCAAATCCTTGATTAAACAATGAGAAAGTAAGGCTATCTACTCACCTATAATTTGAGTAATTCAAGTCTTAGCAATCCTATAGTTTAAGTTCAAGAATCCTAGAAACTATGGCAATCCTAATGGAAGTCCTAGTTTGAATAAAACTATGTTTTGAATGGATACTTAGAATAACTAATCTTATAATATTAATTAATAAAATAGAATATCAAATGTATTCTTTTTATTTATTAATATTATTTGTATGAATAACTAAACTTAATATTGACTTAAATAAAATAGAATATCAAAGATATTCTTTTTATTTTATCAATTTTATTTGTATGACTAGACTAATTGTTTAAGAATATTTAATAATATTCTTATAATAAATAAAAATAGAATATTAATTATTCCTTTTTATTTATTATTTTGGAATTGAATTTCTAAGTATACTACTTGAATTAATTTTTCCATCCATTAGTATTTAAAAACTTGTATGTTTGAATTTTTAAGTTTTATAAACTTTAGTTAACCTTTCAAAAGTTTATAACTTAAAATACTTATTTGAATTATATTTGTTAAAAAATTATTCTTGCTTGAAAACGTATTTAGATCAATAATATTTTTATGTTTGATAAATCATAGTTTTAATGTGCAAAAACTAAATTGTATACATAAATAAATAAATAAATAATTAATTAAAAAAAAATTTATTTGAACAGAACGTTGACCTATTAAATTTGATAGAACAATTTATTTGAATCCTATTTAAAATAAATAAATAAAATAAATAAATTTTATTTAAAAACATTTGAGTTTTGAGTTTAACAGAAAGTTTAAAAAAAAAATAATAAATAATAATAATAATAATTTAATTCTTTAAATCCTAGAATTTAATGCAAAAATATAGTTCTTTTAAATGAATAAAAAAAACTAATATAAAGAATTTTTAATATGTTACTGGAATTTATAGAGAATTTTATAAAATAATTTTCTTGGAATTTTTAACATAATTTTTATAAAAGAAAAATGTGTAAAGTTGGATGGAAAAAAAATCCGGATATGGGCCGCCCATGGGTTCGAACCCGCGACCTGTTATCCCTCAGCCGGCGGGTTTAACCGCTGGGCTGGGGGATGGAACCTGTAATGATTTCATCTCTAAATGATCTTATACAGTCGCTTAAATCGAACACAGAACATTATGAACCCTAATTTCTTTTCCGTTCGAATTCGTTTGATTCGTGGTTTGTGGGTGATTAAAACCTTAGGGCTTTTAATCCCCACTTGATTTCGAGTAGATGGGTACAAGAATCACCTGGTGAAGTGTTCGGTTGAAGGTGGTTCGAGTTGAAGAAGAGGCTCGACCGAAGGAGAGCTCGAATCCTACTCAGAAGATGTTTTGCGCTTGATTTCCTTGTGCAGACACGTTCGGTTTCAACAATGGCACGAAATGAAGTGGTTTATTTCGAGTTTTATACTGATTCGTGTGAAATTCGAATCCCGTGAATGGCTCGGTTAATTTGGGTATGGATTCACGCGGTTTTAGACTTTAATTGTTATGAATGCTGATTTACGAATAGTTTCTAAAATTCGAAAGGATGAGCTGGATCGAGTTGTGATTTGCGCGATTTTGAACTTTGGGTTGGATTTGGGTTCGGTCGGGTACCCGTATGGTAACCGGGTAAAGGGGAGAACCCACTTTGGGTTATTTACTCTTTCAGTCCTTGATGTTTCCCTATTTAACAGTCTTGTAAAATAACCTTCTTTCACTCACAATCTTAGTTTTAAGAAGACTCATTTTCAGTCCCTCTAACTAAATACCCATTTTTGCATTTCAAGATTTGTAAAGTAACTTAGACTTTATAAATTTGTTTAAAAAAAAAATCCTTTTTATAGTTATAATGTCTTTATTTTTATTATTATTATTATTATATTATGTATATACTTTATAAATTTAAGAATAGGTTAAAAAATGATTTTATTTTATTATAACCTATTATTACTTTTAAGTTTTAAAATGATAATTCTTTTATAAAAGTGAAATTTTATAAAAGCTTAGATTATGTATTTTGTTATTATTTTATTATATTATTTATGTATATATTTTTATAACTCCAAAAATAGGTTATTTATTTATAAAAATATTTATTTCTATTATAACCTATTATGACTTATAAAAATTGTAATCTTTATAAAAATGAATTTATAAAAACTTTGATTATATATTGGATTGTGTTTGTTAGTGTTGATTTATTAATAAACATTTAATTAACAACAAATTCATGAGTTAAATGTTTAAATAATATCCCAAACTTTTATTTATTTCGAATTTGATACGATTACAAAGTTTGAATGAAATTCGAAAATCCTAGGGATTACATAAAATAGCTTTTGCAAAACCTTTTAGGTAAAACCTTAACCTCATTAATAACACCTTCGAGCCTACGACCCGCCCAGACGCCGTCCCACCACATACTAAGCCGCATAGGACATTGCTATTAATGATAATTAAGCATTTTACCTACCCTTCGATTCATTTCGTTCCATAGCTTTAGTTTACTGTTTCAAAGTTTACAGGTCTATAGCATTCGTATGTATTAGCTTCAATATTAGTTTAAAAGCATCGTGTTTAAAAGTTTATGATATCGACCCAAAAGCATCTATGTTTCCCCCTAGGTAACGACCTTAAACTCATTAACACCACCTGTATCATCCAACTCGGTATGCTTATATATAGGGCATACCCCTGAGTCGAGCCTACGACCCGCCCAGACGCCGTCCCACCACATACTAAGTCGCATAGGACATTGTTGTTAATGATAATTAAGCGTCTTACCTACCTCCATTTCGTTTATAGCTTTCGCATTATGTTTATAGCATGAGTGAACATTGAGGAATCACTGTATGGCAAGCACTGAGAGGCCATAAGTCTACCCCTCAAGTCCCGACTATAAAGGTCACCCTATGGCAAGCACTGAGAGACCATAATAGGTGCCTGATAGTCCTGAACATGAAGAACACCTGAAGGCAAGCACTGAGAGACCAACTATTGTTCTTCAAGTCCCGACTAGGAAGAACACATGAAGGCAAGCACTGGGAGACCAACTATTGTTCTTCCATAGCCCTTAGTTTTAGCATTCAAGTTTATAGCATTTAAAGTTTAACAACCGGTGAGGCAAGCACTGAGAGGCCACACCGTTGCTTGATAAGTTTATAGCTTTCAAAGTTTAACAACCGGTGAGGCAAGCACTGAGAGGCCAAACCGTTGCTTTTGCATAACAAGTTTATAGCTTTTAAAGTTTAACAACCGGAGAGGCAAGCACTGAGAGGCCAAACCGTTGCTTTTGCATAACAAGTTTATAGCTTTTAAAGTTTAACAACCGGAGAGGCAAGCACTGAGAGGCCAAACCGTTGCTTTTGCATAACAAGTTTATAGCTTTTAAAGTTTAAGAACCGGAGAGGCAAGCACTGAGAGGCCAAACCGTTGCTTTTGCATGACAAGTTTATAGCTTTCAAAATGTTTAAAGCATTCGTAGTTTTAAGCATATAGTTTATGGCATAAATGTTAAGCATCTAGTTTAAGTATATAGCTTATAGCTTAAACATCGAGTGTGTAGTTTAAGAATATAGTTTATAGCGTAAGCATCAAGAGTAGCGTTTAAGAATATAGCTTAGAGCATAAGTATAAAGAGTATAGTTTAAGAATATAGTTTATAGCATAAGCTTCAAGAATAGCGTTTAAGAATATAGCTTAGAGCATACGTATAAAGAGAATAGTTTAAGAATATAGTTTATAGCATAAGCTTCAAGTCTCCTAGGCATCCAACATATGTTTTCAAGCCTCAAGTTTAAAGTATAAGTTTCAAGTCTATTGTTTTTCAAAGTATTCTAAGTTCTAGCATAAGTTTCAACATAAGTATCATGTTTATGTTTAAAGCATTAAATAACATTTCAAGAGTTTTATAAAAATGTTTAACATGCTTCTCAGTCCCGAAGTAAAACAAATAAATTTGAAAAGGGACAAATGAACTCACCTTATGTCCTTAGTGGTTGACTATGTAGAATAAGAATGCACGCGCTCTTTGTTTGCTTTTGTTATGATGTTCAAGCTCCTGTATTGATTTCATAGTGTTGTAACCTATAAGTAAGTTATAATTGACGCGTATGTGTGTAAGCGTTAGTGTTAGCCCTGAAGTTGGCTAACACTAGAAGTCTAGATCGTATTTCGGCCCCTTTTTGCTTATTAAAGAATCTAGTGACACTTATGTAATATCGTGTTTTAGATCATGTACTTTGGTTTCCATATTTATAAAAACCCTTGTAATGGTTTTGTTCAAAACTTTGGCATAATAACCAATTTAATTTATCAAATTGTTATGCCTTTTATTTGACTATTATGGGCCGAAAGACGGATTTGGGTCAAGAAATCGCGTTGGGCCTAAGATCAACAATTTGATCCTAAGGGGTATACTTGGGCCTTGTTACACCTCCATTGGGCCGAATGGTCGAGCCGGTTACCATGCTTGGGCCGAAAACGAAGTTGGGCCGGCTAGGCGCCTTGTGGGCTTAGGCTTGAAATTCATGGGCCATTAACACGTGTGTGGGCCAAGAGCAAAAGATTAGGCCAAGTATTTTGTTGTTGGGCCGAACATCATGAATAACACGATGAAGTGGGCTGCCTAGCCTACGGTTGGGCCTGAAGCTAATGTGGGCCACAACAAAGGAGATGGCCGAAAGTGTTAGCCAAAGAAGGTGCTGGGCCGACTGCCTAGTCGTTGGGCCTGCTACTCTTTTGGGCTGAATACTTTGAGTCTGAAAACAATAATGGGCCAATTGGTACATAGTTCTAACTGGGCCGTTTAATATAGGCTGCGAAAGAAGATGTGGGCCTGAGCAATTCAATTGGGCCAACTGTTATGGACTTAAATCAGAAAATTTGATAGTGGTTCGAGAATCACTTGGTTGCTATAGTACAACCTTTGACCAGGAAATGATATTTAGTTGTTCCACGATTACAAACCAGCGAACCTAAGGTCCTAGACTAAGGGTTCGGCCAGATGATTATCATAGGTTCGCCGAGTTGGTGCATGGTTCGTCTCTTGTTGGTTCGTGAGTCATTCATGGGTTCGGTGAGCATCAAGGGTTCGTCATGTGGAGGATGGTTCGTCACTGGAAGGAAGGTTCGTTCAAGCCCAAAGGTTCGTAGCCGGTTTACAGCTTCGGGGATGGTTCGTGATGTCATGGGAGGGTTCGCCACCAGCCTAAGGGTGCGCTAGTAGGCTGGTTCGTCTGAGAAGAGATACAAGGTTCGTTCCCTTGTAGCCAACAGGTTCGGCGATGCTGGTGGTGGTTCGTGAGAGAGGGAAACAGCTAAGGTTCATCCTCTAAGGATGGTTCGTGTGACAACTAGTACCCGACCGCCCGGCAAGTCCGTACGGTATGTGTACTTGCATACAGTAACTATGTGTACATACGTATTTGTAAACAGTGCTTGTATTAACAGGATTCTAAATACAAGAACAGTTGTACGTATTTTCGTATAAACTTAAATACATTAAGTACAACGTACATTTGAAACATTAGTTGTGTTTATTAAGTGAAAACTTAATGACAATTAACACAACAAATCATGAGAAACAACGGTGATTCAAACGATATTCAGAAACAAATCGGTTGCGATCTGATGTCCATAGATGACAGGAATCAGATGGCCGACAATTCAAAGTGAAAACAATGCGAAAACAGGATGTTTAGTTGAGTCCGACAGTGAGGAAAACAATTTAAACATAAACTGCAGTGTCGTTTCAGAATAACGAACTGACAGTGTGTTTGCGTGGGTGACGATTCACACAAACATATCTGTGAGTTTAACGTTCTGAAATGATGACTGGAAAGTAGAAAACAAAAGTCGGAAAGCAAAACCATCGTCGTGTTCGTTCGAATGACGATTCGAACGAATACGCGCGATGGTGACGCGATTCGACGAAACGAAAAACGAAATACGACGCGAAACGACTTTTAATTTTAATTAAATAAAATAATAAACATTTTTACAATTTTGAAACTCATCAAATTAATTAAATTAACAATTTTATCTATTTAAAATAAATTACGCGTAATTTTCCGGTTACGCGACTAAAACGCGAACCGAGCAACCGAAATGGACCCGGACACCACCCGTGGTATAAAAACCATAAAATGAGGGCTTTATCTCATTTCCCACCTACATTTTCATCTCTCTCTCTTTTCCGGCTACACCCTTAATCTCCATTTTTACACCTTCAAGAGTTCATAACTCTCTCAAATCTTAACCGATTTGAGTGGTTCTTGAACCCACGCGAAGCTCTTGATGAGCTCTACATAGAAGTACAGCAGATCTAAACGTTTACCCACTGAAAACGAAGGTATGAAGCCATTATGTCCACGAAAATAGGGTTTTTTTTGGTATCTTTGTACAACCACAAAACTAAACCGGTTTGAAACCATCCTACAACCACCCTACGCCTTGAAACATGGTTCTGGGTCGTCTTCGACATGGGAGCAGCTTCACAAACTCACTCAGTTGGATGAGTGATGTTACAGGTTCGCAAGTTGTTGAAGGATCGGCCGAACCTACTTGGTTTAGTCGAATCTATGGCAAGCCACGAACCCTTGTGACTGGTCTCCTCCCCGACGAACCCTTGCAGAGCCACTCTAGCCGAACCCTGCTAAGGTCCCAGGCATCACGCGAACCTTAGGACTCAGACGAACCCTCGACTTCAGCTGCGAACCATAGAAGGTCCCGAACCTTTGCCGGAGGGACGAAACCTGTGCAGCTAACTTTGCTGTTCACGAACCAACCCTACGAACCTTCTGTGTCCAGCATGCTCGACGAACCCTTGCACAGTCGCCGAACCCTTTAGGGTTTCCCGAACCCACGCATGCAGCCAAAGCACCGAGTCACCGACGAACCTATCATCTTCAGCCGAACTTTTCTTCAACCACCGAACCCTCAAGACTACTGCGAACCCTCTTGGAACTCATGAACCATCCTTTTTGCAGCGAACCTAGATCTACTGTCGAACCCTCTCTTTACAGGAACGAACCCTCGGTCAGTCAAGGTCCTAACCGAACCTTGTGTTTAAAACCAACTTAGGTTCGCTGCCCTGGGAAGTTCTGTTCGTTTGTTTTAGCCAAGGTTAAGTACGGCCCACATATTCATTGTTTAAGCCCATTACGTTTTCTTTCAGCCCAATAATTTGTGAGATATATAACCAACAACTCGTGGAGCTCATAATCACACAACCGGCCAACCTAGTACCTGCTGACCAAATTTTTTTGTCTTGGCCCACTTTTCTTACTGCAGCCCACGAAAATGACCCAGGCCCAAACACAGCTTCGGCCCACTCTCATCTTTTATATTACTTCTTATTCGGACAGCATAATTGTTCCAGGCCCAGCCATGTGTGGCCCATTTGATTTGTGTGATTGTTTTTTTGAGTATTTCGGCCCATCTGCATAACCTTCGGCCCAATAGGGCTGTTTTGGCCCAAGTTTTACATGCAATTCACGACCAAGTTAAAACCTTGGCCCAATTAATTTGTTCAGCCCACCTATGAGGCCCACTTCGCAGCACAAGGCCCAAACATGCAGCCCAATACTTCTCGGCCCAAAAAGTATTGACCCAACAGCCCACGATAGTCATATGGTCCAATATTTAATTCAAGATGATCTTGGGTTCAAGTTGGTTAACACACCCATTCGGCCACTTGTTTATCAAAGTAAATAAACAACTTCATAAGGCTAAAGTGATTAGAGTTCATATAATCATGATAACCACAAGTAAATACATGGTGACAAGAAATCTTGCCAGGTCATTACAATTGGATTAGATTGACACAAGAGTTATATTATCAATTTAAGTTACAAGAAATTAAGGGTTGATAACCTTTAACTCACACATAAATTATTAATTAAAACTCTTTTAATATTATAATACTTCAAGGGGACAAAAGATCAATAACAAAGGGTGATAACTCAAACTAGATATGAATATGATTTCAATGACTTTGAAAACGAAATAAGGCCGAATGGAGACTAAGGCGAGACTCGCGGGTGTTAAACAACTTCACGGATAACACATTCACACGTTCATAACTAAATTACAATTTATACTTATAAGTTAAATACGACATGAAATCAATACAGGAACGTGATCACAACTACAAGTGCAAGTAAAGAGCGCGTGTCTTCATTTCTTTTTAAGCTAAGTCAACCCTACAACAACAAGGTGAGTTCATATGCCCCTTTTACTTTTAATCTTAACTGATTTTAACTCTCGGGGCTGAGAAACATGTTTACTTTTATTTATCTAAAAGTTTTACTTAACATGTTAATTATACTCTGATTAAATGATATTAAATTGTTTATTATCATATATCATTGTATGCATGCTTGTATGATTATGAGATAACAGGGAAACTCAGATGATTATGATAATGTAATTTCTTAATCATCAACACATTAGAATAACTTAGTTATAAGATAATAGCTTATAACACTTAGTTATTTTCACATGAGCAAATACCTAGACAGTTTACACATAAGCATAACGAGAACAATCCCTCATTGAGACTTTGGGATCACACGGATTACAGTAAATGATGATCATGATAACGTAACTTCATGGGATTCTTATCATTTACAGTAAATGATGATCATGATAACGTAACTTCATGGGATTCTTATCATTTACACATAATTAACATAATGTAATAAGACAAGTTCTTATTCGACTTTGTTAAACACACGAGAACATTCCCACACGGATACTTTGGGAACACATGGATTCAGTAAATGACGATTCTTATCATTTACAGTGAATGACGGTCATGATAACGTAACTTCATGGGATTTTTGTCATTTACACTCGATTATCATAACGTAATAAGACAAGTTCTTATTCGACTTTGTTAATCACATGATACAATCCCACACGGAAACTTTGGGATCACACGGCGGGATAGGAGAGAATGGAATGTATTTTAATCTGATTACGTGAGGATTTAAAATGGATTCCATTCGGATTCTATACGCTACATTTGGAGACTTATGATGAACAGTTAACTAATACTTTTAATTAAATTAAAAGTGTAACATAAAAGTTAACCTCACAAGTAATAGAATAATACAAGGATCAGATTTAATTAATCTAAATTCCTTAATTCAACGAGGGTCTATCAATACTCCGGGTTGATAACTAAACCCCTCTTACTATATTATTCTACATATGATGACACATCGGACAAATTGGATGATTGGGAAATGGATATCTTTAGTTGTATCGCAAGTGGTGTGGAACTTGGTTGAGTATGTGGTGGGATAGCGTCTGGGCTTGACCCTTTCGTGATTCCCTATATATAAGCATACTTAGTTAGGTGATATACTACTTGTACATATAACTAAGGAGAGGCCATTGGGTGGAACAGGTGAAACAAGTATACAAGCAACAATTATAACATTGTGAATGTGTGAATGATCAGTCAATGGTTTTCAATTTACTTACTTATGAACTCACCAACCTAGTGTTGACTTTGTTTTAAATACATGTTTCTCAGGTGACGAACAGGTGTAGACATATACATGCAAAGATTAAGCTAGTGGACTTTTAGAAGACCTAGCTTTATTTTGTGTTGCATGCTTTTGGGGAAACAAGGATATGAATCATCTTTTGTATATCTTGTACATATACAAGATATAGTTACATTGATTCTTTTTGGTAGATTTACTTGATTAAATTATGAACGATACTGTGTAATTTAATCTTGTAATTCTATATCATGGATGTGTTAGAAATTTCTCATTTATTTATCATGTGCTATGTAAACAATCTGATCATTTGATTATCACTCAAAGATATCGCGCCCCGGGAACCTTCCGCCCGACGGGAAAACCCGATCCGTTCCCGCCGGCCTGGGGTGTGACAGATTGGTATCAGAGCCATGGTTATAGAGAAATATAGGTCATTTTGTTTCAAACGGTTTGGCCTAGACTATAACCTAGGGACCCTCATGTAGAGTTCTTATGATATAGGATTTATTTGCATACGTTACATCATTTAATCATAGACGCTAACCGATAAATTTTCGGTTAGGATTGACATGTCACAAGAACCACCACCATCACCACCTCATCCTCCTTCATCAGAGGTGGAACCCGCGACTGCTGCACTGGCGGCCCTGATCACTGAGCAGTTAGTTGCAATCATTCCTGATATCATCAACAGAATCAGGAACAGCGATGAATACGCTAGGAGTTTTCCACCTGTCACTACCAAAGGAAAAGAACCTGCGGAATGTGACACCAGCAAGAAACACAAACATCACCCTGCCAAAAAGCAGAAGATGACTATGAACTACACTGAGGCCACACCTATCAGGCAGGTCATGCCGGACCCGACTTTAATGGGCGGCAAGATTTACAAGGGAAAGGCTGCTCTTTGCCAACACTGTCACTATCACCACCATGTCAATGCCCAGTGTCGCCAATGTACCTTGTGTGGGAGGATGGGACACTGGGTTAGCCACTGCAAATATGCGATGGGATCGCCTCGCGCTGGTATGTTCTTTCAGTGTCACGAATGTGGGTTGCTTCATGCTAGGAACAAACCATGCAAACATTGTTTGAATTGCGGGAGGAAAGGGCATTGGAGTCGTGATTGTAATAATCCCCCGACTCATAACCAGAACCCTGGAAACACTACTTATCCCCTTCCTCGATACCGCAAGGATTGCTATGTGTGCGGAATGTCTGGACACATTATACGAAACTGCCCAGTAAGGGTATCTTCAACAGTTCCAACGGCTCCAACCGCATCAACCACCACCGAGGAACTGCTCGCTCTACCAGCACCAGATGTACACGCGGAGTCGGATGACTCTGAAGGTATGTCATTTTAACCATGCATATTTGAATTAGATATAATGTTCAAAATTATATAGGTATGTATTATATGTAGTTAATAATATAATTAAACATAAGTATAGATTAATTAGGCGCCACCTAGATAATAGAATTTAGTATAGATAAACTACTACGCATTCCTATGGAGAACAATGAGGTCTTGGAGATTCGTGGAGACCAAGCGAAACGCATTGTCAAGATAATATCGTGCATGAAGGCTCGCAAGTACATACGAAAACAATGCGTTGCATTCCTAGCTCACGTGATCGAGAAAGACAAGAAGACAATCAAGATTCAAGATGTACCAATTGTGAGAGATTTTGCAGAAGTCTTTCCGGATGACTTACCCGGATTGCCACCCGAAAGATCGGTGCAGTTCCGAATCGATTTAATTCCGGGAGCAACTCCTATAGCTAAGTCTCCTTATAGACTTGCTCCATCAGAGATGCAGGAGCTGTCTAACCAGTTACAAGAGCTACTTGATAAAGGATTCATCCGACCGAGCTTTTCCCCGTGGGGAGCTCCGGTTCTCTTTGTTAAAAAGAAGGATGGAACTTTCAGGATGTGCATAGATTATCGAGAACTTAACAAACTCACCATCAAGAATCGGTACCCGTTACCGAGGATTGATGATTTGTTTGACCAGTTACAGGGAGCACAGTACTTTTCAAAGATAGACCTGAGATCAGGTTATCACCAGCTCCGGATACAAGAAGAAGACATACCAAAGACGGCCTTTCGTACTCGATATGGTCATTACGAATTCATGGTGATGCCATTCGGTTTGACGAACGCACCGGCTGTGTTCATGGATTTGATGAACCGGGTGTGCAAGCCGTATTTAGATCAGTTTGCGATCGTCTTCATTGACGATATACTGATTTATTCAAAGAACAAGAAGGAACATGAGCAACACCTCAAGACAGTTTTGGAGCTTCTGAAAGAAGAACAACTCTATGCCAAATTCTCTGAGTGTGAATTTTGGTTAAGAGAAGTTCAGTTCTTGGGTCATGTGATTAACAGTGATGGTATTCACGTGGATCCTGCCAAGATAGAAGCAATCAAGAACTGGGATGTGCCTACGGCACCAACGGAGATCCGATCATTCTTGGGATTGGCAGGTTATTACAAGAGATTCATTTCGAATTTCTCTAAGATAGCCTTGCCTCTCACCAAGCTCACACAGAAGTCTGAACCTTTTGTGTGGACACATAAACAAGAAGAGGCATTCCAGACATTGAAACAAAGATTGTGCAATGCTCCAATCTTAACACTCCCAGAAGGCAGTGATGACTTGTTGTATATTGTGATGCTTCCCATCAGGGACTCGGATGTGTTTTGATGCAACGAGACAAAGTCATTGCTTATGCCTCACGACAGCTGAAGATACACGAGAAGAATTACACGACACACGATCTTGAACTGGGAGCTGTTGTTTTTGCACTAAAGATTTGGAGACATTACCTTTACGGTACTAAATGCACTATCTTCACAGATCACAAGAGTTTACAACACATATTTGATCAGAAGGAGCCTAACATGAGACAGAGACGTTGGGTTGAGCTCCTGAACGATTACGATTGTGTGATCAAATACCATCCGGGCAAAGCAAATGTTGTTGCAGATGCTTTGAGCCGGAAGGAAAGAGTCAAACCCTTACGCGTTCGCGCAATGGGAATGACTGTGCAAACCAGTTTGAGAGATCACATTCTACAAGCACAACAAGAAGCAGTGGCAAGAGACAATCTGAAACGCGAGCTCGACTGTGGAGCCGAGAAACATTTCAAGACGAAACAAGATGGAGTTATCTATTATCTGGATCGTGTTTGGATTCCAGCAGTAGATGAACTTCGAACACTCATTTTTGATGAGGCACACAAGACACGTTACTCAGTTCATCTTGGTGCCGATAAGATGTACCAAGATCTTAGGTCGTTTTATTGGTGGCCAGGCATGAAGAAAGACATTGCCACTTATGTTGGCAAATGTCTCACATGTGCCAAAGTCAAAGCTGAACACCAGAAACCTTCGGGTTTGCTGGAACAACCGGAGATACCACAATGGAAGTGGGAACAAATAGCTATGGATTTCATTACCAAGCTACCCCGCACTTCCAGCGGATACGATTCTATTTGGGTCATCATTGATCGATTGACCAAGTCCGCACACTTCTTGCCGATCAGAGAGACATACAAGATGGAGAAACTAGCGAGACTATACATTGATGAAATAGTAGTTAGGCACGGGGTGCCATTGCCTATTATTTCTGACCGGGACAGTCGATTTACTTCGCGGTTCTGGCAATCATTGCAACAATCCTTAGGGACAAGTGTTAACTTGAGCACTGCTTATCATCCACAAACGGATGGACAAAGCGAGCGCACCATTCAAACCCTAGAGGATATGTTGAGAACATGCATCCTAGACTTCGGTGGAAGTTGGGACACACATTTACCACTCATTGAGTTCTCCTACAACAATAGCTACCACAGCAGCATTGGATGTGCTCCTTTTGAAGCACTCTATGGTAGAAAATGTCGGTCTCCAATTTGTTGGACCGAAGTGGGAGACAACAGAATCACTGGGCCTGAACTTATTCAGGAAACTACTGATAAGATTGCCCAGATACAACAACGATTACAAGCAACACGTAGCCGCCAAAAGAGTTACGCAGACAAACGGCGCAAGCCTTTGGAATTCGATGTGGGTGACCGAGTCATGTTGAAAGTGTCCCCATGGAAAGGCGTAGTTCGTTTTGGGGCTAAAGGCAAGCTAGCACCTAGGTATGTCGGACCGTTTGAGATTACTCAACGTATAGGTCCTGTGGCATACAGACTCAGACTCCCTGATGAGCTCAGTGGAGTACACGATGTGTTTCATGTATCAAATCTCAAAAGGTGCTTAACAGACGAGTCATTGATCATACCATTGGAAGAAATACAAGTTGATGAGCAATTACACTTCATTGAAGAACCTGTAGAGATTATGGAACGTGAAGTTAAGAAACTGAAGCGTAGCCGTATCCCTATTGTAAAGGTTCGATGGAACTCCAAGCGTGGACCAGAATTTACTTGGGAACGCGAGGACAACATGAAAGTCAAGTATCCCCACCTGTTCGAGAAATAAAGACCGATCTTTATGCTTAAATTTCGGGACGAAATTTCTTTAACAAGGGGAGACTGTGACAACTAGTACCCGACCGCCCGGCAAGTCCGTACGGTATGTGTACTTGCATACAGTAACTATGTGTACATACGTATTTGTAAACAGTGCTTGTATTAACAGGATTCTAAATACAAGAACAGTTGTACGTATTTTCGTATAAACTTAAATACATTAAGTACAACGTACATTTGAAACATTAGTTGTGTTTATTAAGTGAAAACTTAATGACAATTAACACAACAAATCATGAGAAACAACGGTGATTCAAACGATATTCAGAAACAAATCGGTTGCGATCTGATGTCCATAGATGACAGGAATCAGATTGCCGACAATTCAAAGTGAAAACAATGCGAAAACAGGATGTTTAGTTGAGTCCGACAGTGAGGAAAACAATTTAAACATAAACTGCAGTGTCGTTTCAGAATAACGAACTGACAGTGTGTTTGCGTGGGTGACGATTCACACAAACATATCTGTGAGTTTAACGTTCTGAAATGATGACTGGAAAGTAGAAAACAAAAGTCGGAAAGCAAAACCATCGTCGTGTTCGTTCGAATGACGATTCGAACGAATACGCGCGATGGTGACGCGATTCGACGAAACGAAAAACGAAATACGACGCGAAACGACTTTTAATTTTAATTAAATAAAATAATAAACATTTTTACAATTTTGAAACTCATCAAATTAATTAAATTAACAATTTTATCTATTTAAAATAAATTACGCGTAATTTTCCGGTTACGCGACTAAAACGCGAACCGAGCAACCGAAATGGACCCGGACACCACCCGTGGTATAAAAACCATAAAATGAGGGCTTTATCTCATTTCCCACCTACATTTTCATCTCTCTCTCTCTTTTCCGGCTACACCCTTAATCTCCATTTTTACACCTTCAAGAGTTCATAACTCTCTCAAATCTTAACCGATTTGAGTGGTTCTTGAACCCACGCGAAGCTCTTGATGAGCTCTACATAGAAGTACAGCAGATCTAAACGTTTACCCACTGAAAACGAAGGTATGAAGCCATTAATGTCCACGAAAATAGGGTTTTTTTTGGTATCTTTGTACAACCACAAAACTAAACCGGTTTGAAACCATCCTACAACCACCCTACGCCTTGAAACATGGTTCTGGGTCGTCTTCGACATGGGAGCAGCTTCACAAACTCACTCAGTTGGATGAGTGATGTTACAGGTTCGCAAGTTGTTGAAGGATCGGCCGAACCTACTTGGTTTAGTCGAATCTATGGCAAGCCACGAACCCTTGTGACTGGTCTCCTCCCCGACGAACCCTTGCAGAGCCACTCTAGCCGAACCCTGCTAAGGTCCCAGGCATCACGCGAACCTTAGGACTCAGACGAACCCTCGACTTCAGCTGCGAACCATAGAAGGTCCCGAACCTTTGCCGGAGGGACGAAACCTGTGCAGCTAACTTTGCTGTTCACGAACCAACCCCTACGAACCTTCTGTGTCCAGCATGCTCGACGAACCCTTGCACAGTCGCCGAACCCTTTAGGGTTTCCCGAACCCACGCATGCAGCCAAAGCACCGAGTCACCGACGAACCTATCATCTTCAGCCGAACTTTTCTTCAACCACCGAACCCTCAAGACTACTGCGAACCCTCTTGGAACTCATGAACCATCCTTTTTGCAGCGAACCTAGATCTACTGTCGAACCCTCTCTTTACAGGAACGAACCCTCGGTCAGTCAAGGTCCTAACCGAACCTTGTGTTTAAAACCAACTTAGGTTCGCTGCCCTGGGAAGTTCTGTTCGTTTGTTTTAGCCAAGGTTAAGTACGGCCCACATATTCATTGTTTAAGCCCATTACGTTTTCTTTCAGCCCAATAATTTGTGAGATATATAACCAACAACTCGTGGAGCTCATAATCACACAACCGGCCAACCTAGTACCTGCTGACCAAATTTTTTTGTCTTGGCCCACTTTTCTTACTGCAGCCCACGAAAATGACCCAGGCCCAAACACAGCTTCGGCCCACTCTCATCTTTTATATTACTTCTTATTCGGACAGCATAATTGTTCCAGGCCCAGCCATGTGTGGCCCATTTGATTTGTGTGATTGTTTTTTTGAGTATTTCGGCCCATCTGCATAACCTTCGGCCCAATAGGGCTGTTTTGGCCCAAGTTTTACATGCAATTCACGACCAAGTTAAAACCTTGGCCCAATTAATTTGTTCAGCCCACCTATGAGGCCCACTTCGCAGCACAAGGCCCAAACATGCAGCCCAATACTTCTCGGCCCAAAAAGTATTGACCCAACAGCCCACGATAGTCATATGGTCCAATATTTAATTCAAGATGATCTTGGGTTCAAGTTGGTTAACACACCCATTCGGCCACTTGTTTATCAAAGTAAATAAACAACTTCATAAGGCTAAAGTGATTAGAGTTCATATAATCATGATAACCACAAGTAAATACATGGTGACAAGAAATCTTGCCAGGTCATTACAATTGGATTAGATTGACACAAGAGTTATATTATCAATTTAAGTTACAAGAAATTAAGGGTTGATAACCTTTAACTCACACATAAATTATTAATTAAAACTCTTTTAATATTATAATACTTCAAGGGGACAAAAGATCAATAACAAAGGGTGATAACTCAAACTAGATATGAATATGATTTCAATGACTTTGAAAACGAAATAAGGCCGAATGGAGACTAAGGCGAGACTCGCGGGTGTTAAACAACTTCACGGATAACACATTCACACGTTCATAACTAAATTACAATTTATACTTATAAGTTAAATACGACATGAAATCAATACAGGAACGTGATCACAACTACAAGTGCAAGTAAAGAGCGCGTGTCTTCATTTCTTTTTAAGCTAAGTCAACCCTACAACAACAAGGTGAGTTCATATGCCCCTTTTACTTTTAATCTTAACTGATTTTAACTCTCGGGGCTGAGAAACATGTTTACTTTTATTTATTTAAAAGTTTTACTTAACATGTTAATTATACTCTGATTAAATGATATTAAATTGTTTATTATCATATATCATTGTATGCATGCTTGTATGATTATGAGATAACAGGGAAACTCAGATGATTATGATAATGTAATTTCTTAATCATCAACACATTAGAATAACTTAGTTATAAGATAATAGCTTATAACACTTAGTTATTTTCACATGAGCAAATACCTAGACAGTTTACACATAAGCATAACGAGAACAATCCCTCATTGAGACTTTGGGATCACACGGATTACAGTAAATGATGATCATGATAACGTAACTTCATGGGATTCTTATCATTTACAGTAAATGATGATCATGATAACGTAACTTCATGGGATTCTTATCATTTACACATAATTAACATAATGTAATAAGACAAGTTCTTATTCGACTTTGTTAAACACACGAGAACATTCCCACACGGATACTTTGGGAACACATGGATTCAGTAAATGACGATTCTTATCATTTACAGTGAATGACGGTCATGATAACGTAACTTCATGGGATTTTTGTCATTTACACTCGATTATCATAACGTAATAAGACAAGTTCTTATTCGACTTTGTTAATCACATGATACAATCCCACACGGAAACTTTGGGATCACACGGCGGGATAGGAGAGAATGGAATGCATTTTAATCTGATTACGTGAGGATTTAAAATGGATTCCATTCGGATTCTATACGCTACATTTGGAGACTTATGATGAACAGTTAACTAATACTTTTAATTAAATTAAAAGTGTAACATAAAAGTTAACCTCACAAGTAATAGAATAATACAAGGATCAGATTTAATTAATCTAAATTCCTTAATTCAACGAGGGTCTATCAATACTCCGGGTTGATAACTAAACCCCTCTTACTATATTATTCTACATATGATGACACATCGGACAAATTGGATGATTGGGAAATGGATATCTTTAGTTGTATCGCAAGTGGTGTGGAACTTGGTTGAGTATGTGGTGGGATAGCGTCTGGGCTTGACCCTTTCGTGATTCCCTATATATAAGCATACTTAGTTAGGTGATATACTACTTGTACATATAACTAAGGAGAGGCCATTGGGTGGAACAGGTGAAACAAGTATACAAGCAACAATTATAACATTGTGAATGTGTGAATGATCAGTCAATGGTTTTCAATTTACTTACTTATGAACTCACCAACCTAGTGTTGACTTTGTTTTAAATACATGTTTCTCAGGTGACGAACAGGTGTAGACATATACATGCAAAGATTAAGCTAGTGGACTTTTAGAAGACCTAGCTTTATTTTGTGTTGCATGCTTTTGGGGAAACAAGGATATGAATCATCTTTTGTATATCTTGTACATATACAAGATATAGTTACATTGATTCTTTTTGGTAGATTTACTTGATTAAATTATGAACGATACTGTGTAATTTAATCTTGTAATTCTATATCATGGATGTGTTAGAAATTTCTCATTTATTTATCATGTGCTATGTAAACAATCTGATCATTTGATTATCACTCAAAGATATCGCGCCCCGGGAACCTTCCGCCCGACGGGAAAACCCGATCCGTTCCCGCCGGCCTGGGGTGTGACAGTTCGCTGGGGTTCGTTGCCTGAAACAAAAACCCAGCTGTGTATGAAGGTTCGTTCCCTGCGCTTGGGATCTGCTTCGAACATCATCACTTCCCATCGACTATGGTGATCTCAACTCTTTTCCCATGATGAATCTATATTACAGGAGGTCCTTAAGAGAGTGAACATGAAGAGATAGAGCCTAGGTCCGGTTTTTTGTGTGTGCATAGTCGAACAAATGGGTTAAAAACCCTACTTTTCGTGAGATTCTCTTGTTCATACCTCAAAATCGGCTGGACCAAAGCTCAGATGAGTTGTACTTCCTTGTAGAGAGCTTCAAGGTGGTCGTTTAGGCGCAAGAATCACACGATTCCGTCAAGAATTGAGGGAGATCTCGTGGTTTGAAGTTGGAATCTTGAGTGTTGTTGGTGGTGACGAGTTGAGAGAAAATGAGAGGGAGAGATTGTATAAAAATGAAATAAATGAGGTAATTGGTGTTTATATACTCCAACGGGTATCCGGGTTCGTTTCGGTTGCTCGGTTCTTAATTTCGTCGCGTATCCGGATCATTACGCGCGTTTTTCGTAAATATAAATAAAAAGAGTTTATTTTAACAAGTTAGAGATTATTTATTTCAAAAAAATTATTTTAAATGTCGTGGCGTTTATTTATTGTTCGAATTATAATAGTTTACGCGTTTTATTAATTCCTTCGCGATTTAATTAAGATAGTTTATTTTAATTCATTTATGATGAGTTTCAAAATTGTAAAATAGGAAATATTTTATTTCCTTAAATCTATGATCGTTCGCATCGTTATTCGTTTCGTCAGATCGCGTCGCCATCGCGCGTATTCGTTCGAATCGTCATTCGAACGAACACGTCGATGGTTTGGCTTTCTGATTCTTGTTTTCTACTGTTAAGTCATTATTTCAGAACGTTAAACTATCAGAATTATTCGTACAGATCGTCACCTATACGAATAACTCGTCGGTTTAGTATTCCGTAACAATAACCGCTATAGTTTTGTTTTGTTTAACCTCACATACGTTTATGCCAATTAATATCACATCAGATATTTATGTTTCAATACTGTGTTGTCTGACCTGTTTTCTGACTGTTTAAACCCTAAGGTTTCAATCAGATTCAGACAATCGTATAATAGTTTCTTGTTATCCAGAATGTATCAATAGCTCAACATAGTTTCCCGTAAAGTATACCTGAGTTACTGTACAAGTTACTGTACCGTTTACTGTTCCGATAACGATTTCGGCACAGATGTTACACCTCTATCTGGGCATCCTAATATGCATTCCTTAGCCTTAGCTTATTCTTGTACGTCACCTGAGAAAGCATGTAAGAAAACAAAGTCAACACAATGGTGGGTGAGTTCACGTATCTCATATATAGACACAAGCTTTGCATTCGCATAGTTTATCATTCACGTATCTCATGCATAGATACCAGCTTTGCATTAGCATAGTTTGGCATTCACGTATCTCATGCATGAATACCAGCTTTGCATTTAGCATGTAATCATAGCTTGTAGCATTTAACATCTAGTATTAGCATATAGTTGAGCATATAATTCATATCATTCGCATTCGCATATAGTTTAGCATGTAGCTTGTAGCATCAGCATATAGTTTAGCATGTAGCTCGTAGCATTAACATTAGCATATAGTTTAGCATGTAGCTTGTAGCATTAGCATTAACATTAGCATATAGTTTAGCATGTAGCTTGTAGCATTAGCCTTAATATTAACATATAGTTTAGCATGTAGCTTGTAGCATTAGCATTGAGTTGTAGCATGTAGTTCATAGCATTAGCATTTAGTTTGAGCCTATAGCCTATAGCATTAGTATTAGCAGTATGAATAAGTGTAAAAGCATTTATAAAACATTTCAATACTTGTTTAAAATGTATAACATGCTTCTCAGTCCCGAGGTAAAACAAATTAGTTTGAAAAGGGACAAATGAACTCACACTGTTGTTGAAGTGGTTGACTAAGTATAAACAAGAAATGCATGCGCTCGTTGTTGTACTTGTGGTTGTTTTCAAGATCTTGTATTGATTTCACGTTGATTGTATCTTATAAGTATAATGTCGCACCCCGAGAAATCCAGTCCCGAACGGGGCGCGAGCAACAACAGATTGTTAGAATCGCAGTCTCCGGTCACACAATGTTGCGAGACCTACATGTCTGGTTGCATACGTACATCCAATAACTTGGATAAAATAGTTTAGTAAAATCAGAGTTGCGGAAGTAAAAAGTTTAAGTTATCAAAACAAAATTGTGATTACCAGTTGCGGAAGCATAAGATTAACAGTTTTCAAAACTTAAAGAGTAGTAGTGTGGAAGCGGTTTAAGTATTTAACATTTCATAATAAAACTAATGTCAATCGTTATTAAATTGTCTAAGACACTAAAGCTGATGCATGGGACTCCATCCTATCCTTGTGTGCGTGCCTTAGTTACCTGAGAAAACATGCGAGTAAAGGGGTCAACACAAAGGTTGGTGAGAGCACAGATTTGTATCAGCAGTAAACATCAAAATGTTTAAGGTAAATGTTTTGCAGTGTTTATATATATCATATGCGGGTTCACAACCGAAGCTAACATATTGCCTCCCGCCATGTCCATCCAACTAGACAATGGCAATGTTTGTTGGTCAATTATGCACCGTTCCAACCTCCAGTCGGGGTGGCCATACGACGCTCAACAATGGGGCTTGTCAGGCCCAAATAGTACTATTCAGAATTACCACGCTAAGCGCAACGCGCTATTAACGGTTCGAGATGTGTTTAATGAGGACTTATCAATTTTGTGGATGAATGCCACACATATGCATATACGATATTTGTATGTACAAATGTAACAAAAAGTATGTATGTTGATCAAAATCAGTTGTATGCAATGTTTTCTCCCCAAAGGTAGAAAATGTAAAAAGGGGCCGTTAACTCACCTGATAAAGTAGTTCCGGTTTATGTGGTGTTTGCGACTGTGAAAGCTATCAGTCCTGCTAGTAAGCTCCTATAATCATATAGGTGTAAGTATGCGTTCTGTGGTGTGTTGTAGCCCATACAACTCCAGGTGTTGGTGTGTCCAACCGAGTGTGTGTTGACTTTTGTTGACTCTACGAATCGTTGGTGACACGATTGTTGTGTTTATGTACCTTAATGCACATAAGACACCAAAATGCATCCTATGACTCTAATCCCACAAGTTACCATTTTTCGAAAATTTCCAATTTAGAAGAGCGTGGTTATCAAATCCTGTTTCAAAAAGTTAATACTCCCAGTATGTTTATAAAATAATGTTTTAACATCTAAAACACATCGTTTGCGCATAAATCATCCTTTATGCCGTTTTGCCCAAATAAAGTTTCCTTATTTGGAAAGTGTCCGTTTAAAACTTGTTTTCACAAATCAAGGTTTCCAACCGTGTTAAAAAATCACTTCTAAACATGTTTCAACAATCAAAGTTAATCAAAACATTTTAAAACATCAAAAGCCCTCTTTTAATTTTTAAAAGTTTCCATAAATAGAAAGTTTATGCAAAACCAAGTTTTTGAAAAGAATCAAATATCCAAATGTGTTTCTAAACACTCCAATACGTATTTGACAACATCTAGAAATGTCTAACATGTCTAGATCATCACAAATCCAAGACTTGCACATAAAAGTTTCCTTTTATGACAAGTTTGCCCAAATCATCACCAAATCAAACATAACTTAACCAAAACTCAAATCTATCATTTCTAAACTATAAAATCAGTAGATCTATGACAATATCACACAAAATCACCAACAAATTCGTGCTCAAAAACCACATGGAGTTGCATGTGTTCAAAGACACTTGCATGTGGGTTTTTAACCCTTGCATGTACGATCTAACACTATGTAAGCATTTAAAACTACCTTAGAAGCTCTTAGATGACTGATTTCGAGTTAGACATAGGTTGTGGAGCTCCAATGTGGCTGGATTCGATCTTCTTGTTGATTGAGAGCTTCCCAAGCTTCCTTGATGTTCCTATGGCCTTCAATCACCAAGCAATGGCTCCAATAGTGATTCCAGAGGGCTTGGGTGTTGGTTTCAGGAGCTTTTGGTCGAGATGTGGTGAAAAAAATCGGAGAAATAGAAAAGAAACCGAGTAGAATGAGTTTGGGGTTGTATTTATAAAAATTTTGATCTGCATGGCCTTCGCGTACCGCGAAGGCCGATCAAATTTGGGTTTCGCGTATCGCGAAGAGATTCGGGACTCAGAGTCCCCGCTACTGCTTCGCGTACCGCGAAGACGTTCACTTTGGGTCCTCGCGTACCGCGACGGATCCATTTTCATGTTTTTCGATTTCGTCGATTCGATTTCGCTCGTGCTTGAATCCCAACATTTATCCTAAACATCTAATGTATGTTTAGCACATAAGCACATAAGTTTGATTATTGTTTGATCACCAACATTCGTGAGTCTCGTGTGTGTGTTTCGATAATTCCTTGAATTATCTTTGATAGTTTGTGTTTGTGTTTTACGAAATGTTTGCACGCTTGATTAATCCTAATCAACGTGTGATGCACAATTCAATAATAATCCGAATTATTGTTTTGTGTTTGTGGTTAGCTCATCTAATTAAACTCAATTAAATGAAATGCAACAAGTATAGATGTGAAATGAGTGTTGCAATTTACCTAAAATTGCCGGGTGTCACATATAAGTTATAGTTGATGTGTATGTGTGTATGTGTTAGCCCTAAAGTTGGCTAACACTTGTGAGTCTCGGTCTTCATTCGGCCATGATTTACTTGTTATCACTTATGTTACTATGACATGTCTTCATAATGTATGTTAAGTTTACTTGTTGCCATCATTAGACTCTTAGTAGTTTGTTGCATCATAATTGTGAAAGTTAGAGTTTCAACATTTTCTAAGTATAACACTTAGATTTATACTGAAAAACTTAACATGTGGTTATTGACTTAATTTGAATCATCATTGTTTCTAAATTCCTTCACCACCTTTGTAGTAACGATTTATCATCCATATATGTTATCATCTATGAGTTGGTTTATGTATTTGTTTCCACTTAATGCATGTGGGCCGAATGATAGGTTGGGCCGAACCAGTTCAGGTGGGCCGAATCAGTGGCCCTGGGTCGAAGGTGTGGGCAAAGTGGCTAAGATGGGCCGAAACTTGCATGACTTAGGCTTCTTGGTCGGATGGTGGTACTGTGGCCGAAACAATGCAACTGGGTATCCAAATGGAACCAGCGAACCTATCAACAACAACTAGGGGTTCGGCTGCTCCCTATTTGTGATGCTAGGTTCGTGCCTTCCAAGGTTCGTGATTAGAAGCTTCGGTCAAATGGTTCGTGGGTCCATGATTCGGGGATGGTTCGGCCACAGGAGGTTCGCCATGCAAGAGGTTCGTGAAGGATGGTCGTGACTATGTAGGTTTGGAAACAATAGGGTTCGCATCTCATGGGTTCGTCCAGCTCACTAGGTTCGCAGCTCACAGGTTCGTTAGGTAGAGGGTTTGGCCACGCCTTGTCCAGCTCGAGGGAGGTTCGGCTGGTCGAAGGTTCGGCCAGCTGCAACCTCACGAACCCTGTGTTTCACCATCTTCTTCGAGCTCCAATCTGTTGCCCGGATGTTCCCATGGCTCCCTCCTACTCTTGTTTATTCATTTTCTTATGTGTAGTGTTCGAATGGAAGCTTAGAATCGGTTGGGTCATGGTTTTAAAACCGGTTAAAGGTGTGGTCAACCTAGGGTAGAGAAAACCCTAATTTTAGTGGATTTCATAGCCCCATACCTCGATTTTCAGCGGATAACTCTTCAGATCGGTTGTACTTCTAGATAGAGGATGATTTAGCTACGTGTGGACACCAAGAACACGAGATTTCACCAAGAAAAATGAGCAAGATCTTGTAGTTTGAAGTTGAAAATTTTAGAGAGAGAGAGAGAGAAACGGTTGGGAGTGTTTAGAGAGAGAGATAGGGTGTAATAAATGAGAAAAGGGGTTCATTTAGTCCTTATATACCCCGAGGGTGTTCGGGTTCGTTTCATTAAATCAAGCATTTGTGTATCAGTTCAGTGTTGTCTGATGTGTTTCTGATTGTTAAACCGTGAGATTTAATCAGATTTCAGAAACGATCGCATAATAGTTTAGTGTCAAGCATCACAATGTTAATAGCATATACATAGTTTCACGTAGTTTGTACATGAGTTACTGTTCAGATCACTGTTCCGGCGATGTTTCTGGCACTGATGTTACAGCCTGTTAGTTTTTTTAAACGACTTTTAAAAAGAGGCGTCTGACCATAAAGGCGGGTATATATATTTAGCGTAAGTTTACAAAAAAACTAACAGGCGGACACCTCGTTTTAAGAGTCGTTTAAAAAAAACTAACATGCGGGTGTCTGTTACATGTCTTCCGAGGAAAAAGGCTTGGATGCCCGTTTGGTAGGTTCGGACGGCTGTGTGGTCGGTTTGGGCGCCTGTGAGATGACCGATTATTATTATTTTTTTATTTTTTTTAGGGGCGGACGCCCGTGACAACTTAATTTAATGAGGGGCGTTCGTTAGATTTGAAGGGCGTGGGCGCCCGTATACAACACGTGGCGAAATTTTATTGGATCTCAATAAGGCAGCCGCCCGCTAATTAATGGGCGCCGGCGCCCATAAAACCATGGTCATTTATGTAATCAAAAAAGTCAAATGGTCATATTGTGTAAAATTTTGGTCAAAACGACTATTTTCGTAATTTTCCCTTTATAAAATCGATTGAGATTGACTTTAGAATCTTGAGAAATAACTTTAGAATCAATAAAAATTGTATTTTATAAAATTTATTGTTGTTTTAGAGAGCGTTTAGTAACACTCTTTCCAAAACATATTCATGTTGTCACTTTGTGTCTTTGATCCACGTGTATTACATAATGGTTTTTATACGTTCGTAGTTGTCATCTTCGATTGTATACGGGTATTTAACAATTAAAATTTATGCATGTTGGTAGTTGTCATCATAGATGAGAAAAAAAATCCCGGTTAATTGAACCGGTACTGGTTCATAACTGGTTAGAAACCGGTTATTATAATCAGTTATAGGTTTTTGGAAAAACCGGTGGTTTAGTACCGCTTTGAGGTTTCAATAGACTAAACCGGTTTAATAGCCGGATTTCAAACCATTTAACCAATCCAACTCACTAAAAAATCGGTTATTTGAAGGTTAACCGGTTATTAACCGAACCGGTTATTGGAAAAAACCAGTTACTAGCCTTTGACTGGTTAACCGGTTCGATTATTCCAAAACCGGTTAACCGGATTGAGCACCTCTAGTTGTCATCTTCGATTGTATGCGGGTATTTAACAATTAAAATTGTTGACCAAGATTTTAACTTTTATCATCTTTATGCCAATTCTTTAGGCCAAAATGTCATGGGAAGATTATTCTAATCGATCATCAACAAAATCGGTTTAATGCAAAGAAACCCTCTCGTAAACTTACTTAGAAACACGTGAAATGATGTAATCATAACAAGCGTGACATAAGAAACACATACAAGAATGTCATGTGACTTAAAAAAAATGGTGAACGTCACCATTAGGCGTCTTCACCGACCTATCACGGAGCCAATATGAGGGAGTTAAATAGCGTGATCCAGAGAAAATTGGGTGGTGTCAAGCTTTGAACCCTAGACCTATATTATAGATTACCGTCCCTTTACCACTATGACATCATCACCGAGACACCATGTGACATTCGGGTATTATCATATTTTTAAATTATTATATTGATGTAATTGTACGTTTATTTATTGCTCATTTTTAGTGTAAATTATGATTTTTGGTTTGATTAAGGTTTTATAATAATTAAAGTGTTTACTTGTTTGATCTTTTTGTATGTGTTTGCATTTCAACATATAATATATTTAATGGTTATAAGTAATGTTTTTTCTTACTTTTTAACATCTAATATATTTTAGGATGACACCACCATTGTAATGTTTATATATATGTTAATAAATTAATCTAATGTTAATTTTACAATGTTCTTTGGTAACTTACACTACACAAGTGTAAGCTATATTTTTTACATTAATGCATTAAAAAACCATGGTTTTGCATATTTGATTCATACATATAAATAAAAAACATTAATAATCATATATATTAATAATTATAGAATCATAACTGTGTTTTAAAAAAATGTTTAGAAAAAAAGTACATTTTTGTCTATTATTAAATACGTACAAATTTTTTAGGTTGTGGTATGGTGTCATGTTGCAAAAAAAGGAAAAAATAAAAAAAAAGAAGCAAAATAGCCTTGGTGTTTTTGTCACATATTGGGTATGCTATAATTTTCTTTTATCTTCTTTCTAATTATTTTTGTTTATTTAATTTTCTACCAATGTATAACTAGGAGTAATACGGCAATTAGGGCACTAGGAGTCGTCCCGTGCTTCCCCACTTTTCCCCGTTGCCACATCAGCGCCACATCAGCTTTCCTCATTTTTCCCTACTTTTCCCCATTTTGCACGGTGTCGTCCCACTTTTCCCCATTTTCAAATCTTATTTTTAATTAATTATTTTAACAATAAATAATAATAATAATTAAATAGATTCATTAAAAATAAAATATAAAATTACATTAAAATTTAAAAAAATATTACATTAAAATTACATTAAAGATATTACGATGGTTGACAAAAACTAAAAGTTTCGTTGTCTGATATTGATCTCGTCTTCTTCAGAACTTGACGATTTACTTTCAAATGAGGGAAACTCAAACGTAAACGGATCCATTGGTTTAAACTTTATAAAATTTGAGTGTAGAATGAAAGAAGAAAATGATAAAGAGTGTGAGTTGTGATGTAAAAAATGGTGAGATTTTATAGAGTTTAATTTTTATTTTAATTTTTTTAACCTCCAACGGTCCATTCAACGGATCATCTCCCCCCATTTCCTTCGGCTTGATTCGGTGAGTGCACACCGATTTACCCCACCCCAAAACCGGGGGGACGGTGTTCCCACTCCTTCCCAAACCGGTGAAGTGCTCCCCACCTCTTTCCCGAAGCCCACTCCGTGTGCTCTTACTTGTTCAGTGTTAGTTTAAATACAATTTTTATATATTTAAAGTTTTTATTTGAGTTAATATAATATTATATTTTGTACTTTTCCTTTTTGATTGTTAGCTTATAATTACTCTCTCAATATAAAACCTTTGTGCTTATTTTCTCACATAGTCCTACACGCACTTTGGTGTTTTTTGTTTCTCACACCGATGTCGTGATCAACTGTTACGGTTCAGATTTATTCCAAATAATATTACAACAATGTTTGTTCTTATATAATCATGATTGCCAATTCATCAATATTCGACATTGTAGCCCATAAACATAAAAAACTTACCTTCTTTAAATGATTTTATTTTTATGAATAGATTCCTATCCCTTAAAAACATTAAAATACAATGTTTAATAATAGATTTAACGTCACATTTGCGGTGCACGCATGTAATGTATATATGTGTGGGCACTTAAGGGGGAAAAGTAAAAGTGCAACTAATTTTAATGTTATTTTAGTTATTTGTGAAAATAACGTTAAAATCATTGGGATGATCAACTTCAAACGATAAATTTGAGCCGGAGGCTCTTTCGGAGCAGTCTCTCTATCCCAATTGGGATTGGGATAGAGGTAAGGTTTGTATCTATCATTCCCCCAAGACCATACTGGAAAATAGGAATATACAGGGTAAGGTTGTTGTTTAATAATAGATTTAAATATTTAATAGTATTAGTGTATTACATTAATTTAAAAAGTATTACACTAAAAAAAAACTATCATAATTCATAAATCTTAAATTCAAACATTAACACTCACTCATACGACCAAGCAATGGAAATCTTATTGTTCTTTTGGAAACTTGGAAACAAGAAATCTGAAATATTGGAGATTTTAAATGAGGGTAAATTACAGAGATGGTTATTGGGATTTGTTAGGATTTTTCTTTTGGTATGTAGGTTTCATAAATTATCATATGGTCCAAAACTTTAAACATTTGTAATACGTATAGTTTTATGTAAGAGCAATTCAGTAAAGTATGTGAGTAATTTGATAACTAGGCCATACTAAATGTCACACCCCCAAATTCCCACTCGGGGTGTCAGTCCACGTGGGCGTGACGTGGCCAGAATCACAGCTCAAGGTCATATAGAACACCTCTATATGCGTTTACAAAACAATGTTTGACACACACACTTAACAAAAGTAGTTTGCAGCGGAATAATAAATCATATTGCAGCGGAAATCATGTGTTTAACAATTGCAGCGGAAAAGTAATAAGTTTAATACAACACTGTTTAAAACAGAATAAAAGTCTAAAGTGTTTCGAAAGACAAGAGTTAAAAATGCATGCAGGATCCTATGCTCAAATCCCCTAAGTGCATTCATGTTTCCGAGTGCCTGTCAGCTAGTTACCTGAGAATACAAGTTTAAGAAAAAGTGTCAACACAATGGTTGGTGAGTTCACAGGTTTTGATAAGCATAGGTAGTATTTCAGAAATCGTGTGTCATACTGTTTATTATATGTTAGTCCCGAGCCCTAGGCTCCAAGTGTCAGTGCGTCACTACCGAAACTAGACTTGTTAGTCCTTGCCTCCGCTATGTCTCGTAATAACATAGCAAGATAGGTCGAGATTTCACGTGTTATGACCTCCAGTCAACATTTTCGCCACGCGGGGCTCGTCACACCCAAATAGATCTATTCAAACTCACCTCGTTGTTTATACATTAACGGTAAGACTTTGCGAGGGCTTAATTACGATACAACACTTATGTTTGTCTAATAAACCAGCATACACAAATTGTTTGTACAAGTATAAATGTTTGACTCAGTTCAACAAGTATTCTCCCCCTATTTGAAAAGTTTACAAAAGAGTTAAAGAGAGGTCGTGTCACACCCCGACCGACAGCGGAATGCGTCGGGGCGCGATTTTGACTGTTCATTAGCTCATGGTGCTATTACAATGTTTCATATTTAATGCATTCATTTAATAATAATCAATTCATTAAATTCAAATAACATTACATGAATTGAATACAAAACCGTTACATTTGCAATGCTAAGTCATTGATTACAATTTAACTAGGTCACTAATCCTTATCCTATGTCTTCATCATGCTTCATTATCCTGTTACACATGTAAAATAGAGTTTGTCAACTAGTTGCATAGTTGGTGAGTTTATACACAAGGTTTAAATAATAAGTATAAAAAGGATGCAAACAATAGCCTAACTAAATATGTATCATAAGCACAACATGAATACAAGTTTGAATAAATTGAATGAATGAATAACAATTGCTTGTGTCCAAACAAGTATCCTTACAACATGTTAATTCAAGTATGGCCATACTATAAAATTAACAGTTATAATTCAACAAGTTTGCTAGGTGTACTTTTCACCTTTTCACACAAAAGGCAAAAGCCTTTGCGAAGATAGTATATAACCATCTTAGGCTACTAAGTACTAGATTGCTTGACTGGCAACAAACATAGAATCACACATAGAATCAACACATTGTATAAGCTTAGCATCTAACACATAAAGCTAACTAGGTCTAAGGCTTGCATCATAGATTGAATGAATAATAGAATGAATAATGTTTTGAATAAGACATGTGTAACATCCCAAAAACAAAAATGTAAAAGGGAGTGTGAAGAAACTCACAATGTTGTTTGACTTGTCCAATGTATTCTTGACATGGTTTATGAAGCAATGAGTCACATTTCATCCTAAGTCTGAGTATATATAAAATACACTTAGTGTTTCCTAGATTTCAAACATTGATGACTAAAAGAATTTCTATGGCTCTTTTATTGATAATACATTTCGAATTTAAAGATTCGTAGTCTTAGTTTGAATAATAGTTGGAAATGGTTTATAAATAAATGATAAATATAGTATATTATTAATATAACATTCTATTATTTATTTACGATTTATTAGTTTTATTGTATTAAGATTGAAAGTTAACAGTGTTTTTATTAGTATTATATCTAAATGAACAAGTAATAATCTTTTTTTTTTACTTAAAAATTTAGATACTGACATGTTACGCATAAATGTTTTAGAATAATTACAAAATAATAATAATAATAATATTTATTCCATATTTAAATTCCAATGTAATTTTATTTATATATGTACTTAGAATTCATTAACATTGTGGGTTGTATTGAAATAAAAGAATTTTATTTAAATACAATTCATTTCCTATTTACATATATATACAATGAATAATATTAAAATAATTTTCGTGTTTTTTTTAAATAAGTTTATAAGAACTTTTGGGCAATATCATCTTCTTTTAATAATAAAATTTTTGATTTATAGAATAATAAATGAATTAATAAAATATTCTTGAAATATAAAAGAATTTAAAATATAGGTAAAAAAAATAGTTACTTTATTTCCAGAATATCTAAAAAAAAACTAAAGTATAAGATTCATACAAAATTTGTTTTTTTTTAAAGAATAAAAAAAACTGAAAATGATTAAATGATAAAAAAGAGAGCCAAAACCCGACCGTATTGGAATTGAACTCGGGTCACCTCCAACCGAAGTTAAGGCTTACCCGGATAACCAGTAAGTTGTGTCTCCTGATTGAGTTATCATTCGCCTCAAATTATTAAAACATCTAACTTCCTGGCTTCCCCAAATTCAGATTATACCCGAAGAACCCTAGATGACAGATTAATACAATTCGAATGTTGGTTTACTGTTAGTCCTGAAAACCTTAGCGCTTTTGTACTAAAATCATAATCGAGTAGATTGGGACTAGATTTATACCTGGAATGACTCGAATTGTATGTGATCGAATGTTTAACCTGTCGTGACTGGTTCATGAACATGAATCAATACTCCATAAACGTTTCGGTGGGGCTTTGGAATTTGTGAGGTTCAGATGGGTGTCGCAAGGATGAATATATGTTCAATTGACATTTTGATTGATGTTTTGATTTATTTGGAGTCTTGGTTTGAAGCCATTGTTTGGAAAGAAACAATTACATTAAATGAGTTTCTAAACACTCAATTGATCCCATCGTTAGGATCGTAATCATATTTAGAATTAATGTGTAATTGTTTCCAGATTTAGACTTTGAAACGCGTTTGTTGCTGGCATGAAACCGTGTCCGGAGATCTTCGAACCAGCCATCTATTTGGCAGAAAATGGGGATTCAAGTTTTGGCAGAAATGGTCCTCCTTGTTTACGATAATTTATCATTTTTGTTTTTGACTTTTCATACTCAGAATTTCAGTCTCAGTGTTTTAAATACTAGTCCCTCAAGTTCTATATCTTGTTATTTTATTTAAAAATTCTTTATAAAAGTTTATAACAATTTACTATTAATTATTTATAAATTAATTGTTTTTATAACACATTACGTTAATCCATTTTATAAGATCTTGTTTAATTTGTTTTATTTATTTATTTATTTTTTTGTAATATGTAAATAAATGTTTCGTTAAATGAAATTAAAGTTTCTCATTTAGCTTAGAATTTCTATATCACATATAAACAACGTTTATTAATACTATTTTACTTAAAAACATTTCAATTTATGAAATTCTAATTTGTAAGTGTGTGTATGTTTTGTTATTTATGTTTTATGTTTCAAGGTTTTAATCCACGAAAGAATTCCCTGTACTTTGGTTTATGTGAAATTTGACGCTATAACAAATCTACCGAAAATCTTAAACGTTACAATTATTATTAGCATTACTTTATTTATGAAATAGATCTTTATATATAATTATATAATTAATTTTTTCTTTATACAAGTATTTCATAGAACATTCGAGACTTTATTAATTTTGAATTAAACTCGATTACAATAGTCGACTTCGTAACTGAAAAATTTGGGGGATTACAGGTCGTAAACTCACCTTAGTAATGCTTGTAAAATAAATGCGTAAGCTCCTTGTGTTAGAAGTATGTCGGTCACCGGCAACCTATATCGTATACCGTACGTGAGTTTGTGTAAGTGATCGTGCTCGTGTTCGTGCTAGTGCTCGTGTTTGTGCTCAACAACCCTTGGTTGTTCATGTTTGTCCGTGTCGGTTCACAAATGATCGTGTTTGCTCGTGTTGGTCCACAATGACCGTGTTTGACTGATGTTGACCGTGTCACGTCAACGACCCGTTGGTGAGTGACTCGTGTAGCAATCGTGTAAGAGCTCGTCGTGTGCGAAACGCGCAAGTCGCGTCTATGGACGACTTACCATTTATAGTGAGTTTCCATTTATGGAAAGTTCACAAAGCATATCCGTTTTATAGTTCTAGCATGCTCATTAGTCCTACGTGATCATGTTAACACATAACACATTATTATACGGGTTCACATAAGTCGTTTATAACATGTTAGCACATAAAAGTTTCCTAAAATGGAAGGTTTCCATTTATAGCATACGTGACATCGGAAACCATCTAACTTAGCATCTAATCAACATATTATAACATAACAAGTCATCTAACATGTTTAAATCATACAACATATTCATAGATTCGTTTTTGTAAAAATAAAGTTACTAAAAATAGTAACTTTGGCTATTTCACCCAAATGAACAATATAACCACTTCTATCCCATTTTTGTGTCACAAATCATCATAAATACTAAACTAGCATCATGTAAACATGTTAACATAACCACATTCATCACTTATCAATCTTTCATTCACAAAAGTTACTATATATAGTAAGATTGCTAAAAATGGCCATAAACATTATCAAGATTATATTACAAGTATTTCAATCATCCTATCATCATCCTAAAAGCATTCCTACATACATGCATGCTCATCATCTTCACCAAAACATCAACTTGTAACTAAAAAGTTACTATAAATGGAAAGATTCATAGAAATCATAGTTTTAACCATTTCAACCAAATCTAACCATGAGTAATCATTCTAATATCATCAATAAGCATTTCAACATACTCAAGATCATTCCTACCATCATGGATCATACATGCATGGCATTATTTCATCAAGTCAAGACCAAATAACACATTTTAATGACTCACATCATCATGGATCGTTACGAAATGCATTCTAATCACTCTAGGTCATCAATATCAGTAGAATAACCATCAAACCCAGATCTAAAACTCAAGAAATCCGTGCATGTGATGCCATGGTGCTTGCATGTGTGATTTACCACTTGCATGTGTGTGTAGTGATGTGTAAATGGGTGTTTTAGTCATAAGAACTACCTCCAAGGTTCAAGAATTGATGGGTAATGTTGATAACAGCTTCTCCAGCTCCTGGACCACGAGTTTGGCTGGTGATGATGATCCTCGAGCTATACAATCCTTCCTTCAAGCTTCTAATGGACCTCCAAGCTTCAAAGGTGAGCTTCTATGGCTTCCAAAGGCTTTCTAGAGGTTGAAGAAGAGTGTAGCAGAGCTCCTGGGTCGGTTATGGTCGAATGGTGGCGTGTGTGGTCGAGAAAAATGATGATAGTAGGTGTGATGATGATCTTGGGGTTTAAAAAGCTGTTTTGCGACTCTGGCGCCCCAGGCGTATCGCCTGGAGTGGGCGTTTGTCGCCAGGCGTTGCGCGCGGGTGGGTTGGATGAGGCGCGCTTTATGTCTTCCGCGCGTATCGCCTCGTGTTGAAGTCTCGGATCAGGCGTACCGCCTGGCCCAATTAACAAGCCCAATTAACTTGTTTTGCTATTCTGGGCCCATTCTTGTCCGTTTCTCGACCGTAGAACATCGTTCGAGCGTCGTTTGGACTCTATTGGTCAATTATTAGCCACAATTGACTTGTGAAGTGTTTCTGTGCTTAAGTGTTGTGATGTTCACCAACGTCCGTGTGTTTTGACACGTGTGTGCTGTTTGTCGATAATTCACCGAATTATCTAGTCATGTGTCAGTGTTTGTGCTGTCGTGCCACGTGTCACACTAAATGAAACTAAATCTAGTGCCACGTGTACAATAGGCATTTAAATAAACATTTAAATAAATAATTGCTGACCTGAAAATTACGGGGTGTCACACTAAATAATCTTCTTAACCTAAAAAGCCTAAGAAAGTAAGAATGATCTTGAGCTATTAAATCATTAATCAATAACTATGATCAAATCAAGTTGTTGGAAGGTATTTTAGTAATGTTTACTTTTGTTGATTTTTTGTTAAGTTTCCTCATTTTTTTTAAACGTTCATAACCTTACATACGAAATTATTTTTTGAAGAAAATACCATAAAAACGAGAATTTTTTTACTTTAAAATTAGTATAATATTTCTATAGAAGAAATTGTTTTTTAGTTCATTATGTCTTTTGTACATGTCATTGTGTCTTTTGTGTTCTTGCTCAATGTTGTGTTTTTTTGAAAATTTTAAGACACAATGATGTCGCATAATGTATGATGTCAAGCAAGGATGACACAATGATGAGTATGAATAACACAATGATCTTTAAAAAATGCACAATTATCTGTAACAAAGAAACAATGAGAAGTATGAACAATTTTGTACATGTCATTGTGTCTTTTGTGATTATTCTAAATGTTGTGTTTTCCTAAACAATTTAAAAACACAATTATGTTGCAGAATACATAATGTTAAGCAAGGTTGATACAATGATATGTATGAATATTGTGTCTTTTTTTAGATTAAAAAAATTAGGGTAAAGAACACAAATAAGCCTAAATTGGTGGAATTTAAATGGAATATATAGATGAAATTATCATTATATGAATAGAATAAAATGACAACAAAAAGTA
Source organism: Mikania micrantha (assembly GCA_009363875.1). Classification (NCBI taxonomy): domain Eukaryota; kingdom Viridiplantae; phylum Streptophyta; class Magnoliopsida; order Asterales; family Asteraceae; genus Mikania; species Mikania micrantha. Next base: position 15,937,064 of record CM018688.1, read on the forward strand.
AATCATAACGTCAAAATGACAAGAATTAAGTTTTTAGAGTAAAATGATAAACATGATGAACCACAAGGAGGATAAAAAAAACAACTCTACAATTTTGTTTTTCAAAACGGATAAAAATAACCATCTGTAATTATTTTATTTTAATGTTTCATTTACGGTGCACACATACAATATATATATGTATGGGCCATCAATGACCCAAAGTAAAAATGCACTAATTTTAACGTTATTTTATTTATTATGTGAAAATAACGTCAAAAAATGTTGGGATGATTAATTTCAAACAACAATTATTAGCCGAAGACTTATTCGGAGCAGCCTCTTTATTCCAACTGTGATAGAGGTAAAGTTTGCATCCATCCTTTATTTCTAGACCCTAATAAAAAGTAACAATATACTGGGCAAGTTTGTTTGTTACGGAAATTTTTTAGGAAGGTTGTAAAGACAGAAAATAGCGCAGTAATAACTGTCGACTGTTCTGAAGTAAAAAAATTGGGTGGGTTTAAAACTGTTGAAACTTGAAAATGGGAAGCGTCTTTACGTAACTGCAGAATTTAACCCCAAATTCCATCCCTCCATTAAAACTCTTGAACCTCTTTGTAGGACCTTTATTTTCACTGTTAGGGCGGGAACTCCAAATATACTCCAAATTCCATCTAGGGTTCCTTTCAATTTCAAACTTTCAATTTGGGGCTTCTGTTAGGGTTTTCGATTTTGATGACATAAATGATTCGTTCGCTGTGATGAGTAATAGCAACGCCAGTATGAGTCTGCGTAAGGGTTCCAAGGTATGGGTGGAAGATAGAGACACCGCTTGGGTCGCTGGAGAAATTACTGGTTTCGCCGGAAAACATGTTCAAGTTGTTACTGAATTCGGTAAACAGGTAATGAACTTTGTTTTCTTGATCGTGATTTTGTGCAGAATTCGTCAATTGTGGTGGATTTCTTTGTGTTACTTGATGTTTAAGTTACTTCATTGAAAGAATATCCGAATATGTTATGTTTTAAGATGGTTATGTTTATGTTTGACCGAACTGTAAATCGTTTTCTACACGGAAAACTTGTTTGAGAAATGAGATCGAAACATTTTAACTTAAATGGTAGTTGGATCATGTATGAGTGATGATAATGAATTACTTAACGCTGAAGCTACGACATGTACAGTTTTAAATATATTGATACTTAGGATTCTGCTGACAGGGCTGCTTTGTTTCAATCACCATGGACAAGTTTTGATGTTGATTTTCTTAAATGGTGTAAAGAATGCACAATAATGATGCCTAGCTCTAATTCAGAATGAAAACTAAATTTTGAAAATTGATGGTTGTATTAATATATATTACAATCTACAATTTTGAATCAAATTTATTGTTGTTTTACGGAAGTAATTGATTTGTAGAATTGGTAAATGATCTTAATCATGGCTACATTTATGTTTTATTGCAAATGCAAGGCCCTTGAATAATTAATTAACTATCCACAAGTAATAACATGAAATAATGACAAGAGTTATTGTGCTACACAGATACAGTATATGATTACTATTAGATGCATTAACTATCTGATAAGGTTATTATTTGTTAGTTTTAAAGGAAAGTTATTTGACAGAAAATATATGCTAAAATGAGAAACTATATGGGTATTTTTTTTAGTAACTCAACTGAGTAAGGAAATAGTGTGAGCATCTCTAGACATATCTGGCTCTTTTATCTTAAAGATAAGTTCAAACAAATCAATACTAAAACCGAGCAGTAAAACATAGTAACACACCATGGAATACCTTTATGAGAGTTTAGACTGATGACTAACAAGTTTAGGCAAAACATAATAGCGGAAAAACGAAAGAAGGAAAAGAATATTTTTATTGGACTAAAGCACATGACTATTTTAATGTTCATATTAGGTTTGCACTAACATAAAGATTATTAGAAAAATAAATATAAAATGGGCAAATTGATTTGTTAACCCTTGATTTATTATGAAAGAGAATTATATGGAAAAAGACTTTGATCCGTTTAACTTTTCTTGAAATTGTGAAGATTTTGGCCTTTGCGGAGAAGCTGTTACTTAGAGATGCTGATGCAGACTACGGCGGGGTTGATGATATGACCAAATTGGCTTACTTGAATGAACCTGGAGTGCTTGACAATCTTAAGAAACGCTATGCTCTTAACGAGATATATGTAAGTGACATCTTCCATATTAAACTTGAGAACCTTTTTGATGATAGAAATGACTAGTGAATTTCAAAATATACACATGGTCGAATGCATGTGTATTTTATAAAGTTTGTTTGTGTATGTATGTGCTTATTCTCATACTCGTTTGGTTTTTGAGCATTTTGCTTTGTCTATATTTTGCGTTTTAATGTGTGGTAGTTATGTAGTTCTGATATTGTGAATCAATATTAATAGATTCGTAGCCGGCTCGACAAATAATGAGCATTGTAGGTGGATTTGCAAGTTGATTTGTGAAAGCAAATGATATCAATTGAAACTTAGGAAGTCTAGAGAATACATGCATGCATGTATTGTATCCTGTGAAAACCCAAAGAAAATCCTTAAACCCTATATAGGCCTTCCCTTTTGAAAATAAATATGTGGTCCACATTAAACCATATTAAAAGTGATTTGTTTAATTAAAACCCAATTTTTTAGTCAACTTTAATGTGGACTATATTTTTATTTTCAAGATCCCAAATAAAGCTCCCGGATAGGGTTTAAAGGTTTCCTCTCTAAGATTGGGTTTTCACTTGATACAATCCCTGTGTGTTTGTGTGTGTGACTGTGTGTATACATAGGATGCATTAAAATGAGAATCAACAAGTTGTTGAGAACTAAAAAGAACTATTTATAGCAACATGATTAAAGTGGCATAAAAATAACTTCCTTCTACTTAACATTACTTTTATACTTAAATAATGTGACTATAAATTGTTCTTTTGGTTATCAACTAACAATGGTTCTCAATTGAGCATCCCTCGATACACACACACACACATTCTTGGTTGAAATATTAATACATTAGTGGCCACCCTGGCAAATCATGAATCTTGGTGGTGTATTTGCAAGTTGATTTGTGAAAGTAAAAGGGGTTGATTGAAACTTAGAGAGTTTAGTAGAATACATACGTACATAGCTCTGGTTGACTTAAAAGTTAGAAATGATTACAATGTACCTTTAAATATTATATCATTAATGCTTAACATAACCTAATTGAATGCTAACTAATGATTTTTGTTCAAGTAGATTTGTGCAAATTTAGTTACTTTTTACGTATTATTAGTGACAATTTTAATTAGTAATATACTTTTACTTAAAAATGAAACAGAGTCCTCATTTTTTGGTCCCTTTTTTTTTTTCTTATAACTTTCATGGAGCTCTATCTGCACAGCTCATATGTCCTACCTCACAATTAGTTTTTTTGTACCATTTGGTAGTTACCTAGTATGGTTCAAATTGTATGTTTCATAATTACTCAAACATTGAGATACATTCGAGACCCTTCCTGGTAGTATTACACATGATTGAAGAATTAGTAGACTAGCATGAAAAGTGCTCTTATGTGAAAGATAGATAAGGCGACTGTTGCACAAGATACATAGTTTGATTGATGGTTTCTCTCAAAGTTGTAAAGGCACAAGGCGCACTCAAGGCGTATAAGCCGCGCCTGGAGCCTAGGCGTAAGGCGCAAAAAAAGCGAGGGCTTTTTTAAACTAGGTGCACATTATTAAGTTAACATTTTTAGAGGTTTGACATTTTTTAAGCTTAAAAATTTTTAAAAAAATATATAAAATCTAACTATAAAACAATTAATAATCTAGTTATATAGAGTTTTTAAAATATAAAACCTTTTTATGGTTGTTTTAGACTGGTTTAGGGTAGGATTTTCTTGAACTTTGCCAGATATTCCAAAATTTTGCCAGAATTTCACCGGAAAGTCACCGGAGTGCGCCTAGGCTGCCACAAGGCGCCTTTCATGCGCATGGTTTTTTTTGGGGCCTAGGCCAGCGCCTGAAGGCTTTTGACAACTATGGTTTCTCTTTGATTCATATAACGACTTCATTTGTCCTATGTACTTGCTACTTAGGACCCATTGGGATTACAATGCCCTATATGTAGGTGACACATTCCAAATTACAACGGGCTTGGCTTTAGCTAGCAGATTAGACACACTTTTCCTTCATATGTTTGACTTAGTAAGGAGCATAGCTCCAAAGTTTGATTTGAGCCTTTTGGATATATATGCCATCCCAATATCCCTTGTATTTTGTTGTCAGAATACCCACCAATTTAAGTATTCTAATAGTTGCTCCTATTGTCTATTTATTTAGAAAAAATTGTGATAGATGCTAAGAAATTGAAAAGAAATACGATAGAGGATTCAATTGATAATCCCACTTCGAGAGGGGCAATCTCCAAATACAATAGATAATCTGAAAATACTCGAATGAAAATTAAACAAAGCATAAACATCACAATATAGACTAGAAAGGAAATAACTGCTAACATAATCGCCCACTCTCCTATTCACACTCTAAACTCGGGATAATGGATCCAAAATTCGACCCATCACCAATTCCAGCTGATCCATTGTAACCACCGAGCTATCATTCTGTTTCTTGTTTCTACGAGTGTAAACTTGAACCGGTTTAACCTTATCAATACAGCCCTCCTCGAAAACGGACTTGTCCTCAAGGACGAAAAAAGGAAATTGAGCTGCCAATAGATCATAAGATTCCCACGTTGCCTCTTCCAATGGTCGATGTTGCCAAGAAACAAGCAATTCCAGTACTCGAACTCCCGAATCATAAACCCAACAGTGAGAAATAACAGAATGTGGCTGTAAATCATATTCCGAGTCAGTAGTAATGGGTAAAGGGGGAATATGAGAAGTAGGAACATAGCCCTTAGCAGGTTTAAGCATGGAAATGTGAAAGACTGGGTGGACGTGGGCATCCGTAGGTAACTCCAGCTCATAAGCGACTGTACCAACCCTCCGTTTAACACGATAAGGACCAAAACATCGAGGGGAAATCTTTTCAAAACGCCTTTTGACAAGCTTTTCTGACGATAGGGTTGAATCTTTAAGAACACAAAATCACCTTCAGTAAAAGAAAGCTCACGCCGTTTAGAATTAGCATAACTTCGCATACGATCCTGAGCTTTAAGCAAATTATCTTTCAAGAGCTTCAACATATCATCTCGGTTTAGCAATTGAGATTCCAATTCTGCATTCATAGTATTGCCAACAACATAGGGATATACACGAGGAGGTCTCCCATGAACCACAGATAAAGTAGTACCCGTTGAAGAGTGAAAACCAGTGTTATACGAAAATTCAGCCCAGCATAAAAACTGACTCCATTTCCTCGGCTGCTCATGAGCGAAACATCGAAGATAAGCTTCAAGACAATGGTTCACCACCTCTGTTTGACCATCTGTCTGGGGATGGTAACTAGTACTCATATTAAGTTTAGTTTGGCTGAGTTTGAAAAGCTCCTGCCAAAAATGGCTAAAAAAAACTGGATCGCGATCAGACACAATCGAACGTGGAAAACCATGGAGTCTGACAATTTCTTTGCAAAATAATGAGGCGACACTTTTAGCTGTGAAAGGATGGGATAAAGCTAAAAAATGAGCATATTTACTAAGCCGATCAACCGCCACCAAAATAGTATCCAAACGATTAGAAGTAGGTAGGCCAGTGATGAAATCAAGTATTGGCGGTGGTTGCAATAACCCAGCCGGAGATAAGGTCTCATATTTTTGTCTTTGGCACGTGAGACATTGCTGGACAAAAACCCGTACATCTTTATGCATATGGGGCCAATAAAACTGAGCTGAAACTCGTTTTAAGGTTTTCAAAAACCCACCATGGCCAACTGCTAATGTAGAATGGGCCTCATGTAAAATTGAAGATCGGATAGACTCAACATTAGGGACCACTATTCGCCCTTTAAAATAAAGCAACTGATCACGCAAGTGATAACCAGGGCAAGAAGACGGATCCTTGGATAAATGAGAAAGAATTTGAGTAGTAACGGGATCAGTTGAAATAGCAGCTTGAAGATCGGCCATATCCAAACAATGAGGTAATACCAGGGTCAATAACTGAGGCTGGTGCGATAGGCCATCCGCCCCCTTGTTTTCGGTACCACTACGATGAATAATAGAGAAATCATATGGCATAAGCTTGAGTAACAAACGTTGCTGTTCCATAGTGGTAACTCGCTGCTCTAACAAGAATTTTAGTGTGTAATGATCAGTCTTAATAAAGAAATGGTGGCCCATTAAATAATGGTTCCATTTTTGCACCGCCAGGACCAAAGCAAGGAGTTCTCGATCATAAGCAGATTTCAGCCTATTGGATGGAGAAAAACCTTTGCTAAAGTAAGCCACCGGATGCTTATCTTGTGTAAGGATGGCACCAACACCATTAGATGAAGCATCACACTCAATGGTAAATGGTTTAGAGAAATCAGGTAACCTTAAAATGGGGGCAGACATGAGAGCATCCTTGAGAGTGTTAAAAGCCGTAAGAGCTGTAGAGGACCAATGAAACCCATCTTTTTTGGTAAGCAGAGTTAGTGGCCTAGCAATAATCCCATAATCCCGAATGAACTGCCTATAATAGCCGGTCAACCCCAAAAATCCCCTTACTTCTTTCACATTGGTGGAATCGGCCAATTCTGAATTGCTGTGATCTTTTCTTGATCAACCTGCATTCCTTGATTCGAGACCAGATGTCCCAAAAACATGACTTGCGATTGGCCAAAACAACACTTAGAGAGCTTAGCGAAAAAACAATTTTGGTGGAGTAAATCCAAAATTGTATGCAGATGCAAGAGATGTTGCTGCATTGTAGTGCTATATACCAAGATGTCATCAAAAAACACCAAGATGAACCGCCTTAAATATGGTCTAAAGAGATCATTCATGATATTTTGAAAAGTGGAAGGAGCATTTGTGAGGCCAAAGGGCATCACCCGAAACTCGTAGTGACCGGAATGTGTTCGGAAAGCCGTTTTTTCAATGTCAACCTCATTAACCCTGATTTGATAATACCCCGAACGAAGGTCCAGTTTAGAAAAAAACAGTTGCTCCATTCAGCTCATCCAGCAACTCATCGATAGTGGGTATAGGGTACTTATCAGGTATAGTGATCTTGTTTAAGGCTCTATAATCGACACACATTCTCCAAGTCGAATCTTTCTTTTTGACTAACAATACGGGACTTGAAAAGGGGCTGTTACTGGGTTGGATGAATCCAGCAGATAACAAGGATTCAACTTGTGCTTCAATCTCGGTTTTTTGGGAGTGTGGGTAACGGTAGGGACGAAGGTTGGGAGGGGTAGAGTGTGGGAATAATGGAATGGAGTGGTACTGGGCTCGAAAAGGGGGTAAAGAGGAAGGTTCTTGGAAAACCATCTCGAACTCTTTTAGCAAAGGTTTAATGGGATCAGGAATGTGAGACAAGGATTCAGGTTCGAGGGCCAAATGTTGGAAAGTGGCTGACTTGTGAGGACCAGAGGATACTCCTTGAAGCTTATATTTCTTACCATCAATGGTGAAAATGAGGAACATCTCATTCCAATTAACTTGGATAGTATTCAAGGAAGATAACCATTGAATTCCAAGGATCAAATCAGCTCCCCCAATTGAGAAAGGGTAGTAGTCTTGAATTAATTTCAACTCAGAAATTTGGAGGGTAATCTCCTTGCATATCTGACTACAGCGAATGATATCCCCATTACCAATCTGAACTCCAAAAGGGGTTACAAATCGTGTAGGTAACTTCATTTCCCTTACCAGAGTATCGGAGATGAAGTTATGAGTTGACCCGCTATAGATTAAAATTAACATCTCCACATTATTGAGCAAACCATGTACCTTCATTGTCGTCGTATGGGATTTACCCAAGATAGCATGTAAGCTGATCTCGGCCATCTCATCCGCAGTTTCTACTGGCTCCACCTCTGCTAGAGCTGTATGTTCCTCCTCATCTTGTTCAGTTTCCAACAGCTTAAAGGTACCCACCTTGCATCGGTGACCAGGCCTGTATTTGTCACCACATCTAAAACATTCTCTGCGTAAAAAGCGGTTTTGTTTTTCAGTTTCTGACAACCGAGGGCCAGGTTTATATGCATTGGTATTAGTTTGTGCAGGTTTTGCAGACGGCTGTGTGGGCTGATATGTGGTAGTACTGGTTGATTTTATGTTTGCTTGAGACCAATTCAGCCCCTTACTTCCCCGGGATGAGCTCACTTTGGATTCAAACTCAAGGGCTAAACTCATAGCCTTATAAACCGTTCTTGGTTTATGGATGCGAACATCGGCTTTAAGTTCATCCTTCAGCCCGTTCAGAAAAACGCCCAGGAGGCAGTGGTTTGGCTAGTTCGAAGCTCTGGAAGATCGCTTGGCGAATTCCTGACGATACTCCTGCACAATCCCAACTTGTTTAATGTTACAGAGATGCTCATCTGGATTCTGGAATTCTGCGGGTCCAAAATTCTTCTGGAAAGCTTGAACTAATTCTTCCCAAAATTGCAAGGGCTGATCGGTTGACAACCACGAAAATAAATCCAATGCATCACCCTCCAGATGCATGGAGGCCACATCCACTTGTTCTTCTTCAGGTATTTGGTAATACCTAAAGTATTTCTCCGCCTTTAGGATCCACCCCTGCGGATCACCACCACTAAAGGTAGGGAAATCGATTTTGTTGTACGGTCGGTAAAGGCGATTGTTGGTCCATGAAGTCTCCCCTTCATCATGCCTACCTGTACTAGCGCCCTTTCCGCGGGATTCAGAATGCGCCTTAAGTGCGGCAACCTCGGCTTTTAAACTCTCGGACGAAGCCGCTATGGCTGCCAATTGAGTCGCCACTGGATCTGCGTTGGACGTAATTCCTTCACTCCGGGTATTCACCATCATGTGCGAGTTCCCATCAATGGAACCAAATGATAGATGCTAAGAAATTGAAAAGAAATACGATAGAGGATTCAATTGATAATCCCACTTCGAGAGGGGCAATCTCCAAATACAATAGATAATCTGAAAATACTCGAATGAAAATTAAACAAAGCATAAACATCACAATATAGACTAGAAAGGAAATAACTGCTAACATAACCGCCCACTCTAAAATTCGACCCATCACCAATTCCAGCTGATCCATTGTAACCACTGAGCTATCCTTCTGTTTCTTGTTTCTTTGAGTGTAAACTTGAACCGGTTTAACCTTATCAAATTGTGAGTAACACTGTAACACATGATTTTTATTTGATATATTGGAGTAGATTATACTACAACTGTTTTGATGAAACTGCACCGTGTTGATTAGACTATTATGCACATCTCCAAGATAATATTTTATATAAGGAAAAAGGTAAAAAAGCTACTGAGGTTTATCATCACTGCATTCACAAGTAGGTCTTTGGATTATTTATTAACCTCTGTTCATTGAATAAGTCTGGACTCTGATCCATTGGTAGATTATATTGTATATCTTTGTATATCCGCTACAATAACCACACATTGGGCCTATAGATAACAAGTTGGGCATACGTTTAAGATATATACTCCAACAAATAGTGTTGACTATGTAATTTATGTCACGTATCTCTTTCTATTATTAGGGGCACCGGGCACTGAATTTTTGTCAGTTTATTGTTTTCTGCTGCTTTCTTCAGTGCTCACCTATAAGTTAATATTCAAACAATGTTTCTTAATCTTTTTTAACCATAATCTGTTTCCCCTCGTATGATTGTTCACATCGTGTTACCCTTATTTTTTTCATTGCTGCATTTTGAATCACGTTTTCACTTGTTTAATTTGGTTCTTGTGTTGATGCCAGACATACACAGGAAGTATTCTAATTGCTGTAAACCCGTTTACGAAGCTTCCCCATCTCTATAACACGCACATGATGGAGCAATATAAGGGAGCTCCATTTGGTGAGCTAAGCCCCCACGTATTTGCTGTGGCAGATGCATCTTACAGGTTTTATAAGTCCCCTTGTTTAATATATATATTTTTTTCAGTTTGTCAGTTCGTGAATTCTTGATGGTGGTATGATGCATTAGCTTCCTTTTGATTGTGTATATGCAGAGCAATGATAGGCGATGCAAAAAGTCAGTCAATATTGGTTAGTGGAGAAAGCGGGGCTGGAAAAACTGAAACAACAAAATTAATTATGCAGTATCTTACTTTTGTTGGTGGCCGTGCTGCCAGTGATGACAGAACTGTTGAACAGCAGGTCCTAGAAGTAAGTTCTGCTGCCTTATATTGGTTCATCATCTAGTATCCGCATTATTTTGACTTAATTTTTTTTCCCATTATCACAGTCCAACCCCCTTTTGGAGGCATTTGGGAATGCAAGGACTGTTAGAAATGACAATTCAAGGTTTGCTTTGAGCTCCATATTATTATTCTAGTTACTCATCACTTTGTTGATCACCATGACCTTTTTATTTTTACGATCAAGCTATGAAATAAACTGGTATCAGGTGTTGTAAGCTGTAAGCATTCTAATTTAATTAAGATTTCTTTTACGCTGTCAGCCTATCAATTTAATTATAATAAACTTTTTGATTTTTATTGGAGCAAGACATTTTACTTTGTTTTGTAATTTATGTTGGGTATATTTTTTTATGGAGTATCAAAGTGATCTTGTAGGCGAAAATATAACTACAAATATATACTTAGCTCTATTATATGATGTACAAGAAGATGTTATTTATATATGTGTTAACTGAATAAGATCCAACTGTACACTGTTCTTTCTTTCTTTCTTTAGATCATATGCCATTTCATAGAAGTAAAAAATATCTTATTAAGCATATTACAACCAAATAGCATCAGCTATATGTTTTTTATAATGTTAATATACAGCTCATATATGTTGGAGACATGGTTCATGAGTTTGAAAAGCTACAGCACTTAGCTCATATGCTAATTCTGGGAAATTTTTAATGTTGCCTTTGATTGCAGTCGTTTTGGCAAGTTTGTGGGGATTCAGTTTGATTCAAATGGTAGAATATCGGGTGCTGCAATCAGAACCTACCTACTTGAGCGGTCTCGTGTGGTCCAGATCACAGATCCTGAAAGAAACTACCACTGCTTTTACCAGTTGTGTGCATCTGGAAGAGTACTCTTTCTTCTCTACACATGCTTTCAATGATAGAGAGACACGTGTTTATATAATGCACACACATATAGTAAAAAAATGATAGCCATTTCCAATATGTTACCGAGGCATATAACCTCCTACATACATATGTGAGGCCATTTTGAACTTTTGATAACCAGTGCTTGCTGTTAAAAAACAGCTTTATAATTTTTATTTGCATTTTTCATTTTTGAAGTCTGAATACACATTGTTTAGTCAGATAGTCTGTTGTTTCTAGGATGCAGACAATTACAAGCTCGGTCATCCAAGCAATTTCCATTACTTAAACCAAAGCAAGATATATGAGTTGGAGGGTGTGAGTAGTGCAGATGAATATGTGAAGACCAGAAGGGCTATGGATATAGTTGGAATCAGTAATGATGAGCAGGTCCTCTACATTTCTACAAACATAGTTATACACTGATGTATTGCTTTTTAAAAGTTTTTGTTATGGACTTAATGATAAAAGAATAGACGGTCAGGCGGGTTACGGAAAAGGTCGAAATGTATAAATTATGTGACATGTTGGGTTGGGTGGACCGACACGTTTTTCTTGAATTGTATGAAATCTGATTTTTGAAATATATTAATTTATCTCTTTTATTTTTTTTTTTAAAAATTTAGTCATTTGATCTGCTGGAGGAAAACTACTGCCAAAATCGATCTGTTTACCCATAAGGGGTCAAAATTGTAACCTCTAGATGTGGACAATGGTAGTAGTCTATTACCATATTTTTTGCTGAGTTCTTCATATCAATGTTTTATCTTGTTAGGAAGCCATATTTCGTACATTGGCTGCCATTCTACATTTGGGAAATATAGAATTTTCTCCAGGGAAAGAACATGATTCTTCAGTGGTGAAGGACGAGAAATCAAATTTTCATCTTCAGACAACTGCTAATCTTTTTATGTGGGTATTGTATATCACTTTGGCACCTTTCTCCTTAATACTATTATTTCATCCTTGGTTTCCATATGTTGTTTTTTCTCATCAAAAAATGTGTATGATTTATGGCTTGTTAAACAATTGGATCAAAGAACAAAACAAAAAAAAAATGCTTATTCGAAGCAATCATCACACTTTGTTACATTACCAAACATTCAAGAAGAAAAGAACTGGTACATTTGCATCCTAATCCTACTAGCTATTTATAAGAAAGCAATTCCTCCTGAACTTAAAGAAAAAACACAATTGATTTGCTTAAATCAAGCATTGCTGATTTTTGCTTAGACATTGGCCTTGACTAATTTAATTAACTTTTAACATTCTTGAATTTGGCTACATAGTTATTTGCCTTAAACTTTTCACTTTTGACCCACAAACATTATCAGAACCATCATTCTCCCCTTAATCATGGTTCATGCACTTCATTTTTCAAAATAACTTCAGTTCTTAATGTTTGTATCATGCCAAGTTAATTTCTTCCCTTTTTCCCCACTTTGGATATATATTCACAAAGTGACCAAGCTTACTGCACTTTAAACATCTAACATGGCTCTTATCCCGTTGGAACCGCTTCCCATATTGACCTTTCCTAGACTCACAACCTTTACCTTGGTCACATTTAAAGTCATCCCAAAGTGAACTTCCCTTTTAGAAACATCAACCTCCCTAGAATGTCTTTTTCTTTGTTGGGTCCATAGTTACATGGTTTGCTGATGGCCCCACAATTTTCGTTTTGTTTTGAATGTACCAAAATCCGGCGCATTCGTGATTCTGGTTCACTCGGTATTGCGTTTTGGATCAATAAATTGGTGTTCTAGAAACTCAATTTGTGAGATGAAAACTTACTTGTAATTGAAGAGATGACGCTTTAGGTTTTTAGCTTTAATACTTCAATGTGTTTAATGTTTTCTTAGAGTTACACATTAACCCTTAGAGTTAAAATTATGTTAAAACTTACCTTTATTAACCCTTAGAGTTATAATTTTGATTAAAAATTACCCTAAACTTCATTTTAATTGGTTTATTTGTTTTCTTTATATAGTACATCATACCGGAGCTAACCGAAATGAACTTACTCCCTTGTATTGACTGTTAGAGACCTAGCGAATTGTGATCACGTACCATGTTCCCATACGGTCGTATCGTGATCCATGTGACTATGATTGGGTCCCTTGACACGTTACTCATATGCCTTTAACCTTCCAAGGGTTCGACCTACTAGGCTACTATCCAACTCAAAACATTGCTCTATCAATGCTAGGGTTTGAAGAATGATTTTGCTATAGAATTGAGCAACCGTCTCACCAAAACCTTCTCTTTTGTGTCTATCCAAGACTCCTTGATTTTGAAGCTTGTCCATTTGGTTTGCTTGCAAACTCATCTACCGTGTTATTCTCTTTCATGTGTAAGCGTTCGATATATTTCCTCAATGTTTGAAGCCTATCTGTTTGGACTTGATCCACCTCAAAACTTGTGTTTTTAGCCCTGCCAAACTTGTTTTGCATTTGTACAAGATGCCATTTGTAGCACAAGTTTTTCAGAGATGGCTTGAATCTATAAAACATGATCAATTTTTGATTTCTTTGAATCAATAGTAACATCAATTGTTGGTCAATATCCTCCAATATGCAATAGGCGTCCATAATTGTCTCCATTTTGATTGCCCACATCAGATAGTTTGAAGAAGTCAAAACTGGACATTGATATGACACAGAACTTCCTTCTCTTACTGATCAAATCTGATACACCAGTCTAGACCTTTTCCTAGGTCATAGAACAATCTTCTCTTGACCATCGATCAAAGAAGAAAAAAGCCTGCTACCCTGCTGCTTTTATTGTTTTTTTCTTTAACTGTAGAGTCTGACTGGATTTAAAACCTCCTTCTTGACGAATCTTTCCTGTTTGCTTTTCCAGCAAATCTGATCGTAACCTTTTGCCAAAAATGAACCAATTGTTGGGTCTTATCCTAGGAGAGGAATAAATGGGTCTAGGTATCTCAATCAGGAAATGAAGTTATTAGAGAAGTATAATCACTCCCTGATCAGATTTAAGCCTCCCCTTGATGGTGATGAACTGCTGCTTGGAGCTTTTTAGAGAAAAAACCGATGGGACAACTTGTTATTTTTTGTTGTCACAGGCCCTGGTTATTCAGGATTCTGATACCAAATGTTAGACAATTGACTCAAAGACGAAAACAAAGGAACATTATTTGAAGCAATCATCACATATTTTACATTATTGAGAATTTAAGAAGAAAAGAACAATTATATTTGCATCTTAATCATACTAGTTTTTATAAGAAAGAAACTACTCCTAAACTTAAAGAAAAACATAAATGATATGCTTAAATCAAGCATTGGTAGATTTATGCTCAGATGTTGACCCCACTCAAAAGTGGGAATTTACTGGGTTTGTATGTTTGTTTGTTAACAGCCTTGACTTTGACTGCATAATTATTTGTATTAAACTTTTCATTTTTAAACATGATTAGAAGTTTAGAACTATCATGGCTTTCTTTTCAGGTGTGATGAAAGACATTTGTTGGCAACTCTATGCACACGTTCTATACAAACTCGTGAAGGGATCATAGTTAAAGCTCTTGATTGTGATGCTGCTGTTGCAAGTCGTGATGCTTTAGCAAAGACTGTTTATGCCCGCTTGTTTGATTGGTCTGGCTTTATTTGCATTTTGAAATCCCCTCTGTTAATTTTTGTATTGATTCTCTATTTACTCAACCTTTAGTCTTATTTCAGGCTTGTTGAAAAGATCAATACGTCTGTTGGGCAAGACCATAATTCTCGCATGCAAATTGGAGTTCTTGATATATATGGATTCGAATGCTTTAAGCATAACAGGTCTACTTACAATATTTTTAGTTTTATAATTTTTTGCTGCTGTTAATCATGCCTTGTGTCGAATATGTTCAGGAAGTCTGGCACATGTGCATAAATACACACTAACACTTTATGTTTGTGCCTCAACATTTCATAAAAGTGCTTATTTTTGTAAATCTGTTTTACAGTTTCGAGCAATTCTGCATTAATTTTGCAAATGAAAAGCTTCAACAGCATTTTAATGAGGTGAGCACTGATGTATAACATGCATTTTTTTGTTTTTTATTGATCATATACATATAAAGTAGGTGATGTTTGGTATCTTTTACCTTTGCTGAAACATTGTAGTGTATAACTGAACTGGAAAATCAATGTTCTCCTTTTGTATAGCTTTCATCATGCATTGATTTTTTTATTTTACCTTGCCAGTCTTTCCAGCATGTCATTACTATGGCTATTACTTCCTATATTTACCAATACTTTTGCAACCATGCTTTGCTGGATTGCTGCAGCATGTTTTTAAGATGGAGCAGGAGGAGTATCGGAAAGAAGCAATCACTTGGAGCTACATTGAGTTTATAGATAATCAAGATGTATTAGATCTCATTGAAAAGGTTATCTCTTATCCTGATTACATGGCTTTCAATGTCATATCTTAAATGCATATGGTTCCAAGATAAATCACCACTGAAATGATTATTGTTGTCTTCCAAACCAAGCTCTTCTCTCACTTCTTTAAGGGAATTATGCTAGTCATTTAAATTTGCTAATATGGGTATATATTCTGCTACTTTTCTCTTGTGGTGATTGGATCTTTGTTTAGATGACCATTAGGTTAATTATACTTCAGTTTACTTCAACTTGTTTTGCAATAGCAATCTTTGTGCTTGATATTTTTTTTGATATTGTTTTCATGTATATTAATATTAATTTATAATTATTTAGATTCAATCATGCACACGACACACTCTTTTGGTTTCAAAGCTGTAATTCTGTCAGTTGCTGATGTGTTTCATTTGGCTTTGCGTCTGTTTTATCTTGCTGTATCGCTTGCATGAAGCCGGAATCACTAGTAATCGCTGGTCAGCCATACGGCGGTGAATCTGTTCCCAGGCCTTTTACACACTGCCCATAATACTATGGGAGCTGGCCATGCCTGGCGAGGAACTTGCCACAAATTCCTTCTATTTATAACTTTAGAATAAATAATGATTAAGTTCTTTTTATGTTTCCTCTGGTTTATATTGTTCTTGATGTTGGTTCTAAAAACCGTTGATCATTAACACGAAAGTGTGTTGAATGCCTTAACGACTTGGCTTGCATGAAATTTTCAGTTAAGCTGTCTTTGATAATATTGTATGAGATAGTATTATGGTTTCTCTGCTTGAGTCACCCTTTTGGGTTATTTTCCATTTTCCCTAAAACCTTTCTTGGGAACATTGTAATCTTTTCATACATTGGATTGGAGTTTAAAGAATTTTCTTCCGCTTCAGTTCCGAAAATTTGCATTTTGTATCATATTATTGTTTGTATTTTATGCATTTTAGACAGATCTCAGTTTTCTGTTTTTCCTTATGATCATGCTGTTTGACATTGCAGAAGCCTATAGGAGTAGTTGCTCTACTGGATGAAGCTTGGTACATATAGATTTACTGGATTATATTGGTGCACATTATCTGCAGGTTGTTTTTGCTGAAAAATTTTCTTATATTTATTTGCATGTTCTTGCAGCATGTTTCCCAAGTCAACACATGAAACATTTGCAAACAAACTTTTCCAGAATTTGCGTGCTCACCCAAGGTTAGGGAAGGCAAAGTTCTCTGAGACAGATTTTACTATTTCTCACTATGCTGGCAAGGTAAGTCATATATAATAGTACGTCAAGAAAGAGAATGCAACTGTTACTAACAGAATACAAACCTTAATATTCAATACCATTTCTTGAAATGCAGGTCAATTATCAAACAGATTCGTTCTTAGATAAAAATCGTGATTATGTTGTTATCGATCACTGTAATCTGATGTCTTCATCAAAGTGTGGATTTATCGCTGGTCTTTTTCCAGCATTGCCAGAAGAATCTTCAAGATCGTCATACAAATTCTCTTCTGTGGCATCTAGATTTAAGGTATAGTTGTATACTTGTATCGTCTATGTTAAGTTCATTAACCTGCCAAGTTTATTGAGGTTGCTAGCAGACTTTCTAGACTTTTTTCTGTTAGCTTATTGTTGAAGTTGATAGTGGTTCTAGTGTTCATGTTTTTGTACCTTCATGGTTATAGCAACAACTACAAGCTCTTATGGACACCCTCAGTTCAACAGAGCCTCATTACATACGCTGTGTGAAGCCAAACTCAGTGAATCGGCCTCAAAAGTTTGAAAATCAGAGCGTCTTACATCAGTTACGTTGTGGGGTCAGTGGCATCATATTCCTTTTTATTTCTGTTATGTATTTTTTTTTTGACATATCTTATCAACATTAATGAGTACCTTTGTGTGATTACTGTGATCCTGATTTCATGCCACTTGATGAATGTTAATTGAGAATTTTAATCAATTGACCGGAACATGCACTTTCTACTTCCGCTGTGTTACGTAATATCTTGTTCAATTATTTAGAGAACCACCAGCTACAAAACATAAATACACTCGAATATCTCTGCTTATTTCAATACTTTTCTTTGTTCCAAGTGGCTTTATGAAGGTGTAATATGATCTTCTGTAGGGTGTTTTGGAGGCTGTCCGAATAAGTCTTGCTGGTTATCCTACTCGAAAAACGTATCATGAGTTTGTAGATCGGTTTGGAATCATCGCCATGGAAGTTATGAATGGAAGGTAAATTTAAGGCAGGCTTGCTGAATTGGACCATATTTAATATTTGTTGAATATGTTGGGTTAATCTTGACTGTTTTACAAGTTTAGGGGTCGTTTTGTTATTCGGAAGTTATGTTTTGTTTAATTTAGTTTATATGGATAGGATTAAGTAGGCAGAATTAAATCGAGTATTAGTTTATTTAAATTTTCTAAAAGGTATGTGGTTGAGTCATAGTATGGTTTGTTTTTGTTTCGTTCAAATAGGATGTTTTATTAAGCAGTCTCTTCAATAAAAGTTTCTTGTTCATGAGTACAAGTTTCTGTTTTGTTTTCCTGTTTTTTGTGTTCTGGTTTTTGGTTCGGAGCATATATACACCTGGTATTAGTATTATTGAAGGCTCCAGGTGATCAAAAAAATTGTAGCAGCTCATGCCCAAGAACAGAAACAACAGCAAGCTTCTGCTGTATGGAAACCAAGGAAGACAGTGTGTGAACCTGTGTGGATCACAATACCTATGTGGTTTGAACTTGCGTGGTTTGAAGGAGACCTATGTGGAGTAAGAGAACCTGCTTGGTACAATAGAAGAAGAAGAACCAACGTGGTAAGGTGAAGAAAAAACGAAGCAAGAAAGGAGCAAAGGAGACTTGTGTGATAAACCTGTGTGAAAGGAAAAAGGAAGGTGGAGTTTTGTTGATTGAAGTAAGGATAAAAAAAGGGTACTTGTGTGGTAGTCAAAGACTAAAAGACGTGGGCAAATAAAAGGAGAATGATTTGCAAAAATAAAAATAAAAGTAAATAAAATAAAACAATAATTTTTCTGATTCGTAGTGACAAGAACCAGAAGGTGAAAGTAAGTTCATAACTAGCTATGGCCAAAAGAGGTGCAAGCGCACACAGTTGTGTAGGCTAGCAACCAATGTAACATACCTTTGCACTGTACCAAGTTAATGGCTACCAACTATACGAGTTGGTCAATAATGATGGAATCGATCCTACAAGC
The DNA here is from genome assembly GCA_009363875.1 of Mikania micrantha. Lineage (NCBI taxonomy): Eukaryota > Viridiplantae > Streptophyta > Magnoliopsida > Asterales > Asteraceae > Mikania > Mikania micrantha. The sequence goes on from CM018688.1 coordinate 15,955,829, forward strand.
ATACGGTTTGTGGGAAGGTATTGATCTAGTATCATAAGGATTGGTTGAAGCTCAGAAGAATTTAATGGCTAAAGCATTCGTGTTTCAAACGCTACCCAAAGATGTGTTACTACAATTTTCAAAGCATAAGCATGCAAAGGATGTGTGGGAGGTGCTTCGTGTGAGGCACTTAGGAGCCAATAGAATTCAAAAGGCAAGACTCTAAACTCTTAGATTAGAGCTAGAGATGTTGAAAATGAAAGAAAGTGAATCAATGGATGAGTTTTCGAGCTAACTTAGTAGGATTGTTATAAAGTTCAAGAGCCTCGGGTCAAGTTTGGAAGATGAGGTCGTGGTAAGAGAGTCACTAAGTTTGGTTACTTGAAAATATTTGCAGATGTAGCTTCTATAAAACACTACTTGGACGTGGGAATTTTAGAGACAAAAGTTAATCAAGGTTCTATGAGCTTGGTTTTAAAAGGAGGTGCATGCAAGAAAACGTTTAGGGCTTTAAAGGCGGTGCCTTATGAAAATTTGGGTCAAATTTGATCAACATTTATTAATAGCATCCTTTCACTTACCCTATATTTAGTTTACCTAAGTGTTTCATATTCCTCATTTACTTTCCTACTTATTGTATCAGTCTCTATATATATCTAGTGTATGCTATTGCATAACATATCAATACAACATAATACTTTGGTACCACTTTGTCTATTGTGGTATCAGAGCCACTGATCTCCTTCACAATTCATCATGGCTAATCAACAAATTCAACCCTTCACCATTGCAGAAAAGACAGCCCACAATTCACACAAATTTGGCTTCACCCTATCACCCACCAATTTTGGCCACTGGAAACTCATGGTTCAACCCTTTCTCCTTACACACAATCTGTTCGGGTACATTGATGGATCAATTCCCTGTCCTCCACCAACAATTCTATCGACTACTGGAAAGGAAAAAGAAACGACTGCCCCTGCAGAACAACCAAACCCTAATTTCGCTGCCTGGATCGGAAATGACGCACATGTCCGGATGCTGGTGATTTCAACCATCTCTGAAAACTCTTTTCAATACGTCCAAGGTATTACCTTTCGTGACCTGTGGCTTGGACTGGAGCGAGCATATGCTCCAAACACATCTTCTAGAGAATTTACATTAAAAACACAACTCTTAAAGATCCAAATGAAGGGGGACGAGACATCAGCCCAGTATCTTGCACGAGCACAGGATTATGCCAATTCCTTGGCAAATATTGGTCAGCCCATGTCCGACAAAGACATCGTTATGCTTGTTGTGGCAGGTCTTCGAGAGGAGTATAACGGTGTTAAGCAAGCCCTTTTTGCCAGACAATTCACTGCAGTCTTCAATGAACTCCCTGATCTTCTTGCTGACCATGAATTCTTAATCCAAAAATCATCTGTTGAACCTACTTCTGTCCAGGCCTTCACCACAGCCATTGTGCCTAACTCTCCTCAAACCTCTGAAACTGTTAGAGCACTTCAGCAACTGGTCTCTCGATTGGGATTCCAACTTCAACCAGCCCCAACCAACACTGATCCTCACGCCTTTTTCACGCAACGACCTGTGCAGAATCCCTCTCGTGGTCGCGGTTTCCGTGGCGGCCGTAGGGGACGTCTGAATCAGCACCGAAATCTGGGAAATCGACAACCAAACCAATTCAGTTGGGCATCCAACCAAAATACAGTTTTCGGAACATGTAACAGATGTGGCATTGGGCATCTCCCCTCTCATTGCCCAAACAGGGATCCAACTACCATAAGAACCAAGCAGCCTACTGCCAATTTTGCTGAAAACCGTTCACAGGCTTCCTCCAGTTGGATTGCCGATACAGGAGCAGATTCACACACAGCCTCTGATCTTTCAGGTTTCGACAGTGCTGAACCATATTTTGGCACCGAAAATCTTCATGTTGGAAATGGTACACCCCTTCCTATTTTACATATTGGTTCAACCAAGATTTCATCTCCTAAAAGAACCTTTTTCCTAAACAGTATACTCCATGTTCCTGAAATAAAAAGGAACCTTATTTCTGTCCAAAAATTTTGTCGAGATAATAACGTTTATTTTGAGTTTCATGCAAGTTTCTTTTCTGTGAAGGATTCGGATACTCGTCTTACCCTCCTCACGGGTCCAAGTGACGGGGGCCTATACTCAATAAAACTGCCACTCCAGCAGCCGATTCATCGTGTTGTCTTTTCTGCAATCCGTGCTACAACATCTACTTGGCATCAACGATTGGGACACCCACATTCTCAACTTTTCACAAAAATGCTCTCTAAATATCATTTACCTGTTTTTGCTAAGGATTTTGATTTTTCGTGCACTGCTTGTTCGGTTGGCAAGTCCACCAAATTACACTTACCATCTTCTACTTACAAAAGTACTCATGTGTTAGATTTGGTTTTTTGTGATGTATGGGGTCCATCTCCGGTTCCTTCATTTGATGGCCATAATTACTTTCTCTTATGCGATGATCACTTCTCAAAATATATGTGGTTGTTTCCCTTAAAACATAAATCTGATGTGCTTGTTGTCTTTAAACAATTCGTGCTAAAAGCCGAAAGACTGTTTTCTACAAAACTAAAGACTGTCCAGTCAGATTGGGGTGGTGAATTTCGGAGTCTCACCTCATTTTTTAACTCAGTTGGTATCTCTCATCGGCTTTCATGCCCTCACACAAGTGAACAGAATGGAATAGTTGAACGGCGTCATAGGCATGTGGTTGAAACAGGCTTGACCCTCATGTCTCAAGCTTGCATTCCCCAACTGAAAACCACTGGTCAGCCGTTAAACGGATCTTGCGATATCTCCTTGGCAGTTCAGGTGATGGTCTTCGAATCTCTAGACACTCGGCCAATGACTTGCATGCCTACACCGATGCTGATTGGGCTGGGTCTCCCGATGACCGTCGATCCACGGGGGGCTATGCTATCTATCTTGGGACTAACCTCGTTTCCTCGTCGGCAAGAAAACAAAAGACTGTATCTCGGTCATCTACAGAGTCTGAATACAAAGCCATGGCAGACACAGTGGCAGAATTAACTTGGCTTGAAACTTTGTTAAAAGAATTACAAGTTTCTATAAGGAATGCCCCAAACGTTATGGTGTGACAACCTAGGAGCCACATATTTATCAGCAAATCCGGTCTTCCATGCTAGAACAAAACATGTGGAGATTGACTTCCACTTTGTTCGTGAGAAAGTTGCTCAAAGGAAGCTAATGGTTCAGTTTATCTCAACTCATGATCAAATTGCCGATATCTTCACCAAGCCTTTACCAAAGGAACGGTTCTTGGTCCTAAAGTCCAAGCTAAGGGTCGATCCTCGGCCTTAGCTTGAGGGAGAGTATTAATAGCATCCTTTCACTTGCCCTATATTTAGTTTACCTAAGTGTTTCATATTCCTCATTTACTTTCCTACTTATTGTATCAGTCTCTATATATATCTAGTGTATGCTATTGCATAACATATCAATGCAACATAATACTTTGGTACCACTTTGTCTATTGACATTGGTCAAGGTTGGAGGGTATGTAGGAGGGGATATGAAGAAACCAATGGGATCAAGAGATTGGAAATGGTTTGCAATTGCATGATTAAAAAAAGCCAATATGTAAAAAAGACGAGACAAATGCATCTTTTAGTTGTAGACAAATTATTTTATAGGGCAATGTCTTGAGTATGTGAGGCTCTTGCCTCATGCCTCGGCATGAGGCTCTTGCCTCATGCCTCGGCATCTGAGGCCTAAAAGCTTTGGAGTGCCTTAAGCTTTTTAAAACCAAGGCTATGAGTGTAGTAAGTATAGACACTTTGCATACGATTGTCTTACAAGAATGGAAAAGATGACACAATAATAGCTAAAGCTCTAGAAGATAATGTACCAACATTGCTTTGAAAATATGGGGCTTTGTCAAGATAATCTTGATTGTTTTACAAGTTTAGGGGCTCTTTTGTTATTCGGAATTTGTGTTTTTTTTTTAATTTAGTTTGTTTGGATAGGATTAAGTAGGCATATTTAATTAAGTATTAGTTTATTTGAATTTCCTAATAGGTAGGTAGTTGAGTCATCATATGTTTTTTTTTGTTTAGTTTAAATAGGATGTTTTGTTCAATGGTTCTATTAAGCAGTCTATTCAATAAAAGTTTCTGGTTAATGAGTACAGGTTTCTGTTTTGTTTTCCTGTTTTCTGTGTTTTCTGGTTTTCGGTTTGGATCATTATAGGCCTTCAAAATCTGGTTCTGATAAATCATACCTCTAATTTATACTTGATTCCTTTTCTTTTATGTACTTAGTACTTACCGCCTGTTAATTTTTTAATACTGCCTGAACCCCTTGTAATCATAAAATATTTTATTTTCTAATACTTTAAAGTTGTGACTGGCAGTTACGAAGGAAGAGCCATGACAGAAAAAATCCTGCAAAAATTAAAACTTGAGAATTACCAGGTTTGCTTACTCAAAGCTGCAACGTAAAGCAAGTTTATGCTTAACGTTCATAATTAGGGTCACAATATTAGCTATGCAGATCTGCTTTAGCAATGATGTATAACCATTTATTTTATCTGAGTTTTAATCTATTCACATTCCTTTTGTCATATTTTTACAGTTGGGAAAGAACAAAGTTTTCCTGAGGGCTGGTCAGATCGGTATATTGGATTCTCAACGAGCTGGAGTTTTGGATTATGCTGCAAAGCATATCCAGCTTCGACTTCGCACATTTGTTGCACGCAAAGATTTCACGTTGAAACGAGCAGCTGCAATCTCTTTACAAGCTTACTGCAGAGGTTTTTCCCTTCAAATTTAGTACACATTTCATTGTACTTCATTGTAATCATCATTCATCCAAATAATCTAATTAATCTTTTGAGATTTGTTAGCTTTCTAGGTCCTTCTCTATCCTGATTTAGTTCAGTGTAATATTTCACTAATTTTTCATACTTTCTGAATGATATTTATGCAGGCTATCTTGCTAGAGTTACATATGATGCAAAACGAAAAGATGCTGCCGCCATTTTGATGCAGAAGTATATTCGTGGATGGCTGTTGAGGAATGCTTATACACAGAAATACCTCTGCGCTTTACTCTTGCAAGCTGGCATCCGTGGTTTCATTACTCGGCATAGATTTTTACACATAAGAGAACATAGGGCTGCCACTGTAATCCAGGCAAAGTTTCATGCCTATCCTTTTCTTTTGCAATATTTCTGCAGATAAGTCTCTGTGTGGAAAGCATTGATATTTAAATATTTTCAACACTCTTTAATTTGACAGGCTCAATGGAGGATGTTTAAGATTCGTTCTGCTTTTCGACATCGACATCGTGATATTACAAAAATACAATGTCTGTGGAGAAGAAAAATGGCAAAGAGAGAGCTCAGGAGACTTAAGAAGGTAAGGAAGCATTTGCTGTACGCGTACTCTATGTTCTCATCATTAGGTCGTAACAAAACAATGAACATAAGCATATTTATATTTGAATTCATTGATTTACTATAACTGAATATATGAACAAATACAAACATGAACGTGTATACAAACTATTTTTCTTGTTTCTGTTTTTTTGCTAAGAAAATATGTTTGTTGCTGCCCATTTGTTTAGTAGATAAAGTGATAAACAAAAAATAGGTATGTTGCATTTCATAAAATATTAAACTTATTCATATTTGTAGTTTTGTACTTTAAAATATATCAGGTGGACCTTGTGTTTTTTCAATAAAGCTAGACTGTGATATTTTTATCTGCAAATTAGGTTCTAAAACTAAATCATGGAGCATACCATAATGGAAGTTCAATTAGGATATAACAAATTTACATTCATACTTGTATTGTCTATAAACCTAATACTTTCGAAGCACTTACTAACCTCCTCTTTGTGTGGTTAACTGGTTGTCATCTCTTTCATTCTAGTTGTGTATAATGAATCATTTTACTTCATATTTGACAGGAGGCTAATGAAACTGGTGCCTTGCGCCTAGCAAAATCTAAGCTAGAAAGACAGCTGGAGGATCTCACGTGGCGCTTGCAACTAGAGAAAAAACTAAGGGTATATTCTCCCTAAACACTTGCAACAACCTCTTTGTAAAATTTAGATGGTTTTGTGTTGCTTAATGGGACCACTATTTAATACAGGGTTCAAATGACGAATCTAAGTCTCTGGAAATCGCAAGACTTCAGAAAATAGTGCAATCGTTGAACCTTGAGTTAGATGCAGCAAAGTTGGCTACAGTCAATGAATGTAACAAGAACGCGGTGCTTCAAAACCAATTGCAAATGTTAGGGAAAGAAAAATCTTCCTTGGAAAAAGAACTTGTTGGAATGGCTGACCTGAGAAGTGAAAATTCATATTTGAAGGTAAGTAAAGTATGATGATTATTCATATGTAATAAGGTCATTTTAAAACTTGCCAAATTGTTGTGAAACATACTTGCTGATAGTAAAAATTAACCTACGGAAAGGATGATGCATCAAAAGTATTCTTTATACATATGTTATTCCATCAACAAAGATGAAAGGGAGTTAGTACAATAACATCAAATAAATCGATTTAATAAATACATGTTAATATGGAATAAAAAAGCCGACTATGCTGATTGTTTGCAGACCTAACCACTCAGGATTGATTAAATGATTCTGCCAGAAAAAATAAATAGCAACGTTGTAGAATTTTAATAGTAAACAGAAACACTGATTTTGCATTTTTAATATTTATTTGGGCATCAGAAACTCTTGTTAAAGTTGTTTTGTCTACCCTTCCCTTTAACATCATTTGGCATAGAAATATTTAATAAACAAGTATATGCTAATCTTGATGCTAAGGTATGGCATTGTTCCCATTTGCACATGGCATAGCTAAAATCATGAAAAATAAATTTAGAATCGAAAGATATTTTGAATGTTGGACTCCTGCAATTTCTAGGGCATGCACATATTTTATATTTGGATACGAAAATTTAAAACTTTATCAATTACTTGTTTCATTTTCCGGCAGAGTTCATTAATTGCGTTGGAAGAGAAGAACTCATTACTGCAGAGCCATCTTATTGAAGCTAAAGAAGAGGCATCTACTAACCTCAAAAAATTGAGGGAGGTTGAGAAAACATGCTTGCAACTCCAGCAGAAGTTGAAGAGGTCTTTTAACTTTCTGTAGATCTAACATCTTCAGCAGATTCTTTTTTTTTTCCTCGCAACGTACACTAGGAATGCATATCTAGGGATGACAATTCTTGACACGACCTGAAAATAACCAGGTTTTGGGTTGACAAATATAACTCGTTTAAAAAAACGGGTCGTGTTTGGGTTGATCTGTTTATAAAATGATTTAGGTTCATGTTGACCCATTTAAAACATGTTGACGTGTTAACCCGTTTAAGGCTTCAAAGTTATTTATATTTTATTTTTTTTCCTTTCTTGAAACATATATTTACTTGTGTTTCTTTTGATTTTTAATAATAATTTAATTGACTCTAATTTTTTATTTTATTTTTATTTATAAAGACGACTTTAATTTCTTTTAAGTAAACTATACAAATGAATTTATTTTTGATTTCATACTTTATGATTTTGTGTTAATATATGTTTAGTTATATTAATATTAAATTTTTTGTTAAAATACTACCTTTTAAACACGGTATTATTAATAATTTAAACGGGTCATGTTTTAGTTGACCTGAATTTATGTCTATCTGGGTTAGAGTTGAAATTTTGACACAAATAAATATGTCAGGTTTGGGTTGCAAAATTCAACCCGCAACCTGTTAACGTGCTAACCCACCAACTTGACACGATTGACGAACCATATATATGTTATAGTTATTTTTACCTCAAGCTTATGTATATGTTTTGTCAGAAAGTTTCTTTGGAAGGCTTGCTAACTGGGTGGTGTTGTTTTACATTTGCTTTAATATGATTCGTCTTGTTAAGGTCAAGGCTATAGATCGCTCCTCGGCCTTAGCTTGCAGGGAGTATTAGACAAAATATGAATAGTCTAGGAATATGAATAGACGTTAGATAACATTATGTTATCTCTCTCTCTCTCTCTATATATATATATATATATAAATACACACACACACACTTGTACACTGATATTCTAATGCAACACTTTTAGTTACTTAGTTTTAACTTTCTATGTAGTTTTGAGGAGAAGTTTTCTAGTTTGGAGAATGAAAACCTTGTTCTAAGACAGAAGACGTTAAGTACCCCTCTGAAAGGAAACTGGCCAAGTAACACCAAGCCGTTTATTGAGGTATGCTTGTAGATCAAATTGCTGTGATCGACCCGTGAATTATTGCATCTCTGTATAACTATTGTTGCTTTGTTTTTTGTTTCCGTATTTCATAATTGATAGTTTATCATTATTGATTGCATGATACTTTATATTTTGTTTATGATTTACGTGAACCATGGGACCTATTAATCAAAAAGAAAATCTATGTATGTTGTACTGAACTTTTAGAAAAAGTGCTATTGAAAAAGTGAGAGGAATGCAAGTTTGGGCTGGATATGTTAAAGCATTTCTAACTGACAAGTGACAATGTACAATGATCCACATAAAATGTAGTAATAGAATGAATTGCTAGTGTGGTTAGTAATCTATCTATGATTACATATTTTATTGTGCATTCTCGTACTTGATCTTATTGGTAATGCTAAAATGACTGTAGATATTTGTTCAACTCAAACAGTGCTGATTTTCTTGTGGCTTTGTACACAGAAACTCTCTGGTGCACTTTCCAATCCCTTCCAGGAGCGAAAATCTATATTTGTAAGATCAGTCTGCTTAGTATCTCTAACATGTTTTCTTCTTTTTTTTCATGGCATTTTTATAATTCTCGTGTAGGATACACCTCCGCTTACCAAAAGCGGAAATCCTATTTCCCAAGGTTTGACCGACTCACGCCGGTCAAAGATGACTGCTGAAAGGCACCAGGTCTGTTTTTCAACAAGACTGTCCATATGGGTGCATATACCTTGCAATTTGTATGACTGTTCATTGTGAAACTTTTGGTGCAGGAGAACTCTGAGATCCTCTTGCGGTGCATCAAAGAAAACCTGGGATTCAAGGATGGAAAACCGGTGGCTGCTAGTGTTATATATAAATGCCTTCTTCATTGGCATGCCTTTGACTCTGAAAGGACTGCAATATTTGATTTTATCATTGAGAACATCAACAATGTTCTTAAGGTAATTTCTTCACTTCTGTGCAGGTTTTGTTTGTGGATTTTCAATTTCTATTGTTTTTTTTTTGTAAGATAAACATAAATGACCATCTGTTTCTTATATTCTATTTTGTAGGAGGGGGACGAGGGTGTTACCTTGCCATACTGGTTATGTAATGCTTCAGCTCTTTTATGTCTGCTGCAAAGGAATTTCCGGTCCAATGGTTTCTTAACACCTATATCTCAGCGTTCTGGTGTGTCCACGTTGCCCAATGGGAGGGCTGCACAAGTAAGCCTTTTATTTTAGCCTTTCAAATTTTATGTTTATTTTAGTAGTTTATGACATTTTTTTTGTCGTCATTCTGAGACCTGGTTCATGCAACTTTCTTGATTTGGTTGCCTTGTGTAATATGAGATTTTGGAATTTACCTAATAATGTTTGATGGTATGTTTTATGCAATTTTCAGGGCTATACTCCACACAAATACATTGGGTTTGATGATGGTATCTCTCCTATGGAAGCAAGATACCCGGCTATATTGTTTAAACAACAGTTAACTGCTTGCGTGGAGAAGATATTTGGCTTAATAAGAGATAACTTGAAGAAGGAAATATCACCTCTTTTAAATTCATGCATCCAGGTTAATGTTATTTCTCAGCTAACTTCATATTTTAGATTTTGTGCTTAAGTTGTTGAAAAAAACGTATAATGGAGAAATTGATTAAATTTGTTGCAAATAGAATGATAATTGGGAATTTGCTAACTGAAAATACCTTTTGAAGGCTCCCAAAAACCGAGTACTTGGTGGTAAAGTATCTAGGTCACCTAGCGGTGTACCTCAGCAGGCTGCTGGTGGTCAGTGGGAGAAAATTATAGAGTTCATGGATTCGTTGATGGACCGTCTACGTGGAAATCATGTATGATAAAGCTCTTGCTCTCTTTTACTTAACAAGCATAACATGTTTGAACATGGCTAAACCTTACCCCTGCCCTAAAATCCCAATCTTGCTCTCTTTTACTAGCTTGTAATAATTCATGGAACATATGTTTTAGCAACAATAAAATACAGTTCTGCTCATGCATCTAATTAAATGTACATGGCCGCATGCACAGGTACCTTCATTTTTCATTCGTAAGCTTACTGTTCAGGTCTTCTCATTCATCAACATATCACTTTTTAACAGGTATTGATTTTTTTTATTTGAAATACATAACCTTAAGTTTATTGATTAAGAACATTTTTTGAAGTCTTTTATTGCGGCGAGAATGTTGCACCTTTTCCAATGGGGAATATGTCAAATCTGGTCTTGCAGAACTGGAGAAATGGATAGCCAATGTAAAAGAAGAGGTACTTTTTTTAAAATTATATTTTTTAGCATGTTTGATTTTTTAAGAATACTTGTATTACTTTGGAGACTGAGTCAATTAAATGTAGTTTGCAGGGCCTTCTTGGCATGAGCTAAACTATATCAGACAAGCAGTTGGTTTTCTGGTAAATCACTTGCTTGCTATCAATACGGGTAGAAGAAAAGTTTTTTATTTATATAGTTCATATATAAATATTTTAATTCCTATAGGTAATACACCAGAAGCGAAAAAAGTCTTTGGAAGAGATCAGACATGATCTATGCCCGGTATATCTTAACCTTAGCTTAAATACTATTAACAATTTTATTTTCTTGTTATCATATATGACATTTAACTGATTGCTGTTGACAGGCATTGACTGTTAGGCAAATATACCGTATAAGTACAATGTACTGGGACGACAAATATGGGACCCAGAGCGTATCAAGCGAGGTTAGTATTTTTACTGATTTGTTGGTTTAATGTCATGTGTAGTCTATGAAATTATTAATGGAGTCATTTTTTTTTCCATGTAGGTTGTTACTCAGATCAGGGAAATGTTGAGCAAGGACACTCAGAATCTTACATCCAATTCCTTCTTGTTGGATGATGATCTGAGGTAATAAGTTGCATATGGGTAGTCGTTTGTATTCAATATTGAACTTTTTTTAAAAAATATTATGTTAAAGATATTTGTGAAAACTATATAATTGCAATCTTGGTTATAAAAAATGCGCCTGAGGTGATTGAGTCCTTGAGACTCAGGAAAATGCATAAAGGCTGAGCTTGACCCTCATGTACTTTTGGGTCAAAATTGGTAAAATTATAGTCTGTATGAGATAAATTAGTTTGGAAAGGTTTACATGATAGAAAGTGATTGTAAAACAAATGAAAGAGAGGCAAATTCTGATTGTAAGTAAATCTTATTTTGTTGTACATTGAGCAACGCCTCACAATTAAATAAACCAAGGTTGGAAAAATATTCTATTTTCTTTCATAAAATGATTGTATGCACTTCAGGTGCACCGTTGGCAACGTTAGTCCTCTTTAACATGTTTCCTATTTTTGTTTAACCAGTTTGATATTCAATTTAACCCAAATCGACCCGTTAATGGTTTTGTGTATTGTAGCATTCCATTCTCTACAGAAGACATCTATATGACAATTCCTGCAATCGATCCTACAAACATAGAGGCCCCGGCATTCTTATCTGAATATCCATCAGCACAGTTTCTTCTCCAAACTTCAAAGTGAGTTTTCTGTGCATGACAAAGATAAAGATCTGGCCTAGAACATTATCCTTTTTTTTTTAATTTTATTCTGTAAATCTTGTATTCATCAGTTGCTAGTTGTAGTGGATTGTTCCTTTGAAAATCTAATGGTAGGTTTGGCTCTGTTTTATGGTTCTATGAAAATCTGGTGTATATATATCATCTTGAGATTACAGTTTCAATATATCATTTGCTAGTATTAGATGCTTATACCAAACATATTCCAACAAATGTTTCAGTTAACTGTCAACAATTTCCAATCTTGGTTTGATGTAAGTCAACCATTGAGTATGATCTCAACGCCAACGGTCTGTTAATTTGAGATCGTGTATCACGCCTGGTAAAATCAGGACCTCCTGTTTCAATAGTGTACTGCAATTTTACAGTCTTTGGTTTCTTGTGTACCTGCCTTGTGTTTAGGTTTGATAGCTTAAAAGCTCCGAGATTTCTTCGTTTTCTTGTGTAAGCAGTTTCTGGTTTTGCTATGTCTTGTGTGGAAGATGTGGGCCATACATCAGCTAGACATGTGAATGATTTTGATTTGCCATTGTAGGATGTTGATATCCCTCTCCTGTAACGAAACCCCAACTTGTTATCTTACAATGCTACAAAATATGTCACGTTGTCACGACCATGGTCATGTTTCGTAATAATAACTTGTGCTGCTCAAGCAGACAAGCTCATACAGTTGCTTTTGAATAATCACAAGGGCCAAGCCTAAAAACTAAAACAATTTAGAAAGAATGGTTAGCTTGCCCAGTGGTTTTCTGTTTCTAAATGTTTATATGATGCTGCTGTTTTTTGTGGCAAGTTTACATACGTGAGTATGTGACACTGGAATTTTTATATTATTTGTTATATAATCTTTGAATACTCACTTTTAGGCGTTGCTACATAACATCTTTTAAGATTGATACAAGGAAAAAAAAAGCTAGATTCACCATTATTGGACTCTAGTAAGTAGCTACATTGTTGGGACTCCTCGACCATGCCTAAAACAGGCGGCCTGTGAAGTGGTATGGATAATGCCTAATGGCCCTTGAGGCGATGTTGTTTGGGTCAATGTTCAAAACAATCAATGGATGAATAAGTCATGACTGGTTACTGATAAAAAGACAGGTATGTAAAGCTAATGAGTGACTTAAGATAAAATTTATTTGGTTAAAGCATTGTTTCTTGTTTCTTATTTGTGATCATTTCAAACCTCATTATAAGCCTTGGTTTTTAAACCTAAAACATCATCTCACTATTAGTAAAGTTAAAAGAGAAGGTATGAGGAGGGTAAGATGTAGACATCATCATCACCGTACTCAGTATATCCCACCATTAGCAAAGCTAAGATAGGGTCTGAGAAGAGTAAGATGTAGACAACCCTACCTCTATCCCGTAGGAATAAAGAGACTGTTTTCAATCAGAACCCCGGCTCATGATGCCTGACTAACCAACCAACCAACCAATTGTTTTAGCGTTATTTTCACAAAAACAAAGTAAAATAACGTTAAAATTAGTGCAACTTTACATTTGAAGGGGCTGACACATATATATACATTATATGAACGTACAACAAACATGGCCTGCAAGATGTAGACAACGTTACCGATTCAAACCTTTTAAACATAAGGTTCAAACCTTTTGAACATAAGGTGTACACAAAACTGGATCCATATGTTCAAATATAATTGGAAAAAGCATAAAATCGACCATGGCATTTGATTCTGACAAACATTTTGCACATTTTCTAATCTTCACGAAATCACGAGATCAAATCAACTCTCAATTGGTAACTTCTAGACGCAACAAATCGAATCAAAAGATTGCTAAATCAAACCTGATCGGCAACGCTTGTTCCAGAGCTTGTATTGCATCATCGAAGCCATTATCGTTTCGATGATCATAACTGCAACGACTCTCAACATCTTCTCCATCGGCGTCACTGTCGTCTCCGATCGAAGAACTGCTAGACGAATTGCATTCTTGTTCTTGTACGATCATTATCGGCTTTGTTACTCCGGTGGATTTGAACATATTTCCGATCTCTTCTCCGCCAGCTATTGCATTCGTCTCCGGCAACAACACCGGCGTCCGGTAACAACCATTATTTCCCTCATATTCTCCATTTTCACAGATCGTTTTCATCAGATGGATGTAACAAGTAACAACTAACAAAATATTTATTTTCCAGAAAAACGAGAAACACAAATGTCCATCAGAATTTGCAACTACGATTTGAATTATATAATGCATAGTTCAAGATGACTAATTCATGATTGCTGAATAGGATCCTAATCATGTTTTAGATAAGTCAAAAGAGATAAATCCAATGATTCTTTAATATTTTCATGTGTAATTTATACGTTTTCATTTTTGTTTTTTGTATTTACACACTTGTTTTTTTTTTTTTTTTTTTTTTTTTTTCTGTCTTGAACTATTTTCTTTGGTCATTGACTAGTTTTGTCGGTCTATTAAAACATTACTAAAACATAGATAAAAATGTTATAATAAAGTCATCATGTGTTTTAAGTTTTAGACTTTTAGTTTTTAAAATTTTGATTTACTAATTATTACACATGATTATCTGATTTAATCTTGCATCATCGTATTTACATAATCGTATAATTATTTTATTTTGGCTTGAAATAGTTAGTTGATAAGATTAATACTTTAACACAATACAAGTTAAGATGGATAACTTATAAAATGAATTCAAACAGTTAAGATTAGTCAACAATATATTTTATGAGAAAATCATTAATGATAGTTTAAATAAACTATGTGTTTAGTTACAACAATGGTTGTAAAAACTGGCTTAGGCTAGGGGTGTTCAAAAAATCTGAAATCTAAATCGTATCCGAAGCCCGAAAAAACCAATCCGAATTAAAGATTCGGATATTCGGATCGGATATCCGTTTTCCGAATTCGGATCGGATCGGATATCAGATATCCAAAATCCTCTTTATTCAGATCGGATATCCGAATTCAATCCGAATAACCCGAATAAACCCTGTTTATTCTGGTTATTCGGGTTGTTCGGATTATTCGGATGAAAAATAAGTTTTATTCGGGTTTTTCGGGTTATTCGGATAGATTCGGATCGGATAAAAAAAATTCAAATTCGGATCGGGTCGGGCTTCGGATAAGTTCTTAGAATTTCCAAATCCGAATAACCCTAATAAACCGTTATCCGATCCGATGAACACCCCTAGTTTAATTCTTTGAAGCATTATATTGAATTATTGATAGAATTATTGATATTGATGTGTGTATATATATATATATATATATTTGTAAAATTACATATAAAAATTTCAATCTGGCGCCGATTAATGACGATTAATCATTAGGAGGTAACTAGCCGCCCAACCATGGTTACAACTCTTTTTAATGAAAACTAATTTTAATATTTCATAAAAATGACTCATTTATGTCCAAACTAATTTTGTTTAAAACTTATTTTGACTCGAATTCGTTCTGATTTGTTATCCAACCCGATCCAACTCTATCCGCTCATTTTGTCAGGTTTATTGACTATGTTTAAGGATCAACATGTTTGGTTAATTGGCTATGTGCTAAATTCGAACCTATAAGTATAATCAATATTTTTGGTTTTTAAACATAACATGATAACAGAATGATTCTAGTTATAAATGGTTTATTTGATTTGATAACGGGGAACGATGATCATCAATTAACCCACAACTTTGTATGGGAGTTAATAACTGTTTCTTGTTTCAAAAGGAACTATTGGAATAAGGTGCAACTGATATGATATTTGTTAAAGCTTATAAGAAGAGTTTTCTAACATCATCGCTATCGCACTCAGTATATTTCATCATATGCAAAATTAAGGTAGAGTCTGAGTAGAGTAAGATGTAGACAATCTTACCTCTACCAAGGAATAAAGACGTCGCTTCCAATGAGACCTTCGGCTCATAATGTCTGACTAACCGACCGACCAAACATTTTAACGTTATTGACAACAAAATTATATAAAATAACGTTAAAATAAGTGGAAAAGAGTTTTTTGATACATAGACATTTTTTGTAAGCAATAAAAATACAAAAGCTGTCTTTTGATCGGTTATTTTACACGTATAAACATAACCACTATCAAAAATTTACATCGGAATCATAAAAACGGAATAAATGCTGGTTGTCAGTTTTTTCAGTTTTCAGTTTTTTCATTTATTTTAGTTATGTTTACTGCTAATTATATTTTTAACCAATTAAGGCTTTGTTTGAACAAATTGACCATGCTTGAAGACTATGTTTTTTTTATGAAGATACGACAACACTCAATGTGAGATTTAAACCGTCACCTCAAATTTAACATTTTAGAGCGTACACCTGAGCTCACCTCATGAGCAATTCTACAACTGGGTAAGTTCCCTGACTTTTACCTCAGCAAACATGTCTCGTTCCGTATTCGAATCCAATACCTTTAATATAAAATTAAAGTCAAGGGAGGTAACCATTAGGTTACAATCCCTTGGTTCTTGAAGACTATGTTTGACAAAGTATGACCAAGCTTAACCATGATTGATTACATTTAGCAGTTTAACCATGTTTGACCGATTATAAAGTAAGGAGGAGGATCCAAGTTCCAAAAAACATAAGAACAAAAATCTAACACAAATATATATATATATATATAATCTTACAAAAAAAAAAAATCTTGTAAAGAAACAATGTATTAAAAAAATGAAGTATAAAAATAACTGTTTTTGTATTTTAAAACAAAATTATGTTTGTATTTATTTAATCAAAGTAACAACTAACTTTTTTTATTGTGGCGGGTGGGTTGCGACACCATACCGTTGCGAATGTGAACCATCGCTTAATTTCATCACAAATACCCATCATGAAAACCGTGGAACAATTTTTTTTTTGAACGGATTTCCATGTCACCAAGGTCTAGTTACCATGACATCCGTTGAGACCCCACCACCACCCCAGGAGGAAACCGCACCGAAAAACCCCTGACCTCTCAAGTACCCCTATTTCACCTTGAGAGGGATTTGAACCCATAACCTTACATTTGGAAAGCCATAGGGGTACCAGTACGGCAAAGCCGCTTTGGTAACCGTGGAACAATTCATGGCAAATTTAAAAACTTTGACTAAACTATATCAACATTTCAACTGTTTATCAACTGTTGCATATTTGCCGTTCAAAAAAAAAAAAAAAAACTGTTGCATATTTCAATTCTTTAGATCGTTAATTATTTAATTTGTACCCCATGCACCAATTTTGTGACTCATGTACAAATTTCCTGTCCAATAATCATAAAATTCAATTATGTTATCTTGCCAATATACGCCTAATTCTACAAAAATTGACTAAAATCACAATTCACGATGTTTAGCCTGTTTTGCCAGTTTTGCAAGGACACCGATAGCAAGCGAATTAATATACGTACATGGCTCGGTATATGATGAATTTACTCGCGAGTCTATGAACACATCCGCCCTATCAGGACCACCAAGTATTGCACCTGTGAGCTCGTTAGGGTTAGGTGCATCCGTGTTGTACCAGTAAACAAAGCTCATCCCGCATGTTACATCAGCTGAAGCAGTTATGGGCACCGATGCACCTCGATGGTGCGCATGGAGAGGCGGGTTGTGGCCGAACCCGACCATTATTGATCTGTGTGCCGGGTTATGACCTAGTAAATAGTCCATCTATACAGCAACAAACAAACACCAAGTTCTAGTTAACAACACTTTATATATATACACACCTCTAGGGGCGGCTACATGTATGTTCGGATGATGCGACCACAAATGACTCGTTTTTTTATAGGGGCTCAAGGTTTTAATTTTTGTATATATTTTATATATGAGGATTTGATCTAACAATTTTGTTTCGAATAATGTTAAAGAAAGTGTCAATATTTGTTATATGCATGAAAGACATGATTTTGTAAACAAATTGTTTTTATATTGTTTATTAACTTATTGTTATTTGAATTAACTTGATTTAATATAGATTTTATTTATATACACAAGGACTCATTTTTAGAATTCGCAAGCGAAAGTCAAATCCAAGAGACCGGCATGTATACCTCTTGTTTAGCGAAATGCATGATGTCGACATGAGTGAAGGTTTTGTCACCACAAAGAACTTCCACATTGTGTCTAGCCAACAAATCGCTATAAACACTGAAAAGAAATGCTGTGGATGTCACATATTGTGAATTTGCACCATCTCTAAAGTGAATCAAACCACCTGCATGTGTGTAGTATATATATGTATTCGATCAGACCAGATCGAGCTAGCGGAAAATTGACCTATGAATTGAGACGTATTTTGGTGCATTAACTAATATAACGGCCAATGTGGCATTTGCCTCCGCGGGGAAAACCTAGGTTCGAATCTGACGGGGGTGAAGTTTTCTTGAGGGTCCAGTTTATTTGCATCTAGTGCATACACCAAGCGAGGTGGGCCCAGTAAAACGGGTACGCGACACCTATGGGGCAGGGACTTTGGTCTTGCTAGCAAGGGGGCCGCGACCCACTCTTGTTTGGTTGCTGTTAAAAAAAAAACTAATATCAAGTAGTTAGGGTTTGTGGGGATTGACCTGGGGTCATAAATGGCTGACGGAAAGGGCTATCAGGAAGAACAGCACAAATATATCCATCAGCTTGTTGTTGGAAGCTATGAAATTCCTTTTGTCCTTCCCAGTACAACTGTTTCAATCCATTATGCGTGTATAATATATACCATGTTATTACCCTTCTATTACACGGGTTTAATAATACTCGTTGTATCGTGCGGATTGAATAAACGATATATAATAGATAGTTTTTTTTTTTTGAACGGCAGTTAAACTTACCCAACGTGCTATCTTCAGTTTCCTGGCGAGTGATAGCCAAGATCGGATTACTCCAATCTCCGGTGTGGGTTAGTGTGCCCCCCAGATGCGCGGGAACCGGATTGAATCCGTAAACCCTCGCCCCCCATTAGGTTCGAACCCGGGATAAAGCCCAGATTCGTTCATTCACCTGGATATCCATTAAATGTGCCCAGAGAGGATCGAACCCCTGACCTTCCATTTTGAAGGCAGGATCCTTACCACTTGAGCTACATTTGCTGGATATATAATAGATAGTTACGAATAAAAATTTAAATAATATAAAATGATTTTTTATTTTCAATCAACTGTAAATTGGTTTACACTCAAAAGTCATCACAAGGTTTGAGAAGTGAACCGTCAAATTGTCATCAAAATGTTTAGAAGGTAACCAAACCTTGACTCAGTTTGACACATGCTAAAAAAATCTTTGTTTAACATGTTTACCATATTTCTATGTTTTTTTCGTTCTTAATGATTTGTTAATTTTCAATAATTTGTTGTTTAATTCTTTTTTAAAATAAAATCAATAAGTTGTGAAAAACTAAAAAAAAATCATTTATAATCAAATGAGTTAATAAATATAATTTTTTTTAGCAGAGGAAAATTACTTTATAAATTTAAACATGTGATTATTACAAATGAAGGATTAAATTGTGGTTTTAAATTAAAAAAATGGTGTTTTTTTTAATGAAAATAGAATTTTTAAAGACTTTGCTCCAATTTTAATTTAGTTTACCTACATAAAACTTGAAGAATGTGTATAACTGGTTCTTTATGATACGTATAGAGGTGGGCAAAAAACCAGTTTGGGTTTACAAACCGGTTTCCAAACCGGTATTCTAACATTATCAAACTGGTTCCCAAACCGGCCCGAACCGTCGGTTTGGCATAGGTTTGACATCCTCATCTCCCAAACCGGTTTCCAAACCGGTTTCAACCCCTTCAAACCAGTTTCAAACCTATCAAAACCGATTCTATAGGTTTGACATCCTCTTCTCGCCAAACCGGTTTTGACCATCCGTTGACCAAACCGAACCGGTTTGGAGAAAAAAACCGGTTTGCGCAACCCTAGATACGTACCTGCGATAGTAGGACCTGAACACCAGCATACTTGAGGTCCCAACTGAACTCATTAACGACAGCTGACGTGGACTCCTCATGTATATACTGCAAATACACTGGATCCTTTGTTGCTATGTATAGCCATGCTGCCCCCCATAGCAACTCATCCTGAACAAATATTAACCAATTTTTTATAAATAACACCAAAATTTGCACATTTAGATTTGTGTACTTAATTAGTGAAAGTGTGTTGTAAATTGATCATGATTTTACATTGTAGCCGGAGTAGGAACAATAAAACGGGCACGCGCCATCGAAAGTTCCTTGATGTTCTTCCGCGAATTGAAAGAGCTGCAAATCAAATAACTTTACGTCTAAAACAAATCAAAGATCGAGCCCGAACAATCAAACAAACCTACCCAAAATCTAGCTCGTATAGTATACGAGTAATTAAGGTCTGAGAAGAACCGTAAGATGAAGACAAACTTTATCTATCTTTACGAAAATAAATGAAAGAATGTAAAGTTTGTTGTACTTCAATCTATTGTGAAAGCCTAGTGACACAGAGAAAAAACAGTTGTTGAAAGTTTGTTGTAAATATATATTAGCAAAGGGTTCCCATTGTACTGCTTTATGAAATTTATTATAAGTTTTTAGTTGTGAAGTATTAATAATTTGTATCATGATTAGGGTTGTAAATGAACCGAACGAACACGAACGAACCATTGTTCGTGTTCGTTTAACTTTTAACTTGTTTACGAACAGTTCATGAACGTTAACCGAACGAAAATTCTTGTTTGTGTTCGTTCATTAAAGAATTTATCTTGTTCGTGAATGATAACCTAATGAAAATTCTTGTTTGTTTTCGTTTATTAAAGAATTTAACTTGTTCACGAATTCAAACAAACACATATTATTTAAAAAATAAAAATCAACATTTTTAAATTCAAGCATTAGAGATAATCATTTATCTAAATATAAAATTAAATATGATGGTATTAAATTAAAAATAACTTAAATATTATAGTGCTAAACTAAAATAAAAAATTAAGAATGTCCATCATACTTAATGAATAAATATAATAATTAATAAACATAACCGAACATAAACGAACATGTTACCAAACATTCGTTCATTTAACTAAACGACCGGAATTTCTTGTTCGCATTCGTTCATTTATTAGACAAACGAATATAAAAGAACTTTCCGTCGAACGGTTCACTAAACATTCGGTTTGTTTACGACCCTAATCATTATTATGAGTTGTTATTGGGTCAGTAGGTGTTGCAAACACAGCAAAATAGAATTTGAGAGACCATTTTGGCTCTGCCAAGGAGGGTTTCCGAGTATGTGCGATCAACTTTGCGAAAAACGATCGATGAAGCAGCCAAAGCAGATGCAG
This sequence comes from Mikania micrantha, assembly GCA_009363875.1. Classification (NCBI taxonomy): domain Eukaryota; kingdom Viridiplantae; phylum Streptophyta; class Magnoliopsida; order Asterales; family Asteraceae; genus Mikania; species Mikania micrantha. The sequence continues at coordinate 15,976,929 of CM018688.1, forward strand.
TCTCGGCAGCAATCTCGGTTCCAGGACGATTTTGATTAATCTCCAGCACCGTTCTTGGTGTTTTCATGCACTCTGGCCTCATCCAACACTGATGGTCCGCTTTTGGATCGCCTACCTGCAAGTTTTAAGTTCATCTTTTATCGAAAAACTTGAAAATTTTATAAGATGATCATGTTGCAAAGTTAATTATATATCATCATCATACTCAGTATATTCCAATTTCCACCATTTGCAAAGTTAAGATAGGTCTGAGGAGAGTACAATGTACAATCTTATCTCTATATATATACCCCATAAGAATAGAGATGATGCATCCAATGAGACATCCGACTCATGACGCTTGATTAACCGGCCAACCCAAACATTTTTAATATTATTTTCATACAAATTAAGCAAAATAACGTTAAAACTAATGTAATTTTACTTTCGTTCATCAAGGGCCGATACATATATACGTTATAATATTATATGTGCACAGAGTAAACGAGGTCCAAAGTTAACACTATATGTAATCTCTAGATAAATATAAGGAAATTGGAATTAAATAACCCAATTTAACCAGCAAAACTCTTTGTAAAACGCCCTAAACAAATCACATATCGGTTGTCGACACAACAGACTTAGGGTTTACTAAGAATGATTTGCCTTAAACGTTAGCACCACGTTTTGAGTAGGAGAAGTCCAGACCAAAAAAGTTATGACTCGAGCATCCGAAAACAAAACCGTGAGTTCTTTATTGTCAAAACGCAACACACTTGAGTGGGAATATTTGGAGATGGATGACCCACTAGGAACTTTTCACTCAACAACCGTAAACAAAGGCATGAGCTATTCGTGGGCAAAAGGGCTGAGTGTGACCCACTTTAAAGTTTTCACCCGGACAAACAAAAATAAAGTGACGAGCTCTTTGTACTCAAAACATCACTTGTGTTATTAATGTTCATATGTTTCCAAAGTAACCATGAAAATCTTATCTAATCAAATTGCATTCTCCAATAACTACTGTATTTTATTTTATAACCGTGGGAACCGACTTATGTGGTAAATTCTTAGGTCTCCCCAATACCCGACTAACCGAGAGAAAGAGATACACACAAGCATCTAGGTTAGTGACCTTCAAAGAAAATTGCTCTAAGTGGTGATTGAATTTAATTAAGGCCTCTAAGTTGTCTCTCATCCAATTTAACCATTATATTACTTCCTTTGTCTAATATAACATATCTGAGATGTTATTAGTCAAATTAAATTAATAGGTTATTTCATAATTTGAATTGTTAAAATGTGTCACCCCCAAAATTACATTATCCATCACCTGAACAAACAACCGATTATGTTGACAACTAGCTTTAAGAAGATAATCGGTGCCCCATTTGATGCCATCAAGAAGATGATTCATTTCTCCGGCATCCTTTATCTCCGATCGATAAAAATACGCAGCCCACGCCATCGTGGTGACCGTAAACGCCATCGGAAACCCATATTTCACATTATCTCCGGCATCATAGTATCCCCGACCAAATCAACCTAAATCAAAACCAAATTAATCAAAACCAGAAACTCAAAACCTTAACTTTTTCGAATGTTCGTGTTCCAAACGCTTACGCCCGCTTCTTTTCCGTCATCAAGAGCAGAATCACCTCTCCATCGAGGTCTATGGTGAGGAGGAAGCTTTCCGGATCTTTGTGCCTCCAAGAAAATAATCGATTTCGTTAACGCGTCTTTGTAATTGAAGCGCGCGTTTACGTTCAACCGGAAGATTGAAAAGAGGGCTAAAATGATCAACAAACGGCATGATTCCGGCATTAGAGATCGATCGAGGTCTCTTCAAGAACATTAAGATTATTATGGTATTTTTTTTTTTTTGGCGGGAAGGTTATGAGTGAAATGAGTTCGGTAGTTTAGTGGTAACTGAAAGTTTGATGTGAGAATTTTACTTTTAACCGATGGTAATAAATGGAAACTTGCAACATCCACAAATAGTCCTGGATTCATTTATTACCATTAATTGTGGAAACATAAAAGTTATATTTAGAAAAGTATTGTTTTTTTGTTTTTAACAACCATATTTTTCTAAATTTTTGTTCAATGTCGCACTAGAACCCTTGACCAAATTTGGAAGAAACACCTTAACACACATTGATACTATAAAGACAAATATATATCCTTTTGGTTGAAAAATATTGTTTTGGTACGTTATTTTATCATCAATACTAGCATTCGAGTTTTTAAAACACTGTCGTTTCTCTAATTGATGAACGAACCATGGTTTTTTTTTTGTTCGGTTAGTGTTTATGAACCATTTGTAAACAAGTTCAATGCTAAACAAATGAACATGAACAAGAGTTTGTTCGTATTCGTTCGATTCATTTACGATCCTAAAAATAAACCAGTGTTGTTTCTCTAAATTCTGTTATTGAGAATTATATAAAATATCTCCTTTTATTTTTTATATATACATAACTTGCACCGGTGCATTTATGTTTTGCAACTAAATTTAATTAGCAAAAACACACATGGAGTACGCAAATTTTATAACGGTGTTAGCTTATTGAACTAAAATTAGACCTTCCAGTCTTGACTTATACTAAAAGAAATGGGTAGATTTGGGTAACAATCATTCTACTTTGGGTTGAAATGTGTAACATTATGATATAAAATAGGTTGATATTGGTAACAATTTAACATAATATGGGTCAATGTGTGTAACTTAAAACTATGTGAATTCAATGGATTCAGGCAAATAAGAATAATTAATAATATATTTAATGATAAAATCATTGAAAAATATTCAACTAAAATATTTGTTTCGTTACAACTCATTTAACTTGAGTTAAATTAATGTTTTTTTATAAGCGACTCATGTAAACCTAACCTGATTTTTCTTAAAGTTCATCCCGACCTGCACCCGTTCTGACCTAATACTCAATCCAACCCAACTCGTCTATTTTGTCATGCATAACTAAAATAGAAACTATAAGAACAAAAATACCAAGATTTAAACTTTTGTACTGAACTAACAAACAAACCAAACCACATGGACGAAAAAGACACTTTATGTTATCTCTCCTAATAAATACATTTTATGTTAAATAATAATATTAAATATATTTTTTTATACATTTTTGAATTGAAGTTTTTTTAATACATAAAAAATATATTAATAGCAAAAAACATTTTTTTAAACCAAATTATTTTACAAAAACAATTTTTTAAAACAAAATATTTTAAGAAACAAACTTTGAAAAAAATAGTGTTTCAAAAAATAATATATTATTTAACGTATTAAATTATATGATTGTTTTAATCATATTTTATATTAAAAAAATCCTCTTATAAATTATATATTTTTATTTATTTCATGTAATACGTGAGGTAATAACCTAATTTATTAATATAAAGGGATAATCTTATATAAATATAACCAACTTTTAGTTTTGTTACAATCAAGTCAATCATTTTTTTTATCTCAATTAAGTGATTCAAGTTATTTTGGTGCTTTAATCCTATGTTTTTAACGTCAAATAATAGGTAATACATGTTGATATAAGTTTTTTAAAAAAAGTTAACTCACTTGAATCAATAATTATTAATTTTGATTAATATATGATGAAAAACAAAAAATTAATAATTGATAATTATTGATTAAAATCAGTCAGTTTTATGAAAGAAAATTATTTATTCAAACTTATATCAACATATATTACATGTTATTCATGTCAAAAACATAAGATTAGAACAACAAAATAACCTGAATGACTTAAATAAAACAAAAAAAAGTTTGAGTGACTTGATTGTAACAAAATTGAAAACTGGTTACATTTCTATTATCCTTAATATAAATTAGCCAATGATAATAACTATTTAATCAAACTATCAATAAACATTAAAATATGATATATTAGTGTTACTTTTAATGGCGAACATACACCTCTAAAATCCATTCTCAAAATACACCTATTGTTTATTATTATTTAACTTAAACACAGTGACGGACCCAGGATTTTTTTTTCATGGGGGCGAAAATTTTTTAAGCTCATTTAAGTATCGCTATATAATATTTTTTTTCTTTTCTGTTCAGTTCGACCGGGTCGAGTCGGGTCGGGTCCGGCCATGCTCAAAAAAGAAAATCAGACCAAATTTCATATATAAAAACATAATGAAAATACAATTTATCTACAGCGTTTATCTACGAGTTTTTATTTTTTGAAATCTATCCAAAACATCGTGTAAAGACACTTTCCTAAGTAATTCTTTCTCCACAAAAAAATATAACTGTCACTTAAATTTTCGTCACCAATCCGGAAGTCTTCTTTTATCAACTTCATTGAAATCATACGGGTATATCTCAGATAATCTTAGTATCTTAGGAATGTCAAACCTACAGAAATTATCACAAGGACTCAAACTACTCAAACAAACAAGTAAGTCGGATGTTATCTCATTAAAACGATTCCCAAACTCTTGTATTTGCATATCTAGAATCACATTGAAGCAATCATACTCAAGTAGTGACGATATGTGATATTTGTTTTTTGTCTTGACGACTTTAGGTTAATGTATTCACCATTCATGTTCACCACTTCAAGTTCTTGTTTTTCATAGAAAATGTTAACTTTGTCGAAGAACTCATTAAAACCCTCCATTAAAAAGTATATGAATTATATATAATAATTACACCCGACAATTTTAACCCAAGACAAGGGAAATGGGTTGGTTTTAGTGAATAAATATTGTATTTAGGTAGAAATGGGTAGCATCATAACATAGAATGAGTTGAGATGAATAACACCTTAATACAATGCGGGTCAATATGGGTCTCTTAGAAACTATGCAAATAAAATGGATTCAAATTATTAATAATATGTTTGATGAAAATTTATTTGAATATTATTTAAATGGGTTTGTGGTTTAGTTATTAAAATTAATATTGGATCTAGTTTTAAATTGTGTTTAAATCATTAATTGGGTCCTTTTCAATTGGTTTTATTAACCAAATACTTAGAAATCAAAAATAAGAGGGGGCAATTCCAAAATTTTATGGGGGACGATTGCAAAATTTCATGGGGGGCGGTCGGGATTTTAACATATATATACTACTAAAAATTTTTTTTTCAGGGTGGACGGCTGCCCCCAGGCTTTGGCTGTGGGTACGCCACTGCTTAAACATAAACTACTTTCATTACAATAAACAACAGCCACTAGTGTAAGAAATTGGGATATCATTTAAGTTATTGACTTACACAAAGCTAGGACTCAACTAAATTGCTAAATATTAATTCAGGTTTTCAACAAGTCAAATAGGGATCAAGCTAGTCTGGTTAAACCTATTTGATCTGCTTCATTTTGAACCGGTCTGACTGGTTTTAATACATTTTTAATTTTTTTTTATCGAAATCTTATTTATTGATCAACATGGTAATTAAGGCTATTTTTTTATTTATATTGTACTAGATTATTACCCTGTGTATTACACAGAGTCACGGATTAAATATAAAACATTAAATAATTAGTAATAAGAATTTTAAAAAATAGACAATTTGTTATAAATTAAGTAGATTATGTATTAATGAGTATTTTAAGTAATAAAATAATAATTAAAATTTTTAATAACTAAAGAAATAATACATGATCTACTTGTTTTGAAAGAATACAGATTCTTGAACTAATTGATGTTACAAATTCATTTACTTTTCTATTAAAAACTAATTGTTTCAAGAAAATAATGTACAATGTATATAATTATTAAAGTTAAATAACTTAATTTGATAATATCATTTAACATAAATAACTAAAGATTAAAATTTCCTATCATTTTTGTAACTTTTGGTTGAACATTATTATTTTAAACAATTTGTTTTAAGAAACATCATTTATTTATAAAAAATACCAGTGTTTGAAAACTATGATTTATTGTGTATTTTATTTTAAATTTTAAAAATTGTTTTTTTATTAAACTTTTATTTTCTAAAAATACTAACTTTTCTAACTTTTTTAAAAAAATGATTTTTAGAAAGTTTCATATTTTATAAACTTTTTTTTGAAGTGTGCTCTTTAATAAAAATATTTGATGTTAATTTATTAAAAACTATTTTCTTGCATGTAAAAGGACAAATATATTATTACTCATTAATATTATAAGTATTCAATATGTAAGAATGTATTTAATTAATAATTAAGATAGATGATTGAATAAGATTATAGAAAAATGACAAGTGACAAGAAAACATGAGAATATGACACGTGTCAAAATTTATTTTTGTTTATTAGAATAGAAATATTAAGATTCATTACATGTTTTAAAAGAGACTTATAGATGGTTTCAATATTTATATTATTTTTGACATAAACTAATTGACCACAGAACTAGAAAAATAACATACTGATTTTACGTTTTGATAATTAAGATGTCTCTCCTATATTTTAAAAGTGAAGAGTTCAAATCCGAGAGAAATATTTGTGATGTAGATTTTAATAAGCGTTTGTTTGGGCGTTGCTTATATATATAAAAAAAGATTTTAGAATATAGGAAAACATAAAAGATGTTGCATCTTCTTGAGTGCAAATGTAGTAGTTAAAATAATTTTCGTTGAAGGCCATCGATTCGGTTGCTTACGGTCGCGTTTTATCTTTTTCTTTCGGTTAGTCGGGTATTGGGAGTAACCCGGGGTTTATGATACAAGTGTGTTCCTACTATGGGTGTGTTTTTTTACCCGAACCAGAAGAATCAACCCGAAAAATCCGAACCCGAAAAACCCTTTTACCCGATCCCCCGAAAACTTAGAATGGTTCGGTCTTTGGGTAACCACAAGAACTTTTTGGGTAAACCCGAAAAACCCGAACTAGAGTTTAAGGGACTGTTCCATTATTTGATTTTTATAACCTCTGTATGTTTTGTGATTGTTGAAAAAACGTATGTTTTGGTTATGTTATAGTTAAACATTTTAAATTTTAAGGAAATGTATGTTTTGGTTAAACATGTTTTTATTTTATTTGTTTAAAAAATAAAATATTAGTTTTTCAAGTATTGCCCGAGAACCGTTTAACTAAACCCGATTAAACCTGAGAATCGATTAAACCGAAGTTATATGGTTCGGTTCTTAGTTCAAATTTCATATTACAAAAACATGAATAACCCGAACGACACCCATAGTTCCTAGGGTTATAAAAAAATGACTACATTTGCAGATTAAAACCAAAAAAGCTCGACGCCTGAGAGATTCGAACTCTCGCGGGGAAACCCCATGTACTTAGCAGGCACACGCCTTAACCACTCGGCCAAAGCGTCGAGATGTTCTATGCTGGAAAGCTATTATATATATCGTGTATAGTTTAGGGTAATTTAAAAAGCAAAAAGTGAGATCTTCATGTTCTAGTTCCTTACTCATCAAGAATTTGTAGATTTTTCTCAAACGGGATGTTGGAATCGTTTCGAAAAAAGCACCTGAAATCACAAGAGTAGAATCAGCACCAAATGGCGACGATTCAAGCGGTTTTAGGTAACTTGACGGCCGGAGAACGCCATCTTCTGACGGCGGTGAACAGCGGAGCATCTACTCTATCGCTGTTAGGTTCTGGATTCATTGTTCTTTGCTACCTTTGCTTCAAAGAGCTCCGCAAGTTCTCCTTCAAGCTCGTCTTCTTCCTCGCTCTATCAGTAAGTGTGATCTCTTTTTGATTTTTGCAGATCGCTTTGGTTTGCTTTGGTTGCAGTCTCTAGAATTGGAACTTATTCGGGGATTATGGTAGTTGTGCTTTAGTACTTCTGGTTTAATACATTGATTTGCCTAATTTTGTTCTGGATCTTATGTTTTGATGCCAAGCATTTAAACATTTGTGATGCTAGGTTTCTGGTTAGTTAATGGTTAATTTGACGGTTGAATTTTGACATTTGTGAACTAGTTGTAGCCTGCTGATTTGGTTGCTATACGACTATTTAACTGTAGAATCCTAACGAATCTTGGGTAAATAGTTGCATCAACATAGGGTTTATACTAGAATATAGTTTTGATCCGTTAGATTGCATTTTTGTAATATTGTTCATGTGAACATGGTAAATTTCTGCTAGTATCAACAAAATCTGAAGTTAGCCAGTTAGGATTCTAAGGAAATTTTGTAATTTAGTTTTACAAAATCACTCATAACCTATGTGGAGGAATGCTTTCCTGTGCTGGGAATCATTTACTCCATTTTGGGGCGGAATCGACTGCTTACAGGCTCTTTTTTTTTTTCTTCCTTTTTTCTTTGGGATATATGCAACTAAAGCGCACAAATGCAAGCCTGCTCCAAAACTGTTTTTTGTGTTCTATGTTAATGATAGAGATGAAGAAAGTTTCCACTTAGTTAGTTATATATGCTACTGCCAATTTTAATTAAGTGAGCAATGACTCTGCGGGTAAATGGGTAATCCCTACTTTGAGTATAGAATCATGGGGCATAGTCAGCATTCAACTTTGTACCGTTTGGAGTTGAACTTGCATTATTCTTTCTTCCGTTGGTTTATTATCAAATCAAACCACAATCCATGGAGTTGTTTATGTGTAGAAGCTAACATGTTGTATGCTTCTATCTATCTCAATTCAGTGCTGAAAGATCAACAGATGGGCTATAACTTATGTGTATCTTTCTTTTCTGTTCTTGGTGCAGGATATGCTGTACAGCTTTTTCAGTATTGTTGGGTATGGATGTTAAAAGTGAAGTGAAATAAGTTTGCTTCTTCTGATAGAGTTCTGTTTCTGCTATATTTTTCTGTATATGTAGTGATCCATCTGAATAATTTGATAATTTCTGTTATTTTCAAGGCTATATCTACTGAAGTAGTTTTTTTGTATATGCAGTGATCCATCTAAAGGATTCTTCTGTTATGCTCAGGGCTACAGCACTCATTTCTTCTGTATGGCATCTTTCCTTTGGACTACTACTATTGCTTTTACTCTTCATCGTACAGTTGTCAAACACAAAGCTGATGTCGAGGATTTTGAGCCCATGTTTCACTTGTATGTTTGGGGTATGCATTAATTTGTATATCATTCTATGGTTAATGAATTTAGAGTGATTCATTGGTAAATTTCTGCTTACTTCATTTACTTTTTCCTTAACTATGGAAGCTGAAAGTACTTTTCTCACAGGAACATCGGTTGTTATGACAGTTTTAAGATCTATTGGTAATGAACATGGACATCTAGGTCACATAGGACGTGTAGCTGCATGGTGCTGGACAGAAACAGGACGAACAGGAAAGGCAAGTATGAAGTTGGTCTTGGCTTGGCTATATGATTCCATGTTTTTGGTAATTTTTTGAAAAAATGACCACCAAAACCTCATGATTTTTAAATTTAGCATGCTACACAAGGTTAATTGGAATCTTAATTTCTTGTAAATGGCATTCTTTTGGCTTAATAAACCTATCTCGAAGACCTTTGAAGTGCTTTGTTGTGTCAAAACTCAAAAGCTTAAACTCAAGGGGAGATTGTGTAAATTTTGACCTTTTATAGAACGGTTTACGCTTGCATTAGCAGCATAAAATGATCTAGACTATACATTGAATGATTTCTGTACTCTTTCATATAAAATGTCAAGACTATCATGGTGATTATTTTCCATGATTAAACTAAACATATAGAGGTTCTAGATACCCTTTTGCACAATTATGTGAAAATGTTGAGTAGAAATATTTTGTTGAAACCCTATTTGATCATGCATATTTATTAAATTTCTGTATTTTACAGGTTGTCCACTTCTTTACCTTTTATGCGCCTCTATGGGGTGCAATTCTATTCAATGGAATCACTTACTTTCAAGTTATACGAATGCTAAACAATGTAACCCGCGTAAGTTCACAATACACTACTCATATTTTTTTGAAAGTGGCTTCTTATTTATAGGAGGGACAATAAGACGTTTCGGACATGGTCTAAATCACTTTCTGTGAATTTCAGATGGCAGTGGGCATGTCAGAACGTGGGTCCCAGTCAGATACACGAGCAGACATGAAGGTATTGATGTTTGCTTTATCACATAAATGAGAGGTGATTGGTGGATTGATTTAGATTATGTTATCTAATGAACGCTTAACCACTTGGGGAGGGACACCTTTCCTACATGCCTTGGTATAGCTAGGTCATAAACCCTTTGGTAAATAGACAACTAAGATGGAAATTTGTCAAATAGGTGAAAGTATTTTTTTTCCAAAAAGGTGAAAGTTGTAAGAAGTGTATTTGGAAAAAGAAATTAAAAACCCTCCAAAATCGTTTATTTCACAATATTGGATTATTATTGAATTATTTTATTATGTAATTTGTAACTTGGCAATTGCATATGTCAAAATGTTTGTTTTGATAACCTAAAAAATTTGGGCAACTATGTCTTTCGGGTCAACCTGACCTGCTCCGACTTGTACAAATTCAACCTGTACAAACAGTAGTTTTTTTAAACCTGATATTGTTTTAACCTTCTACCTAACTCCCCCATATTACCAATTAACTGCCATATCCGTAAAATATGGATCTCTCAAACTTGTGGAATTAATCAGAGTCAATACCAAGCATTATACTCTCCAAAAGAAACAAAAATACTACGTAGATAAACATGATTTTAGACGGATCGTTTTTAGACATGAAGATAGCCTTTCTGCAGTTATGCAACTGAAAGGTTTCATATGAAGTGTTCACGTTATCCGTCAGGCTCTCTTGATGCGTTGGAGTTGAACCTGTTGGCTCATTGTTTTCTTTCTTTTTATAGGCTTTGAACCGGTGGGGTTACTATCCACTCATTCTTATAGGATCATGGAGTTTCGGGACAGTTAACCGTGTTCATGACTTTATTGAACCAGGTCATAAGATCTTCTGGCTTTCCGTTCTTGATGTTGGAATGTCGGCACTAATGGTAAAACATCAAATTTCCATTTCTCTTAATTTGATTATCCAGAAACTAGAGGTACCAATTTTTATCCAACTACTTACAAATGAGTCGATTCACGCTATATTGTATCTTTAGCGCATAAAATGGATATTCTCAAAGACATTTGCTATTTAGTAAATAGGTCAAAAGGGTCAAAAAGTTACTTGAGCCTTGAGGTGTCTTGCTAATGCCTTGAACATAATCTTTTTGACCAAAACTTTATATTATTAACGTACTATTAGTTTTTTGCAATCATATTTGTCGGCTGTCACACAAATATTTATTAAAAATTCTAAAGGAATTAGACAAAAGTGTTTTAGATCAACCCAACCTGGCCCGTTTGACACGAAAAAAAATGACTCATTTTTGACATGGAACCTGGGTTCGCCACCACAGCTGTTTGCGACACCTCTAGTATAAACTAGCATGATTCGGCTGCTTAAGTTTTCTTTTTGTATTTTTTTGAATAACCAAGGCACACCACAATTTATATCAGACTAGATTTGAACCCTCAACCACTGGTTGAGGAATACCTTAGTTACACCGTGGATATATTACGGCCATAAGCTTGTGTGCAACATTTGACTTGACACATGTTAAACTAAATTGCTTGACTGATTGTCAAATGTCCAAATACCCAACACTTCCTTAATTATGAATATAGGTAGCGTGGTACCCGAGTTGATACGATCAATATATGTTACGATGCCAATTTTTATGGAAGTTCAACATATGTAATCTTCATGGGGTACCCCAGAAGTCAAAATTTTGGAATTTATTACATCAAAACATGATGCAGGGTCTTTTCAACTCAATAGCATACGGCCTCAACTCTTCAGTACGACGGGCACTCTTTGAAAGACTGGATCTGTAAGTTGATTAATGCATACATTTCCACTTCATAAACTAATAAATATGAAGACACCAAATGGTAAAAGTTCTATCACAAATGCATCTGCTAGTTCTTTTAGGATACATTTTTGACAACTATTTATTTATAAAAAATATAAATTTTTGGAGAAAAAGAATTTCAGATCCCAACCCAATGTGTACCAAAAATTACTCATTTTCCAGCCTTCGAGAAGCGGTGCCTTCCATTCGTGCCTTAAACCCCTTAAACAGCCACCTGACCAATGAAAACTGTTTTTTACCTGATCCGTTGGTTAACATTAATGGGTGTTGGGATCCAATGAGTTATTGGTAATGGGTTCTCATGTAATAAAAAAAGTTGCTCATTTTGAACTTTGTGACCCAAAGTGTCCACTCACTTGTATGGCACGTCTATTTTAGATGGCAGTACATGTTTAATGTGTTGGAGTAACTATATTAAGTACGCGCATGCATGTTTAATGTGTTGGTTTAACTATATTATCTACATGCGTATTTCTAGGTTGCCTGAAAGCATAAGAAAATGGTTCCCGAAGAAGTTAAAGTCAAAAAGTCAACAAGCGCAACACGAAGGTGAACTTGTTTCTTTGAGAATCGAAGACCAGCGTCAATGACTCGATGAGATTTGGAAACCGCTCTCAAAGAGAATGATCAAGTAATCGATTCTTTCTTTTAGGTACAAAAGATGGGCAATGGAAACCAAAAAGGTTGCTCGTAGCATTCAAAGAGCTTTGCTTTTATAGTGATTCTGTAGGCAACAATGTGTGTATGTGTGTTGACCTTTTAGAACGTAGATTGTGATGAGTTTTGAAGTTTAGAATAGCATAATAGCCCTTACCAAAACAAAAATTTGTTGAAGGTGTTTAAATAATTATTTTGTAACATCCAACTTTGCAAGTTTATTGAAAATATTTAAAATTGAAAAATCTGTTTGGAACTTTAAAAGGTGCAACTTCATACTTCTAGGTTATAATTCCTTCATAGTGTTGTGTGAAGTTTTTTAAAAGAAAATAATTACTAATTTAGGAATTTTTTTAATAAGATACCCACCCTTTTGAACACCTCTTCAAGCCTTCTGGTCGCTTCCACCTATTATGTAAAAGAAATTATGATATTGATGGGGTAAACTAGGGGTGTAAACAAGCCGAGTTGATCTCGAGCTCGGCTTGTTAGAAAATTTTTAGGCTCGAGCTCGGCTCGGCTCGTTTATATTTTAATTATTTAAATTATTTACTTTAATTACTAATTTAATATATATATATAATTTTACCTTCCATATTTAACATAAAATATAAGATTTAAATAAATATATTTATCATAATTTTATGAATTAAAATAATTAATTTTATAAATATACACATAATATAATAAATAAAAGTAATAAAAAATAAAAGCTCGTTTAGGCTTATGAGCCGGCTCGATATCTAAACGAGCATATTTTTGGGCTCGAGCTCGGGCTCATGTAGGCTCGGCTTATTTGAGTTTTTTACTGATCTGATCCTAAGTAATTCACGAGCCGGCTATATTCGTTTACACGCGAAAACAATCATCTTCTACTCTCTACTCTCAAAGGGTTTTTGACCTGATGCAAAACTCACAATTCTTGTATCAATTGGGAGTAGGAAGATGAGAGGGCAGAATCACAACCCAACCATACCTCAAAAGAAGGAATCCATGCGAGGAACATAGAAAGCCAGACATCTAAGCCTGTACCATAAGCTTCAAGGGTTGTAAATCACTATAGGCATTAAAAACATGTAGCAAAATAGAGGATACACGCGTCAAACGCATCAACGGAAACACAAACCGGAGTTTTGAAGGACGATTACTTGCGAAATAACAAATAACAGGTTAAGTAGAATATCTAGCTCGCCATCCATCTTTCAGCAAGACTGCATGTTGCTGTTCAGAGATATATGCTGGAGGAAGAAGGCCTCGACTACTCTGAGCCCCAGCCTGGGCCCCTTGTTATATTGAAGAAAAATCAAATCAACCAGGTACATGAGTTCTTTTTTGACACAACAAAACACAATAAGAAAACAAAAACTTTAACCCCATGGAAAAAAAAATTGTAAGATTGATATTCCTGGGCGTGTATAATGGGAAGAGAGATTTCCCAGTGCCCAGTAGCAGCAGCCTGAGAAATCACACAAGGAGAAAAACAGAAGGTAAAAGACCAAAAAAAATGCATTCGTATCATGAAAGGTGTAATTATACAACAGAATTACCATTCTAAGTGGTGAAATGAAAGTAAGGGGTGTTTGTTTTTCTAAAAAAATATCTTGTCTCTTATGTTTGTGCAGTGCAGACACGGGCAGAGGTTGGAGGAACACAGTGTGTTTGTTTTCTCGAAAACATTTCATTAAAAAACCTCTTCCTGTCCTCTGCTTGGTGCAGACATGGACAAACCCCTTCTCACCTCTTCTCCTATTCCTCCCTTCTGTTTCTTTCAGCCCTTCGATCGAACCCGTACCCCATCTGTTTCTTTCAGCCCGCCCTCGCCCCTCCACCGTCCCACGACTCGTCGTCACCCTTCAGCCGGTTACTCCACCGCACGACTTGCCGTCGCCCTCCACCGCCGCTCCCTCCAGAGCCATCGAGGAGGGTTAGTCTTGCTCAATCGACAGCCCTTGCCCCTCAATCGACCTCGACCTTGAACTCAAAGAGGGTTTGTCGCCCTCCAGCAATCTCGATGGTAAGGTTTGTCGCCCTCAATCGATCTCAACGGTGACGGTCGGAGCAGGGGCTGAGCACGACGATGAAGGTCGGAGGAGTGGCTGAGCAAGACGCTAGCTGATCTCGATGGTAGGGTTTCTTGCTTGAAAAACTATTTAGAAAACAAACTCTCTTTTTACAGGGGTTTGGTCCACCTCTTCTCCTAAAGAGGTCTGTAGATGTGGTCCGCAGACCGTAAACGTTTTGCCTCTGAAAAAACAAACACCACCTATGTCATCAACCCTTTGAAGGGCATCTTCTCAATGCAATCTCCATTTTACCCGATCTTGTACATTAGCATGGTACTGTGAAGGCTTACAGTTTTCATCAACGGGCTCTCATGGTTAAAAAATTAAAATAAATTGTATCTTATAGTAAATAAATTAAAAAAAAAGATTAACCAAGGGAGAAATAATAACACCCAACAAAACAATCATGTCCAACAAAATTTCAATCATATAGGAAACCTAATGATATAAGATAAGGACAAACGTTAAATTTATCTCAAGTATACAAAAAAATACTCAAACAAGAAAAAAAGGACCACAAGTTCAAAAACAAGATATAATAGACCACACGTTGAAAAAGAAGCTATAATACACATCACCAGAGTATAAACAAGATCCTGTATTTAAAAACTAGACTAAAAGTGAGATGATAATACCTGAAATTGTGTAGGTTTTAATTAAACTTTTAAAAGGTTGAGTGAAGGAATATTATATTTTAAAAGGTTTGTAGCTTGCCACAATATTTTTAAAGCATATTGGTTTAGTCCTTAAAGACATTTTTACTTGGGTAATGTCTCTCGATAAGCCACATGGATCATTTTCTTGCGCAACAACATCTACACTCCCACGATCTAGCTTGGTTTTCGATCAGCGAAGCATCAAAGCTCTCACGATCCATCTTAAGGTTTCAATCATAGGTACATCGTTGTTTAATTACGCTAAGAGAAATGTTCTTTCTTTTTCATACGGTTCTGAAATTTTTTCATACATTCATGATCATATAGTCTTTACGAAGATGCATGTAATCTTGATGAATACGCACATTTTAGGCATGTTACCAATCATCTTTCACGAGTTTCTGAAACGCTTTCTCGCCGCATTGCGCAGGTCGATAAAAACTAGTTGAACTAAAAATGCACACATGATGTATCAATCTCACCACCACAATAATTATCTGATACATCGGCATGTCCTAATGTCGTCAGCAGTTCTTTCAACGCATTAGCTTCAATCCTACAAATTTTATGGTAGTTGCCTTAAAGTTTATCGGGATTAGTCATTTTTAACCGATGACATATATCGCAAAAATCAGTGCAAAAATTTTTTTTTTTTTGTCAAAAAAATAATAAAAAACAAAAAAATTCTTCTTATTATTATTCACATGTCATTCTAAAGCAAAAATGTTGTAAGAAATTAATAACGTATGAGATTTCTTCAATTATGTTATTCTAGCTTTATATAACTCTAATCAAACAATTGTTATAAGGTTTTATGTTTCACGAGGAATTGGTAGCTTATACTATCAATAGAATTGAGGACACGACAATGACTACATAATAGTGACCTGATGATCGAAGAAAAAATATATTGTTTCGTGAAGGTATGACTTATATGTGATCATGATAGTAAGCACAAGGGTACAACCACTATTAGATGTGTTGTAAGTAAACAAGTTGGCTGCCCTATTAAACTACTATAGATATGACAATAGCATCAGGATTGATAATTAGATGTGAGTAGGGACGTGAATTTTTGACAAAACACAAACACAAGACAAATTTTTTGGGTTAGGATTTTGGCTAAACAAGTTCAGGTCAATTTCAGGTCGAACCTGTCAACCCGATTATATAAATGGGTTAGGTTCAGGTCAAACCATTTAAGTTATCAGGTTGACACGTTTATTTAGAAAAAAACATATATTATATAATAATGGCATTCAATATTAAGTTTTAATATGTTTTTCTAATTATATAATGATTAACAAAATAAAATAAAAAAACTATGAATGATGTAATTTAAGATGTTATTTCTTAATACGATAAAAGTGCCGAAGATGAAATATGTTATGAGCAAGATTGAAAAATAGCATATTTTGACTGGAGAATGTTTTTGTATTATTTTGAAAACTAATGTATTTATACTAATACATGTATTATGGTCTATGGTTACTAATTTTTGATTATATAATGCATTTTGATTATGATTTATGATTTTAGAGTAGAATATGAAAAGTGTGTGTGTATACGGTTTGTATCTTATGAAAACTCGATCTTAGAGAGATCCTCTTAAACCCTATATAGACCGTCTATTTGGAATATTGAAAATAAACATGTGGTACACATTAAACCGGCCACATCAAATTGATTTTTTATTCAAAACTCAATTTTTATTCAACTTTAATATGAACCATATGTTT
Organism: Mikania micrantha; assembly: GCA_009363875.1. Classification (NCBI taxonomy): domain Eukaryota; kingdom Viridiplantae; phylum Streptophyta; class Magnoliopsida; order Asterales; family Asteraceae; genus Mikania; species Mikania micrantha. The sequence continues at coordinate 15,993,852 of CM018688.1, forward strand.
ATTTTCAAGATTCCAGTTGGACAACTCAGATAGGGTTTACGGGTTTTCTGCCTAAGATCTGGTTTTCACATGATACAATTCACATACACGCATGCGCGCACAGACGCACACGCACGTACACACACATGTATAAGGTCAAACAACTCAAGTTAAAGTCAACACATAAAAATTCAAGCCAGGCTCATGTTTGTTGGTCTGATTTGATCGTCAGGTTTGTGTTGGTGTAAAATTCTCAAGTTCAGGTTGGATTGAACCCACAACCCACCGATCAAACCCATTCAACATCCTTACATGTGAGGAATGATGAAGATAACTTCAATCATACTCAACATCTTAAGAGACAATTATTTATAAAGAGACTGTCTTAAAAGAAATACAAGTTGATTGACCAAACTGACAAAAACACATACAAATCTATATGTATATTATAAAAAAAAAAGAAAAGAAAAGAATAACAATATTTCACATAGTGTCATTCTAGCACATCCAAATCACATTTGTTATGTGACGTCTTTTTAGATTATTAGCATAACGTATTAAACTACATCTATGTTTTATGAGCTTTGTTATTTTAAACTAGATTGATTATTTGTTTTAATTTTTATTTAATTTTTTTTGTTATAAAATAGTTTTATTGTTTTATGATTTCTAAATTATCATTGCTATTTATTCTTTATTTTTTCTATTATTCATATTAGGTAATACAAGTAACTTACCTTTAAATGAAATATTTAAATCACAAACAACTGAATTTCTAAATTGTTTTCCGCATCTCTCGTAATATTTATATTTTTAGCCTTGAAAAAATTCACACGTACAAAACTACATTATTTTTGGAAAAAATAATAATAATTTAAAACCATGGAAACAATGTTAAAATAAACAAACGAACACTTGCCTGGCCACTATCTAGCGGGGAAGGCATTTTGATGAATTTTCATACTTCATAAAATATTTCTTTTTATGTCTGCAAATATTTAAATGCTTAAATTATGTGATATTAAAATAACTAAATTAAACCATATACAAAAAGGAAAGAAAAAAAAAAAGCAACACGGAGTTTACGCGCAAGGCCTACATAATTCACAAATAACAAATCCAAAATTGATTTGACAACGATCATGAATTATTGCTGTATAATATGAAATAAATTAATTTTTTTATATTAATTGATTTGATCGAGTACTAGTAATATTTCAAGTTGACAGACCTAGCAAATTTTCCTACGAATCAAGCTAATTTTTGTTATTCAGTTGTCTATTACAATAACTTTTAATTTTTTTCAGAACAGCTCGAAACGAATTAAGTCACTATTCACAAAAAAAAATAAAATACAACCAAGTAAAATCTCAAATACAAGATAAAAATACAATAATCTAGGTCTATTTAAAAAGCTCATGGCTTGAGGTTCGAGGCTCACTTGAATCTCGTTTGAAAAAAGCTCGGCTAAAAAAAACTCGTTTAAAACGAGCCGAGCCAGAGCCACGATTGGCTCGACTTATTGGCTCGGCTTGATTTATACATACATACATACGTACATACATACATACATCTTTCTATTCTAATAAACAAAAATAAGTTTTGCCACATGTCATATTCTCATGTTTTCTTGCAACTTGTCATTTTTCTATAATTTTATTCAATTCTCTATCTTAATTATTAATTAAATACATTCTCTCATTTTAAATACTTATAATATTAATGAGTAATAATATTATTTGTCTTTTTAAATACTAGAAAATAGTTTTTAAGAAATTAAAATCAAATATTTATATTTAAAAGCACACTTCAAAAAAAGTTTATAAAATATGAAACTTTCTAAAAATCAATTTATTTAAAAGTTAGTATTTTTAGAAAATAAAAGTTTAATAAAAAACAATTTTTAAAAAATAAAATACACTATAAATCTTAGTTTTCAAATACTGGTATTTTTACAAACAAATGATGTTTCTTAAAAAAAATACTTAAAATAATTATGTTCAACCAATTGTTATATAAATGATAGGAAAAATAAAACTTTAGTTATTTATGTTAAATGCTATTTTCAAATTAAGTTATTTAACTTTAATAATTATATAAATTGTGCATTATTTTCTTGATTTGTAACAATTAGTTTTTAATAGGAAAGTAAATGAATTTGTAACAACAATTAGTTCGAGAATTGTATTTGTACAAAACAAGCAGTTCATGTATTATTTGTTTAGTTATCAAAAATTTTAATTACTCTTTTATTACTTAAAATACTCATCAATACATAATCTAATTAATTTATAACAAAATGTTGTTTAATATTTAAATTTTTATTATTAATTAATAATTATTTAATATTTTATATTTAATCCGTGTAATACACGGGATAATAATCTATTATCTAATACATCTATTATATTAAATATATAAAAAATATATATTATGTATAATACAGACACACACAAGGTTAAAGCCAGTTAAATATTTGAATTTTAAATTATTTTTTTAAAACATCATATCATATATTTTTTTAAAATGTTTTTAGAAAAAATAAAAAATTGATTTATAATGTAATTATATTATTAACCAAGTTTAATAAAATCATTAATATTTAATCGGATAGAGGATGAAAAAAATCAAAATTTAATTAAAATATGACATGCAAATATTTATTAGGAGAGTGATGTGAGAAAGTTGACTTGCATATATATATATATATATGTGTGTGTGTGTGTGTGTGTGTGTAAAGTAGAGAAAGGTAGAAAAAACAAGTCCGCTCATGGCTTGAGGTTTATTACGAGCTCGAGCTCAAGCTCGAATTTTAGGCTCGAAAGAAAGTTTGGCTCGGTTTGGACTCGGCTCGAAAATCCACTAGCCGAGCTAGAGCGAGACTCGGCTTGGCTCGATTATAGCCTCACAATAATTTTATTTGAAATTTATTATAGATATGCATACACGTAAAGTTATTTTATATGAGTTTTTAATTTTTAAAACCTAATCATTGCATTATCTAAATAAAATTTCAAAACAAGTCTTTTTTAATATAACAAATAGAGTAAACTTCTCTTTTGCTTCCTGTGGTTTGACAATAATAACCATTTTGCTCCAAAACTTTCAAAATGATCATTATGCTCCCTGTGGTTTGACATTTTAATCATTTTGCTACAAACTTTTCCAATATATCTCCATTATACTCCATTTTTTTCGAAACCACAGGGAACAAAAGGGTTATAATTGTCAAACCACAGGGAGCAAAATGATTAAAATGTCAAACCACAGGGAGCATAATGATCATTTTGAAAGTTTTGGAGCAAAATGGTTATTATTGTCAAACCACATGAAGCAAAAGAGAAGTTTACTCTAACAAATACATCATCATTAATCTAATTTTTTAAATTAAAGTTTACATACTTTATTTGGAAAATATTTTTTTTATCATTAATAGTTAATACTACAATGAGAGCTAACCAATGTTTTGAAAACCGGACCGGACCGGTCGGTCGGGCCGGTCCGGTTAGGGGTTCTGGGCCGTTTTTGGGTGAACCGGCTGGCCGAACCAGCGAACCGGCGGTCGGACAGGAAAACCGGTGGTCGGACTGGTGGTTGAACCGTTTTTTTAAAATTTTTTTATTTTTTTGATTTTATATATATATATATATATATATATATATATTTATAAAATGTATAGAAAATCATCCGGTTCTTAAATCCGGTTCGACCGGTCGGACCTCTGACCAGTAAGGAGACCGGTTCGACGTCCGGTCCGGTTCTGAAAACATTGGAGCTAACTTCAAAAAATGACAAAAGTACTACTCATAACTACTTAATTTTGATTATCATTTCTAAATTGTCTCATGATGATTTTTTTTGTTATAGTAATTCATTTTAGTTATGCTTTTAAAAGAGGTAATTACGAGTTGCTGCCTCGAGGTAATTAAGGGTTGTTTGTTTGGGTCTGAATCTAAATGGTTAATATTCAAACCATTTGTTTCGCTAAAAAAATCTAAATGGTACTAAATATTTGAATGAAAGTTTGAACCATTCAGACTTGAGCATGGGTCTAAATCATTCAAACGTGAAGGGAAGAGGCGCTGGGCTGGGTCACCGTCGGCCGCACCGCCCCTGGCCGCATTGCACCGCCGCTCGACCGACCAACCGCCCCGCCCCTCAACCAATGCTTTAGAAGGCCGGAACCTTGTCCATGCTTTAGATGGCTGATGCCCACTGCTCTCGTCGCCATCATCCCGATCGGAGCCACATAACAAGTCAGGAAGAGGTGGACGAATGAAGGAGGTCGACGGTGGTGAGGTTGATGGCGACGAAGGTGGCTATGACAATGGTGATGGTGAGGTCAACCGAAGGACTGTGACCGTGACGGAGGTCAATGTTGATGGCGATGAAGATAGTTGGATCGATGACGGGAGGTGGAGGCGGAGACCGTGACGAGGCGACGAAGGTTGGGGCTGCGGCGGAGGGGAGGCAGCAACAAGAGGTGGATGTTGGGGCTGCGGCGGAGGGGAGGCAGCAACAAGAGGTGGATGTTGGGGCTGCGATGTTGAGGTCGACGAGGATTGTTTTAATTTTGTAGGGTTTTTTTAATAAAAAAAAGGGTATTTTTTTATTATCCATTTAGACTTTAAAGAAAATAGTCTTAGCCAGTTTAACACTTAATAGTTCATGCCCTCTTAACCATTTAGATATGCATCTTAATTATTTAACACTTAATGGTTCAGACGTTACCAAAAGACCCATTAAGTAATTAATTTTCAATCCCTTAACTGACTCACGTACAACTAGAGGTGTGCACAAACCTAAGGCTAATGTAGAATGATCTTTAAGCTTAAACTCACTTATAGATCGTTAAAGTTTGAATATTAGTAAGTTAAACTATATATATATTATTTAAACTAAATTTTTAATCAAAACTAATCTAGTTATTAAATAATTATCAATAACGAATCAATATAACTTTCATATTTAAGATAGAAAATATGATTAATGCACTATAATATTTATAAAGTGGAAAAATATCATCAACTAGAAAAAGTTACTGGATGTATTGTGTCAGGATTGTTTATCATAGATGATAAATGTTTTTGTACGTACACAAACTTACTTACGATTTGAATGTCACATGAAGCTCAAACACGTATTAGAGACTCATAAATTATGGAAAAGTAATGTTACTTGTATACACAAACTCATGTATATTAGACTAAAATATAAATATTTACCTTTAAATATAATAAGGGTTAATAAGATCGTCTACTCAGTGAATTTTTGAAAAGTACTAATCGTAACTAGTTAGGGCATTATGTTAAGAAAATGTAAACTTGTAATTGAGTTGAATTAAGAAAAACATTTAAAGCAATAATTTCGACTTATGATTTTTAAAACAATTACTAAAAAGTTAATCACTTCAGGGTTTTAAGTTTAAAGGTTCACAATGAATTTTGGCTAAACTTAGATTGGAATCACATAAACTTGACTTTGTCAATCAATTTGATTAAAGTGATAATAATGAAACAAACGTCTAAGACTTGATCATTCAAACAATAACCAATAAACATATGCAAAGCAATACATAATTGCCATTGAGTAAACGATGCAAGAAAACCGAAACATTGATGATAACTCTTAATACCAAAACATAAATGTATTTTTTTAAAACAAACAAAACAAAATCAAATCAACTTTACAATCCAAAACCTAAATTCAACATCAAAACAAAGCTTCACTTGCTGACTTAATTGGCCGGAATCAATTACAAGAAAACTAGCCACTTATCATCTTGGAAGAACTTTGATTCTTAATTCGGATTGCGATTGCGTGAACGAGGATAATAATTGGATGCTATGAAGGCACAAAATCATCTCTTTTTCTCCCTGAAACTTATAAAAAATGAGACCCCTCAAAAACCCTAAGGTTTAGAGTTAAATAGTTTGAAAAATAAGAGAGAAACAAAAGTTGACTAGCATCCTAGAAACCAATTCAGATGTTTTAGACGCTTGGTGGAGTCTGAGACATCATTAACTCTTTGTAGGCGCCACCTAGGGCGCCGCTTTCTAATTCCCATTATTTTTCTTCGTTTGTGCATCATTCCATCGCCTTTCATTTCTTTTGCATTTTTAACCTCTTAAGCATCCTATTTCATGTCTTTTTTCCATGCTCGACCTGAAATCACAATGACATGCAAAGTGCTCATATTTCACACAATTAAATAGTCAAAACAATATAAATGACTAAGGTGGTGTTTGTTTTTTAAGAGATAAAATGTCTGCAGTGTACGAACCACATCTGCGAAAATCTGTAGAAGAAGATGTGGATCAAATCTCTGTAGTCTGCAAGAAGAAGACTGTTTGATTTTTAACGTTTGTTGATTGTTAAAAATAAACTGATGGTGGTGGGTGATGGGGGAGCCCAACGGTGGTGGTGTCAGACTTTGGTGATGGTGGTTGATAGTGGTGGTGGTGGTGTTGGATTGTGGTGGTGGAGGGATAGAGGGTGGATGGTAAGTGGTGGTGATGGTGGTGGATGGTCTCTGCAGACCTTAAAAGATCTTAGAAGTGACAGTGCTAGATCTGCACCAGGAAGAGCTTGTGCAAACCTTTTTTGATGAAACATCTTCGAAATAACATACAGCCTGCACATGACAATGCCTGCGTGGCGCATGCGGAAGAGCAGTAGACCTTTTGGGAGAAAACAAATGCCACCAAACTTAAACACATGAAATCAACACGTTTATCACATCCCCACACTTAGAATGGCGAGGGAATGACAGGGCATACGTGTCGGCATTTTGCCGGTCATTAGGGCTTCTACATCGAAAGTCACAGGAGGAGTTGGCTCCCCTTATCGACCTAGTGAGGCTAGATTGCCGCACGTTTTTCAGTATGAGGAGACTCCCTAGAGTCGATTTGCAATTCTTGCTACGACCAGGGGAGATCTAGGTTCTATCACCGCTTCAGGTGATGGGAGAGAGAGAGCGGCCAGGGGTGACAGTGCGGGCATAGGAGGTGAGGGAGCAGCTGGAGGGGTGAGGTTGTGGGTATGGGAGTTGAATGCGCATGAGGTGAGGGGGTCAGAGGAAGATGAAGGGCTGGTCGGAGGTCATCACGTTGCGCTGAAGGTTCCAAGAAACATATAACACGCAATTAGACTTCCGGCACATGTCGTTGCCTTGCTGCAGGAGGTTGTAGACCGATCGAGGCAGCATGATCGTTGACTTGATCAGATTGGTCATCGGATTGATCATGTTGATGATATTTTACATTGGTTGGTTGAACGTGAGCTCGAGAGGTCAAGGTAGGCAGGTAATGACCCTCCTCCCCGCCATCGCCACCACCTAGACATGATCTTTAGTTTGTATTTAGTATAATGTTATTATTTTTTTATTCTGTTGTGTATAAATGTATGTTGTGACTTGTGTATACATATTTTGTATTTGGTTTGGTGGTTTACATATGTAATACGTGTTGTATCATTTCGTATTTATGATTATTATGATTATATTATTGTATTAATTATTAAAACAAAATAATAATAAATGACAAATGACACTGATTCAATTTTTTTTAAAAACAATAGTCATTGTAAACAATTATAATCTTTTTATAAAACGATATTATCGTTTTTTTATAAGAGATTTTTATTTTTTTTTAAATTCTTCGTGTCGTATAGTACTATATTACACTTAGAGTAAATTGCACTCTTGGTCCTTTATGATTAAACAAAATTTCAGAGATAGTTCTTTATGTTTCAAAATGATCTTTAGTTTGACCCTCCTCCCCGCCATCGCCACCACCTAGACATGATCTTTAGTTTGTATTTAGTATAATGTTATTATTTTTTTATTCTGTTGTGTATAAATGTATGTTGTGACTTGTGTATACATATTTTGTATTTGGTTTGGTGGATTACATATGTAATATGTGTTGTATCATTTCGTATTTATGATTATTATGATTATATTATTGTATTAATTATTAAAACAAAATAATAATAAATGACAAATGACACTAATTCAATTTTTTTTAAAAACAATAATCATTGTAAACAATTATAATCTTTTTATAAAACAATATTATCGTTTTTTTTATAAGAGATTTTTTACTTTTTTTTAATTTTTCGAGTCGTATAGTACTATATTACACTTAGAGTAAATTGTACTTTTGGTCCTTTATGATTAAACAAAATTTCAGAGATGTTCATTTATGTTTCAAATTAGTTTGATAGATTTCCGTCGGAAATGGGTCGCAAAACAAGAATTCCTACAGATTTACTACAAAAACTGGGCATAGGAAAACCCTTGGTCGGAAATGCATTTCCGACAAAATTCCGACGGAAAATGTGACAAATTGTGACGAAAAAAGAACATTGGAAATTCCGACCTATTTCCGACACAAAGTAGCATTAATTATATTTACTATAATATATATGCATTTAACATTTGCGACGCAATTCCGACAAAAAAGCTGTGACACAATTCCGACAAACTAATTTGTTACCCAATTCCGACCAAAAATATTGCGACCAAATTCCGACGAAACAGTTTGCGACCCAATTCCGACGAAACACTTTGCGACCCATTTCCGACGAATAAGTTTGCGACCCATTTCCGACGAAACACTTTGCGACCCAATTTCGACAAAAGTTTCTACCGGTGACGACAAAATTCCGACAAAAAAATTTTGATCATTGTGACGAAATTCCGACAAAACATTGGTTAATAGCGACAAAAATCCGACGAAACTGTGACGCAATTCCGACGAAATTTCAACAAAATTTTGTTATTTTCTTTTTGATAATGAAACCAAATTCATCCAGTTTTTTCCTTGCTAAACCATTGCAAATTAATACATAACCTGCTTTAAAAAAGGGAACTACAAAACACTTTTTGCAAATTAGATTCAAACACAATCAAGTAAACATCCAAAAGTCTCCAAAATAACATAAGTTTTTAATAATATTCAAATCAACACATCTAATTAGTAGGACGTTGCATAAATTTCATGAACTCTTTCATTTGTTGTTGCATTTTAAGTCGTTCTTGGCGCTCTTTCCGTATTTCTTCTAGCTCAAGCCTTGATCTCCTTTCCGCTTCAATTTGAACCTCCAAATCATGAATCTACAAACATAACAAAACATACATATTTGGCATTAGAGTTTTTTTTTTTTGAATAGAATTAAACATGTAGAATGCTATTCATTCAATTTCCAACATTGAATCCATTTAACCAAAACTTTGTGATCATCAAGGTCAAGGTCAAACCTATAACTTGTTTGATTAAAAGTCAGATACATCTAGGAGCTTAACACATTTAATGTTTCAAGCATGTTGATATCACATTAATGTTTTAAACCAAATGAACAAGTACAAATTTCGCATATAAAAAATATTCCTCATCAATTAAAATGGTTTAAAACTATTGATAATAACAGATTGATTATAAATGTCAAAACCAACCTATCATGGTTAAACAATCTTATATATATCTAAAGAAAGCACATCTAAGCATACGGTAAACGGGTCAAAATGGTTAAACAATCTTATATGTGAAAATTCATCTTTAAAACACAGTTCTCATTACCAAAAATATGCAAAAAATAAAAAACAAAAAACATGCTCATAAATGTACTTAAGATACCTTCTTTTGTGATACATGTTGAGTATCACATTGTGTAACCCCCGAATATGAGGATGCTATCCCAGTCACCACGTAATTAAGGTCCGAAGATCCTATCCCTTAAACACGTCTCGTCCTTTTGAGATTTGGTTCAACAACACGACTCCACACATCGGGATCATCAACACTAAATTCCAAGCCATTCTTCTCAATCATTTCCTCTAGATATGATGCCTATAATTCATTAAAACAACACAATCGATCATGTACTAAAGAATCAAATGGTAATTATATATAAATGATTAATATAACTTACATAAGCTTCTTTGGATCGACCATTACAAAAAAACATGTCATTCACACTATTAAGGTTAAGCTCCCCGGCCAACAATTTTGCTTTTGATGCTTTGTCAAGATGAGTAAGAAGAAATATTTCCCTAAAATTGGGTTCCCTATCGAAGACCCTTCTCTACATAAATAACAAAATATAGTTCAGGTAATAATTATTGGGACAAAAAGTTATCAAAATTTACAAAAATGTAACTAGCTTACCATTCTCGCACGATACTCATCGTATCGTATTGAACCTCCCGTATGTCGAGCAGCTTTGTCATTACCTTTATTACGGTTACTTTTCGCGATCGTAGACTTCTTTCTCCAAGCTTCAGAGTCCCAAAGCTGCAAAAATAAAAAAAACTACACTTATAATATATCAAAGAAAATACATATAGAAAACAATAACCTATAAACCGACTTACATCACACATCTCAGCCCAAACGCCATCGGGTACTGAATCAGGTGGATATTGGCGAATGATATTGAATTGTTTATAATCATTAATTGCGATATCACAGCCGGCATTCCTTGCTATTCTTGTAGATGTTATTTTCATGTTATACATCATATCACTGTAACGATCTTTCAATACATTGATAAATGCCTCAAAATTGCTTTGCTCGGAATCCAAATTCGTACTCCAACGGGTCTTCAAAAAATAAAAAGTAAGTCAAATATATAAAGTTCAAACAAGCATAAGATATACAAATAATTTATTGATGCATTACCTTAAAACAATTATACATATTTCTCCTCACATCTTTCGGAACCATTCTAAATGTGATCCAAGGTTTAGCAAGATGCTCGCGCATTATAGTAAAAATAGTATGGTGAACATCGTAAGATGCAAACCTGTAATATTAAAAGAACATTGGAAATTCCGACCTATTTCCGACACAAAGTAGCATTAATTATATTTACTATAATATATATGCATTTAACATTTGCGTCGCAATTCCGAAAAAAACAGCTGTGACACAATTCCGACCAAAAATATTGCGACCAAATTCCGACGAAACAGTTTGCGACCCAATTCCGACGAAACACTTTGCGACCCATTTCCGACGAATAAGTTTGCGACCCATTTCCGACGAAACACTTTGCGACCCATTTCCGACGAATAAGTTTGCGACCCATTTCCGACGAAACACTTTGCGACCCAATTCCGACAAAAGTTTCTACCGGTGACGACAAAATTCCGACAAAAAAATTTTGATCATTGTGACGAAATTCCGACAAAACATTGGTTAATAGCGACAAAAATCCTACGAAACTGTGACGCAATTCCGACGAAATTTCAACAAAATTTTGTTATTTTCTTTTTGATAATGAAACCAAATTCATCCAGTTTTTTCCTTGCTAAACCATTGCAAATTAATACATAACCTGCTTTAAAAAAGGGAACTACAAAACACTTTTTGCAAAATAGATTCAAACACAATCAAGTAAACATCCAAAAGTCTCCAAAATAACATAAGTTTTTAATAATATCCAAATCTACACATCTAATTAGTAGGACGTTGCATAAATTTCATAAACTCTTTCATTTGTTGTTGCATTTCAAGTTGTTCTTGGCGCTCTTTCCGTATTTCTTCTAGCTCAAGCCTTGATCTCCTTTCCGCTTCAATTTGAACTTCCAAATCATGAATCTACAAACATAACAAAACATACATATTTGGCATTAGAGTTTTTTTGAATAGAATTAAACATTTAGAATGCTATTCATTCAATTTCCAAAATTGAATCCATTTAACCAAAACTTTGTGATCATCAAGGCCAAGGTCAAACCTATAACTTGTTTGATTAAAAGTCACATACATCTAGGAGTTTAACACATTTAATGTTTCAAGCATGTTGATATCACATTAATGTTTTAAACCAAATGTGTCACACCCCCAATTTCCCACTCGTGGTGTCAGTCCACGTGGGTGTGACGTGGCTAGAATCACAGCTCAAGGTCATATAGAACACCTCTATATGCGTTTACAAATCACACGTTTGACACATACACTTAACAAATTAGTTTGCAGCGGAAAATAAAGTTATCATAACAAGCAGCGGAAAGATAGTTGTTTACACAGCGGAAATGAAATTGTCAAACACAATATTGTTTAAACATAGCTCAAAAGTAATTGTATTCAAAAGATAAACAAAACAATGCATGTGGGGCCCTATGCTCATGTCCCCTATGTGCTTTCTGCTCCACGAGCCTGTCATGCTAGTTACCTGAGAATACAAGTTAGAAAAGTGTCAACACAATGGTTGGTGAGTTCACAGGTTTTGATATACATATAGTAAGAAAGTGTGTCATGCTGTTTATCAAATGTTAGTACCGAGCCCTAGGCCCAAAGTGTCAGTGGGTCACTACCGAACTAGACTTGTTTGTCCTTGCCTCCGCTATGTCTCGTATACATAGCAAGTTAGGTCAGAGTTTGCACGGGTTATGACATCCAGTCAACATAGTGCCCCGTGGGGTTAGTCATTCCCTAATGGATCCATCCAAATCTACCACGTTGTTTGTACATTAACGGTAAGACTTTGTGAGGGCTTAATACGAGTTCAACACTTAATGTTTGTCCAATAAACCAGCATACACAAAAATGTTTGTAATAGCAATAATGTTTGACTCGATGCAACTAGTATTCTCCCCCTATTTAAAAGCGTTTGAAAAAGAGTAAAGAGGGGCCGTAAACTCACCTTAGTGATAAGAGTAGCAAGTAAGCGTAAGCTCCTGATGTAGTAGCACGTGTCGGTCACCGGCAACCTGTATCGTATACCGTACGTGAGTTCGTGTAAGTGACCGTGCTAGTGTTTGTGTTAGTGCTCGTGTTTGTGTCCAACAACCCTCGGTTGTTCATGTTTGTCCGTGTCGGTCCACCGTGACCGTGTTTGACTGTGTTGGTCCACATTGACCGTGTTTGACCATGTTTGCCTAGAGTTGACCGAGTTTGACCGTGTCAAGTCAACGACCCGTTGGTGAACCGTGTGACGGTTGTGAATCGTGTAGCAACTGTGTAAGTGCTCGTTGTGTGTAGAACGCGCAAGTCGCGTCTATGGACAACTTACTATTTATAGTAAGCTTTCCATTTATGGAAAGTTCACAAAGCATGTCGGTTTTATAGTTCTAGCATGCTCATTTGTCCTACGTGATCATGTTAACACATAGCACATTATCATACGAATTCATATAAGCTGTTTATAGCATGTTTGCACATAAAAGTTTCCTAAAATGGAAAGTTTCCATTTTTAGCGTATGTAACATCGGAAACCATCTAACTTAGCATCTAAACATCATATTATAGCATAATAAGTCATCTAGCATGTTCAAATCGTACAAAGTGTTCCTAAGTCGGTTTTTGTAAAAATAAAGTTACTATAAATAGTAACTTTGTTGTTTTTGCATCAAATGACCATTTAAACATTTCTAATCCATCTTCATGTCATAAATCATTATAATAACCAATCTAATATCATTTAGACATTTCAATATAACCAAAATCATCATCAATCAATAGTTCATCACTAAAAGTTTCTAAATATAGTAACCATGTCACAATGACCATAAACATCATCAAAATCACATTCCAAGTATTTCAATCATCATATTATCATCTAAGAACAATTATCCATACATGCATGTCCACCATTTTATCTATAACACCATTTAGACAAAACAAAGTTTCTATAAATAGAAAGATTGTCAAAAATCATCATTTTAACCATTTTAAGCAAATCTAACCATGGGTAATCCTTCTAACATCATCAATAAACATATCAATATACTCAAGATCATTCCAATACTCATGGATCATACATGCATGCATCAATGTCATCACAAACTATCATTTTAAGCACAATGGCCTATACCCATCATCTTAGATCATCTTAGAACATCATCTAATCACTTTAGATAATCAAGGAACATGGTGAAATCAACAAACCCAGAAATGAAACTCGTGCATGTGTACTATAGGTGCTTGCATGTGGGTTTTAACACTTGCATGTGTGTTTGTGAGTGTTTGAAAGCTACAAGAGTATTGTGACTACCTTTCAAAGCTTCAAAAATGCGGGAATGGTGTGTGAGCAGCTCCTAGACTTCCTGGAAATTCGAGTGTAGCAGCTCCAAGAGAGTGGTGATGATCTTGGTGAGTTCCTTCCTTGATTCAAGTCTTCAATCCTTCACTCCCAAGCTTCTCTTGATGCAAAAATGGCTTCCAATGGTGATTCTTGAGTGTAGCAGAGGTTCTGGAAGGGATAATGTCGAGATATGATGGCTAGATATCGGAGAGAGTGTGTAGGGTGGCCAAGAAATGATTTTTCTTGGTTTTATAAAGATTTCTGCGAACTAGGCATTGTCGCGTATCGCGACAATATTCAGGATTGGTCTCGCGTAGCGCGAGGGAATTCGGGGTTCAAATTTCCCCCGCCCACCTGTCGCGTACCGCGACAGGGTCTTTGTGGGCTTTCGCGTAGCGCGACAAATCCCCTGAAGAGCCCAATAGGCCCATTTCAGTGGGTTTGATCCGTTCGTCGCCGTTTTCTCGTCTACGAACTATCGTTTAGTCTCGTTTGAACTTCCAAGTTCAATGTGTGAGTGTTTCGTGAGGTTTTGAGTGTTGTGTTACACAATGTGTTAGACGTTCACCAACGTTCGGGTGTTTTGACACGTGTGTGCTGTTTGTCGATAATTCCTTGAATTATCTAGTTGTGTTCCAGTGTTTGTACTGTCGTGCCACGTGTCACACTGAATTAAACTAAATCTAGTGCCACGTGTACAATAAGTATTTAAATAAACATTTAAATAAATAATAAGCTGACCTGGAAATTACGGGGTGTCACATCCTCCCCATGTTAGAAAGAATTTCGTCCCGAAATTCAACTTGTGTTGTCAGTGTTTATCTGTTCCGCGAACATGTGTGGGTATTTCTGTTTCATCTGATCTTCACGTTCCACGTGAATTCCGGTCCTCGTCGCGAATTCCATCGCACTTTCACTATCGGGATCTTGCTGAGTTTGAGCTTCTTGGTTTCCCGGTCCATAATTTCCACCGGTTCTTCAACGAAGTTCAATTGCTCGTCGATTTGTATTTCCTCGAGAGGAATAACAAGTGTTTCATCAGATAGGCACTTCTTGAGGTTCGAGATATGGAACACGTTGTGTACACTGCTCAGTTCAACTGGCAGGTGCAGTTCGTAGGCTACAGGGCCTATTCGTTTTGTAATCTCGAAGGGTCCAATGTAACGAGGGTTTAACTTTCCTCGTTTGCCAAACCGAATGACTCCCTTCCAGGGCGAGACCTTGAGTAACACTCTGTCTCCCACCTGGAACTCTAACGGTTTGCGTCGCTTGTCAGCATAGCTTTTCTGTCTATCCCGAGCTGCTGTCATCCGGTTGCGTATTTGCACGATCTTCTCAGTCATCTCGTGCACAAGCTCTGGACCGGTCAGTTGGCTGTCTCCAACTTCCGCCCAGCAGATGGGTGATCGAAACTTACGTCCGCAAAGTGCCTCGAATGGTGCAGCTTGGATGCTAGTGTGGTAGCTATTGTTATATGAGAACTCAACTAACGGTAGGTGAGTCTCCCAGCTACTACCAAAGTCAATGACACATGCCCGGAGCATGTCCTCCAGTGTTTGTATGGTTCGCTCACTCTGTCCGTCCGTCCGTCTGCGGGTGGTAAGCGGTACTCATGTCCAATCTCGTGCCCAAAGCCTTATGCAAAGACTTCCAGAAATGCGACGTAAAGCGACTGTCGCGATCAGAAATTATCGAGATTGGCACTCCATGCCGAGTGACCACTTCCTTTAGATAAATACGAGTGAGTTTGTCCAACTTGTCAGTCTCCTTGATGGGTAGAAAATGTGCAGACTTTGTCAGTCGGTCTACGATAACCCAGATGGTATCGCAACCACTTGCCGTCTTAGGCAGTTTAGTGATGAAGTTCATGGAAATCTGCTCCCATTTCCACATTGGTAGTTCCGGTTGTTGAAGTAACCCTGATGGCTTCTGGTACTCAACTTTGACTTTTGAGCACGTTAAACACTTACTTACGTAAGTTGCTATTTCGGCTTTCATGTTCGGCCACCAATAGGTTGTCTTCAGATCGTGGTACATCTTATCAGAGCCCGGATGTATGGAATACCGGCTCTTGTGAGCTTCGTCCATCACTACTTCTCTTAATCCCCCGTAGCGTGGAATCCAAATTCGATCCATTAGATAATAAGCTCCGTCATCTTTTGCTTTCATTTGCTTATCCATGCCACGCATGGCTTCAAGGGTGAGGTTTTCAGTTTTCAGGGCTTCCTGTTGTGCGATTCGAATATGATTTGGCAATTCAGAGTGAATCGTGAGTTGCAGGGCACGCACGCGTTTCGTTGTTTCCTTTCGGCTCAACGTGTCGGCCACTACGTTTGCTTTGCCTGGATGGTACTTGATGGCGCAATCATAATCGCCGATGAGTTCGACCCATCTTCGCTGTCTCATGTTCAAATCCTTCTGGTCGAAGATGTGTTGTAGGCTCTTATGATCGGTAAAGATTGTACATTTCGTGCCGTACAAGTAGTGTCGCCAGATCTTCAAGGCAAATACTACAGCTCCCAACTCAAGGTCATGAGTTGTGTAGTTCTTCTCATGCACCTTCAGTTGTCGTGAGGCGTATGCTATCACCTTCTCGCGTTGCATCAGCACGCAACCGAGTCCTTGTTTCGAAGCGTCGCAATACACCACGAAGTCATCACATCCTTCCGATAGGGATAGGATGGGTGCAGTGCATAGTTTCTGTTTCAACATGTTGAAAGCAGCTTCTTGTTTGTCTCCCTAGTCAAACTTCTTGTCTTTATGTGTCAGGGATGTCAGTGATTGGGCAATCTTCGAAAATCCTTCAATGAATCGTCGGTAGTACCCGGCCAGACCTAGGAATTGCCGCACCTCAGTCGGAGTCTTGGGTGCTTCCCAGTTCTTGATTGCTTCGATTTTGGCTGGGTCTACGTGTATTCCCCGCTCATTAACCACGTGTCCAAGGAATTGGACTTCGCGAATCCAAAAGTCACACTTTGAAAATTTCGCGTACAGTTGCTCTTTCTTCAATAACTCTAAGACCAACCTCAGATGTTCAGCATGTTCCTCCTGATTCTTTGAATAAATCAGGATGTCGTCAATGAACACTATTACGAATTTATCGAGGTAGGGCTTGCACACTCTATTCATGAGGTCCATGAATACAGCTGGTGCGTTAGTTAGTCCAAAGGGCATAACCAAGAATTCGTAGTGTCCGTATCGGGTTCGGAAGGCAGTCTTAGGAATATCGTTTTCCTGTATCCTTAGTTGATGGTAACCCGATCTTAAATCGATCTTCGAATAGTAACTTGACCCATGCAACTGGTCAAACAGGTCGTCTATTCGTGGCAACGGGTATCGATTCTTGATCGTCACCTTGTTCAGCTCTCTATAGTCGATGCACATACGGAATGATCCGTCTTTCTTCTTTACAAACAAGACCGGTGCTCCCCAAGGTGAGAAGCTCGGTCTGATAAATCCCTTGTCTAACAGCTCCTGCAACTGGTTAGACAGTTCCTGCATCTCAGTCGGTGCTAGTCGGTATGGAGCTTTGGCGATCGGTGCTGCTCCTGGTGTGAGGTCTATCTGAAACTCGACTTGTCGTTTCGGAGGTAGTCCGGGTAGATCCTCGGGAAACACTTCGGGAAAATTGCGGACTACAGCGATGTCCTCAATCTTCCTCTCCTTCTTCGGTTGCTCTGCGATGAGGGCTAGTATTGCAGTGTATCCCTTCTGAAGGTACTTGTTCGCCTTCATGCATGACATGATGTTCAGAGGTACTCCCCGTCTCTCCCCCTGGATCGAGATCTGTTCTCCGTTCCGCAACGTCACTCGTACGACCTTCTCGTTGCATACGATCTCGGCTTGGTTAGCGGATAACCAATCCATTCCGACGACCACATCAAAGCTTCCGAGAGTCACCAGCATTAAGTCGATTTCGAGTTCATGATCCGCCAAAACCATGACGCATCCTCGAAATATGTGTTGTGTTTCAATCAGTTTGCCGTCGGCTAACTCTACGGTATACTTGTAGTCTAGTGGTGTTGGTGTAATATCTAGTAACTTACTAAACTCACTAGATATAAAGCTCCTATCAGCACCGGTATCAAATAATATACTAGCATAGACATTATTTAAAAGGAACGTACCGGTTACGATGTTAGGATCGTCCTTGGCTTCCCCCGGGCCAATCACAAAAGCTCGTCCCTTGGCCGCTCCTCCTCCGGCCTTCTTCAACTGAGGGCAATCCCTCCTCATGTGGCCTGGTTTCCCACATTCATAACACCCTCGGAAACCATCTAACTTAGCATCTAAACATCATATTATAGCATAATAAGTCATCTAGCATGTTCAAATCATACAAAGTGTTCCTAAGTCGGTTTTTGTAAAAATAAAGTTACTATAAATAGTAACTTTGTTGTTTTTGCATCAAATGACCATTTAAACATTTCTAATCCATCTTCATGTCATAAATCATTATAATAACCAATCTAATATCATTTAGACATTTCAATATAACCAAAATCATCATCAATCAATAGTTCATCACTAAAAGTTTCTAAATATAGTAACCATGTCACAATGACCATAAACATCATCAAAATCACATTCCAAGTATTTCAATCATCATATTATCATCTAAGAACAATTATCCATACATGCATGTCCACCATTTTATCTATAACACCATTTAGACAAAACAAAGTTTCTATAAATAGAAAGATTGTCAAAAATCATCATTTTAACCATTTTAAGCAAATCTAACCATGGGTAATCCTTCTAACATCATCAATAAACATATCAATATACTCAAGATCATTCCAATACTCATGGATCATACATGCATGCATCAATGTCATCACAAACTATCATTTTAAGCACAATGGCCTATACCCATCATCTTAGATCATCTTAGAACATCATCTAATCACTTTAGATAATCAAGGAACATGGTGAAATCAACAAACCCAGAAATGAAACTCGTGCATGTGCACTATAGGTGCTTGCATGTGGGTTTTAACACGCAATTCCGACAAAAACAGCTGTGACACAATTCCGACAAACTAATTTGTGACCCAATTCCGACCAAAAATATTGCGACCAAATTCCGACGAAACAGTTTGCGACCCAATTCCGACGAAACACTTTGCGACCCATTTCCGACGAATAAGTTTGCGACCCATTTCCGACGAAACACTTTGCGACCCATTTCCGACGAATAAGTTTGCGACCCATTTCCAACGAAACACTTTGCGACCCAATTCCGACAAAAGTTTCTAACGGTGACGACAAAATTCCGACAAAAAAATTTTGATCATTGTGACGAAATTCCGACAAAACATTGGTTAATAGCGACAAAAATCCGACGAAACTGTGACGCAATTCCGACGAAATTTCAACAAAATTTTGTTATTTTCTTTTTGATAATGAAACCAAATTCATCCAGTTTTTTCCTTGCTAAACCATTGCAAATTAATACATAACCTGCTTTAAAAAAGGGAACTACAAAACACTTTTTGCAAATTAGATTCAAACACAATCAAGTAAACATCCAAAAGTCTCCAAAATAACATAAGTTTTTAATAATATTCAAATCAACACATCTAATTAGTAGGACGTTGCATAAATTTCATGAACTCTTTCATTTGTTGTTACATTTCAAGTCGTTCTTGGCGCTCTTTCCGTATTTCTTCTAGCTCAAGCCTTGATCTCCTTTCCGCTTCAATTTGAACCTCCAAATCATGAATCTACAAACATAACAAAACATACATATTTGGCATTAGAGTTTTTTTTTTTGAATAGAATTAAACATGTAGAATGCTATTCATTCAATTTCCAACATTGAATCCATTTAACCAAAACTTTGTGATCATCAAGGTCAAGGTCAAACCTATAACTTGTTTGATTAAAAGTCAGATACATCTAGGAGTTTAACACATTTAATGTTTCAAGCATGTTGAGATCACATTATTGTTTTAAACCAAATGAACAAGTACAAATTTCGCATATAAAAAATATTCCTCATCAATTAAAATGGTTTAAAACTATTGATAATAACAGATTGATTATAAATGTCAAAACCAACCTATCATGGGTAAACAATCTTATATATATCTAAAGAAAGCACATCTAAGCATACGGTAAACGGGTCAAAATGGTTAAACAATCTTATATGTGAAAATTCATCTTTAAAACACAGTTCTCATTACCAAAAATATGCAAAAAATAAAAAACAAAAAACATGCTCATAAATGTACTTAAGATACCTTCTTTTGTGATACATGTTGAGTATCACATTGTGTAACCCCCGAATATGAGGATGCTATCCCAGTCACCACGTAATTAAGGTCCGAAGATCCTATCCCTTAAACACGTCTCGTCCTTTTGAGATTTGGTTCAACAACACGACTCCACACATCGGGATCATCAACACTAAATTCCAAGCCATTCTTCTCAATCATTTCCTCTAGATATGATGCCTATAATTCATTAAAACAACACAATCGATCATGTACTAAAGAATCAAATGGTAATTATATATAAATGATTAATATAACTTACATAAGCTTCTTTGGATCGACCATTACAAAAAAACATGTCATTCACACTATTAAGGTTAAGCTCCCCGGCCAACAATTTTGCTTTTGATGCTTTGTCAAGATGAGTAAGAAGAAATATTTCCCTAAAATTGGGTTCCCTATCGAAGACCCTTCTCTACATAAATAACAAAATATAGTTCAGGTAATAATTATTGGGACAAAAAATTATCAAAATTTACAAAAATGTAACTAGCTTACCATTCTCGCACGATACTCATCGTATCGTATTGAACCTCCCGTATGTCGAGCAGCTTTGTCATTACCTTTATTACGGTTACTTTTCGCGATCGTAGACTTCTTTCTCCAAGCTTCAGAGTCCCAAAGCTGCAAAAATAAAAAAACTACACTTATAATATATCAAAGAAAATACATATAGAAAACAATAACCTATAAACCGACTTACATCACACATCTCAGCCCAAACGCCATCGGGTACTGAATCAGGTGGATATTGGCGAATGATATTGAATTGTTTATAATCATTAATTGCGATATCACAGCCGGCATTCTTTGCTATTCTTGTTGATGTTATTTTCATGTTATACATCATATCACTGTAACGATCTTTCAATACATTGATAAATGCCTCAAAATTGCTTTGCTCGGAATCCAAATTCGTACTCCAACGGGTCTTCAAAAAATAAAAAGTAAGTCAAATATATAAAGTTCAAACAAGCATAAGATATACAAATAATTTATTGAATCATTACCTTAAAACAATTATACATATTTCTCCTCACATCTTTCGGAACCATTCTAAATGTGATCCAAGGTTTAGTAAGATGCTCGCGCATTATAGTAAAAATAGTATGGTGAACATCGTAAGATGCAAACCTGAATATTAAAATAATGAGATAACTACATATTTGTAAGGTAGATAAAAATTTTAAAATTTTAACTTACTTATCTACTATTCGTGCAATAGATGGCCTCTGAGAGGTATCGCGAGACTCGCCTCCATAGATCGATTTGGGCTGAGATGTATCACGTGATGCGTCATTCAAGTTCTGAGAGTTGCCATGAGATTTGCCTCCGCAGTTCGACTCACGCTGAGATGTATCATGAGGTATGTCATTCCTATTATCAGTGTCAGCGTCCGACTCACTATGATAACCATTATCCTCATCAACAGTGATCAACCCGCGTTGATTGTTAAATTGAGCTTCCTATGTATCATGCATGCCATCACCTGCACTCATACGACTACTACTGCTAGAACGGGAAAGCGGTTTACACCACCTAGTTTGAACTCACTTCTATATTAAAATAAAAAAGTTACTTTTGATGTCTTTAAATCATATGATGATAATAGTATAATACTCTGTTAAAAGAAAGTTTATGCAGGGACTATATTGGCTGTTGGGCTAAGGTTGGGGGCTACTATGTTTGGGATCCAAGGTACCAGCTAACTCAGGTGGGATACTTAATGTGGGCAGGAGCGCATGGCTGATCCATCAGAGGTCTTTCGTGGCATGCTATTATATGTCTATTATTTCTTTTTTGCTCTCCCACACACTCATGAAATTAATATGATTTCAGTAATCTTTTTCGTGTATTTGGCTCGACTCCCATCAGTACAGAAGCAACTACCTTGGTAACTCATTTGATTTCACAACAAAATTACTGAAATACTTTAAGCACATATTCAACTTAATAGCTAGGAGATTAGAAGATTTTGAGTGTTTATTCTTACCGGTAACCGTTGCCTCCTTGGTAGCTGCCTCACTTGGTCTGCCGGCTCCGTATGGCTAGGTCGTCGGTCTCTGGGGCTGCCGGGTCACGTTCTCGTCAATTGTCGGCGGTCAGTTCTTTGCTTCATTGTTGTCTGAATGGGAAGAGAGTGGATTTTTTGAAGGGGCGTGAAACCCTAATTTTTTTGTTAGAGAATGAGAAAACGTGGGAATGGGGGGTTAATTGGGGAATGGGGACATCTGATAATGTTTTCAAGAAAATAGAATAAGAAAATAAAATTAAAAATGGGTTTAAAATTAAAGTGAGCCAATATTACAACAAACCCAAAATTATAACTTTTTAAATAATGCATAATTTATGAACCCAATGTACAAGCACAGTTCGGTCCGATTTTATACATCCATTTTTTTCTGAGTATCGTAAACCAAACCAATCATTGTGGTTTCGAACTTTTGAAACTGACATACGAAATATATGAAAAAAATTAGACTATGAAGCCAAACTGACGACCAAGTTGGACGATTTCACGATTTACTGTGAACACCCATAATTCAGATTTAGTTAGGAAACGAACATAAAACCAATTTCACAATTTGGTTCGCTTTTTTGGTTACGGATGTGATTCCGTTAACGGTTTTAAAGTGCAAGAATGTTAACAAATTAAAGTGGAAGTGGATTGAAAAAGTTTTTATATTCATTTACCTTGCCTATTGATCGGAGCTCCTAGGAAGGGTGATAAAATTTGTTTTTGGCTAGATCGTTGGTACCAATGATGCTGAAGATCATTTCCAATGGGATGGGATTCAAGATTCATTTACGGTCCAGCATATTAAATACCTAGGCCATATGACCTTCATCTG
The DNA here is from genome assembly GCA_009363875.1 of Mikania micrantha. Taxonomy (NCBI): domain Eukaryota; kingdom Viridiplantae; phylum Streptophyta; class Magnoliopsida; order Asterales; family Asteraceae; genus Mikania; species Mikania micrantha. The sequence goes on from CM018688.1 coordinate 16,016,992, forward strand.
GTTCATCATTTTCCTATCTTGTGTAATAACCAAATAAACATTCTCACAAGAAGGTTAACATTCTTGACTTGAGATTTGAACAAAACCATGTCCCTACAATGGATAATATGTTAAGGATAAATATACAAATGAACTCTAACATCTTTAACTGTGTGGAGAGGAGTCTGAATCGATTTATCATATTTCAATTAGATGCAAACTAACTAACATAGAGTGGGATTTCACGGGTACTTGGTGTGAAATTCCACCCATATTTGCATTTAACACTCATGATCTTGTGTAACTATATAAATCAAAATCTATTGTTAGCTTAAAAAAACCATAAACTATTGTGTCGCAAAATTGTAGTAACTTACAACTCATTTGCAATGAAATGTTCTATTACTTAAATTAATTTTTTGACGGAATTTTATAACACGTTGCGACACATTGGCGAGTAAAATTTAATTAATTAAATCAAATTTTTGTTTTTAGAAAATCTGTAACAATTCGCAACACATTTGCTACGAAAAATTTAATATTTTTTTTGTCGGGATTTCGTGGCAATCTGCAATGTATCTGCGACGAATTATTTTTAATAAAATTAATTTTCGTCGGAAATTTGTAACAACCAGCAACACATTTGAAGAAAACTTTATTAATTAAACTAAATTTGTTTTGTTGAAAGTTTGTATCAATCATTTGTGACGTAATCTTTTATTAATTAAAGTAAAATTATTTTTGTTAGAAATGTGTAGTAATCTACAACGCATTTGCGACAAAAAATTTATTAATTAAAGTAATATTATTTTTGTCAGAATTTTGTCACAATCTCCGACACATTTGCAACAAAAAAATTTATTACTTAAACCAAAATTATTTTCGTCGGAAATCTGTAGCAATGTGCAACATATTTGCGACGCAAAAAATTATTCATTAAATTAAATTTATTTTGTCGGAAATTTGTAGCAATCTGCAACCCATTTCCGACGAAAAATTTTATTAAATAAATTATTTTATTTTTGTCAGAATTTTGTCACAATCTGCGACACATATGCGACAAAAAAATTTATTGCTTAAACTAACATTTTTTTGTCGAAAATCTGTAGCAATTTTCAACGTATTTGCGACGAAAAAATATTATTAATTAAATTATATTTGTTTTGTCGGAAATTTGTAGCAATTTGCAACCCATTTCCGACGAAATATTTTATTAAATAAATTATTTTTTCATTTGTCGGAATTTTGTCGCAATATGCGACACATTTGCGACAAATAATTTTATTGGTTAAACTAACATTATTTTTGTCGAAAATCTGTAGCAATTTGCCACGTATTTGCGACGAAAAAGAAATATTAATTAAATTAAATTTGTTTTGTCGGAAATTTGTAGCAATCTGCAACCCATTTTCGACGAGAAATTTTATTAAATAAATTAATGTTATTTTGTCGGAATTTTGTCGCAATATGCGACACATTTGCGACGAAACATTTTATTAATTAAACCATTTTTTTTGTCGAAAAATTGTCGGAAATTACGACCCATTTGCGACAATATATGTAATTAATTAAATTAATTTTTTTTGTCGGAAATCTGTAGCAAATTCCGACACATTTGTGACAAAACTTAATGTTTTTTAATCTATTTCGTCGGTATTTTGTCGTAATTCTGTAGGAATTTGTGACAAAAAAAATTGCATAGCAAATTTTCGTAGCAAAAAACTAGTTTTTCTAGTAGTGATAAAGCTAATATAGCTCATGTTTGTGTTTAACGGGAACTCTCATCTAGTGTCTCTACTTAAAAACTATTCGCATGTTGACTTGTAAAAAGTATTAAATTTTATAAAATTTGATCAGATTACCAAAATTAAAATATAACTTACACGTCATCAGTTAGAACATTCCAGCTAGTGATGGCAAAAAAGCCATGCTCGACGGGTTTTACTAAAAGTCGTAACATATGATATGGGTATTCCTAAACCTAATGAGTACTGAACTGGATGCGAGGTTGGGTATGAGATTGGTTCTTACATTCGTTTACATGACCCTACTACCCGATTATATATATTTGCTTACTTGTCCTAATAAACCTGATTATAAATGCCCGTTTACCTCATTATAAATACCCGTTTACTCGATCTTCTTTTCAATATATTTATTTTTGTTTTTAGTTTATAATAGATTTCAAATTTTCACATTCGAATTTTCATGCTATTGCATATTTAAAATATATTTTTTGGTTATCAAAAACAAAATTTTGTTATTAATTTCCTAATACATATCCAACTAGTTTTAAATCAATTATTCTCAATGGGTATATTTAACTAACTAATGGGTATAACCGAAACTCATACGTATACTCGATACCTGATGGGTAAATAACAAATAAATAACCTATGAGTTTTGAGCCGAATATGAGACAAGTTTTTATAACATGTTTGTGGTTATTACTCAAACTCGACCCTAATTCCTGCAAAACATGAATTTGGTTAGTATACTGTTGTCCTTTTCTTTATTATTATTTAAATTAAAAAATTAAAGTGTTCTTCTCATAAAGTAAACCAATTTTAAGACCCTCAATTGTGTATTTCACATGTTAAATATTTAAACTTTAAAATTATTTTTGTAAATAACATAGTATATATATATTTTTAAAACATTTTTATAGAAATTAAAGATTTAATTTATAATGCAATCATATTATTTATTAATATTTAATAAGAGATAAAAGGGTGAAAAAATCAAAATAAAAAAATGATATATAAATATATAACATGTGAGAGACAAAGAAAACAAATTCTATATACTCTAGAAAATTAACATGTGTCACTATAAAACATATATTTATTATATAGTGTAGATTTGATTTCTAGAGTGTAACGTAAAAAAATGGTGAACGCCACCATTCTAGAGTGTAGTGTACAGGTGTTCTTCGGGCATTTTGTTCGGGTTATGGGTTAAATTGGTCGGGTTATTTGGGTTCTGTGTATGAAATATTAACCAAATATCAACCCTAATAAAACTTGGTTTATTCGGTGTTCTGATATTGGGTACCAGGTTTAATCGGGTTATGTTATTTGGGTTTTGATGTTCTGTGACGTAGTAAACAACTCAATTTTGGCCAAAGTAAAGAGTATTACGTCATATAATGTATCATAATCATTACGATAAACCATAATTCTAAATTCAACTGAGAATTTGGGATTGAGAATTAGTAATGACGTAATGTATCGTAAATATTACATCTCTATATGAAACTATGAATGTATGTATGGATTGGATTATTTGATATAAATCCATCAACTATATATGGATTTGGTTTTTTAAACTAGATGTCGTACATTCTTCTTTTTTAAGAGAGAGTTGAAATTTATAATGTCATATAATCATATATTGATCTGTATATATTAAAAGAGTAGAAAAAACATAACTTAAGTTTTCAAAATTCGTCAGTTATTCACGTAACCCAAATTCTATATAATTTGATTCATGTACTTGTTCAATTTTATATCATTGGGTTCGAGTTGAATAGTTCACTTGCACTATGTTCGGGTATATATAAATTGCGTTTGGTATTCGAATATGAATAAAAATAATACATGTCGTGTAGTGGGAACAGAATAAAACACAACTAATTTTGCCATATATGTGACATGTCTTTCTGTGACCCATTCATTTATCGAATCATTACTATTTTGATTTTTGATACAACGATTGAAAGGTCGCAATATATGGCCACGTGATTCGCTGGCCGTCCACATGGTATATATGAGAATTTATTCAGATTTGTTTTCTTCTTTAAAATTTGTTTGTTAAATATTAAATTAAATTAGAATCCTCCCTTTGCTATAACATAAAAACCATAAGAATTTTACGATTAAGTAAACAAATTATATGTTTTAGTTTTTTTTTCCTTTACTCAAAATTAATCCAATTTTAAGCTGATAAAATTATCTGAATGCTTGTCAAACAATTATTTATAAACTTTAACTAAGCGATTTGAATGATTATATGCTAATAATTTGCCTTGATTAACAAATATCTTCATTTCATCATCTTATGTAATAAAAAACGACACGATCGAAGTCTTTAAGATTTGTTATATTTTATGTAAGAAAAACGTATAAAAAACATGAAGCCTAATTTGTTCTATTTGAATTTTCAGAGCTGTATGTATCAGTGTCATATCAGTTAAATATGACAATTTTGACATAAAACAAGATAGATTGATTAGTTTGAATGATCAATTATTTTATTTTTGATTGAAATGTGTAGCATTATAACATAAAACGAGTTAAGATTGGTGACACTTTAACACAATATGAGTCAAAATACGTAAGTTAATTAAAAACTTTGAAAATAGAACATATTCAAACGAGTAAGAATTATCAATGATATATTTGATGATAAAATTACAAAAGATTATGCAAATTAACTATTTGTCTAATTACAACCCATTTTATTTTAACTTAAATTAATCTTTTTTTAAAAATTATCATTTAGACCCAAACTAATTTTGTTTAAAATTAATCTTGACTATCACCCATCCTAACTCGAACTTGTTATGCTATTTTGTGTGTTTCCGCTATCATTACATTTAAGGCCATGCTACAACATGAGATAACCTAACACCTCCAACCCATATCGATCAATAACACTCCCTAAATCCATCTCCAGATTCAACAACATTAATTATCACCCAATCTTCTAGCTAGTATGAGATTTGATCATCACAGGTATCTTGCAGCCTTCAAGATGGTAGTCTTTTCCTACATAGGGAAGAAACTAGAAAAACTTTGTAGTTGTCTAGCAAGTTCTCTCAAATTCATGTGCTTCTTAGTCGATTGTATCTACTGTTACGCGGTTCGACTCATGAACCCATTTTCGATCGAATTGTTCTATATTCTCTTAGTTTCTTGTGTCGGGTTTGTTATCCTCAATGCAATGCATCCGAGAACCGAAAAATTTACACCTAGAAAGCTAGACCTGTTCTTCACCTCCGTTTCTGCAACCACTGTTTCTAGTATGTCAGTTGTTGAAATGGAGGTTTTCTCCAACGCCCAACTCATCATTCTCACAATGATCATGTTCATTAGTGGCAAGGTTTTCACTTCTATGGTTGCAATCTTTGTTCAATATAAAGTGGACCGTAGGGCGAATGGTTCCACGAGGGATCTTGATAACCCACCAGGCTTTCAGGACCACAATCTTGAGCTAGGAGCCATAGCCAACCCTGAATTCAGGAGCTCTAAATCAGATGTTTTAGATGTATTGGATTTGAATAACAAATCTATTAAATTTCTGGGCCTTTTAGTTTTAGGTTACTTATTTTTTGTCCAAACTTTAGGTGTTATCTCAGTTTATGTGTACCTAAATGTCATCTCAAGTGCAAAAAGTGTACTTAAACAAAAGGGTCTAAACACATTCACTTTCTCCCTCTTTACCATAGTTTCCACCTTTGCTAGCTGTGGATTTGTACCCACCAATGAAAACATGATGGTGTTTAGTAAGAACTCTGGCTTATTGTTACTTCTAGTCCCTCAAATTCTTCTAGGTAGCAATTTATACCCTTCAGTTTTGAGATTTTGCATCTGGATCATTGGAAAAATCAAAAAGAAAGAGGAAAGTATTACTAACTATCTCTTGAACAATGGTCAGGACATATGCAGGTTCCATGATCATTTTCTTTCTCACATGCAGTCAATATTTCTTGTGGTTACAGTGTTGGTGTTTATCCTCATACAATTCTTATTCTTTTCCATATTCGAATGGAACTCTGATTCTTTGACGGGCATGAACGATTATCAAAAGTTCATCGGGGCCGTGTTTCAGGCCATCAATACCAGACATACGGGTGAAACGATCTTCAATCTCTCCACCGTTGATGCCGCCTCATTGGTGTTGATCGTAGCCATGATGTTAGTTTCTCTACTTCATATTCTCTATCTTAAAATGTTGATAAAGTTCATCAAATTAAGTTTTTGTTTTTAAACGGTTGCACTGATGTTACAACGGTATTAATTCTTAAACGATGATAAATTCACACGTACATATAAAAGAAGGAAGAATTCAAAATGTGTTACAATGATAATTTAGAAATTACAAAATGAAATTTTGATATAAATGATTATGATACGTTATAATAAATGCTTTAAGTAGTAAAACACTAATCAAAAGTTTAATAATTAAATAATAGGCATTTAATATATAAGTAATGTACTATTTTCGTAATTCTAAAAGTTATTTTTGAACAAACAATGAATTCATAAAAAATGTTTAATATGAATTGAAAAAATTTAACTTGTTGTAAACCAATACTTTTATGAAGATTTGTACGTTAAATATTATATCGATCGTTAGTAAAATCAGAAAATAAGTTAGATTTAGAAAATTATAAATAATAAATATTTAAAAAATATAAAATTATATTTTAAATAAAATATAAGTGAAGTCTACTTATGATTATTAATTTATAATAAATTATTAGAATGAAAATATTATATTTTTGCATTTAAGTATAAATTTTAATTATCTAAAATTATTGACGTTAAAAAAGAGAGAGTTAGTTAAATACTTAAATATAATTTAATGATAGATGAATATAAGATAAACAAGTGTCAAAATTTAATGGTAAATGAATATAAAACTGACAAGTGACAAAGATTAATGATAAATGAATATGCGTAGGGGTGTTCGTGGTCCGGTTTTTACAGTTTTTAAGTGAAAACGCAACCGAACCGTTAACAACGGTTTTTGAATAATGAAAACCAAAACCGAACCATTCAAAATATAAACGAACCGTTATCAACGGTTGGTTCCGGTTTGGTTTACGGTTTGGGATTTTGATCCCGTTAAAAATAAAATCGAATTAAACCACACATTTATAGTTCAACACGGACTATTTACACCAAGTCCATATGTATTTTTTAAATTTCGAATAAATCAAGAACTCAATTTATGCATGCACACATATATAAACATCTATATATGTATACATCAATATATCTATGTGCGCACACACATATACGGACCGGTCCAGTTTTTTACGAATGGTTTTTTTAAAAACCGTAAACCAAACCGTTTATTACAGTTTTAAACTTTTGAAACCGACTGACCAAATATTTGAAAAAAAAACCAACCGTAAAACCGAACTGATGAACGATTTGGACGGTTTCATGGTATGGAATTGGATCATTAACACCCTTGTGTGAGAGTGACAAGTGAGAAATTTTTTATTCTTCTATTTTGTTGTATAGAAGATTATAACAATAATAACTAATATAATATTTATCTGCTTATTATAAAACACACTTTATAGATTATGAATTTTCTAGAATCAAAATTTTTTAAAATAAGAAAGTATTTTATTTAATTTTCAGAAAACAAAATTTATGTAAAAAAACAAGTTATCTTAAAAAATGATTTTTTTAAATAAAATATTCTATAAATTAGAGTTTTTAAATAATGAGATTTTTATAAACAAATGATATTTTTTAATTTTTAAAAAACGAAAATAATAAAAATGATAGATAAAGTTACATTTTCTATACGTTATGTTTAACACTATTTTTAAATTAGGCTATTTTACTTTGATAATTACAAAAATTATATTTTATATTATTGATTTATAAAAGTTCATTCTTAATATAATGCAAACTGAAGTTTTTAACGTCAGTTATTTCAAAAATATCAATCGTTACACATCAAAAGGTCATATATCATTTATACAGTGGTTACAGTTTTTAATTATATTTTTATTACTTAAAATATTTATTAATGTAAATTTATCATTTTATATCGTTTTATAATCTCTAAATTTTCTTTACTAACTATTTAATATTTTATATTAAATCCATATAATACACGAGTTCATAACCTAGTATTTAATAAATGATAATAGGAAGAGGAAATATGTAAATGTATGCGTGTATGGATTGTATCATACGAAAATCCGATCTTGTAGACAAAACCTTGAAATCCTATATAGGTCGTTCATTTGAAATCTTCAAATTAAATACGTGGTCCACATTAAACCACATATTTTTATTCAAAACCCAATTTTTTTATTCAAATTTAATGTAGATCAGATATTTATTTGTTAGATTCCAAATGAACAACTCGAATAGTGTTTAAGGGTTTTTTTCCTCTAAGATCACGTTTTCATATGATCGAAACCACACCCACAATGCATATATATTCAAAATGCATGCACTAATGAAACTTTAGTTGATGGACAGGTATCTTCCTCCATATATCTCATTTTTACCATTATCGACGAAAGTAAGTAACACAATAAAAAGTGACAAAAGCAAAAAAAGATGTTTGTTGGAGAACATTGTATTCTCACAACTCCTCTACGTCATAGTCTTCATCATCCTTGTTTGCATAACAGAAAGAAGAAATATTAAAGCTGATCCCCTCAATTTCAGTGTCTTGAACATCGTAGTTGAAGTCATAAGGTAATTACCACATTACTCTATCTAGCTATACACATAAATACATGCATATATATATATATATATATATATATATATATATATATATATATCCATGATTAGATAACAAAAATATTTTATACATCCATTTAGCCTAATTTTACAAGATTTTAGACGATCAAATATAAATTAAAGATTGTGAGAAATTCCCTACAATGCATGACTCAATTTATCGTATGTTTTCGGTATCCTCCCACTAAAATATCATATTTGAAAGTTTTGAGCTTTCAATTGAAGTTTTCGGCTCAAACCTTTGGAACACGTTGTTCCTGATAGCCATATTAGTTAGAGTATTGAAATTATTTTTCTTTGATTAGTTGACAAAAGTCCAAATCAACCCATATATTTCGACTCCAATCCAAAGTTTATATATATATATATATATATAGAGGAGGGTTCAAATAAAAACTCATTACTTTGAAGAAAACTAAGAAAACTCGTACTAAACAATCAATTTAAAAAAAAAATCATGATTTTTTTTATATTTAGCCTAGAAATGGTATATAGAAAGAAATTTTTTTAATAAAAATATGTAGATTACGAAGTTACGTATATGTAACCAAAAAAGTTACATATATGTATATTACGAAGTTACTTATATGTAATCAATGAGTTACACATATAATAACATATATTTTTTTATTTTTTTCTTTTTATTAACAGATCTAACCTTATAATAAAACAAAATGTAAAATAAAAAACGAAAAACGGAATTGATTGATAACAATTGTGATTAGTTTTCTAGGTTTACTCCAAAATGGAGGTTTTTTTATGGAACCCTTTCCTATATATGTATGTATGTATGTATGTATGTATGTATGTATGTATGTATGTATGCATGCAAAATCATTTGTTGTTTACACATGATATTTTCTAATCTATAAATCGAGGCACATGCATGTCAAACGAATGTAAAAACCGCACCTTTGTGGAGAAACCTATTTTTTTTAACAAGATGATGATGGTGATGGTGATAGTGATTGAATAAGCGATGTTTGTCGTTGATCCATGCTTGTTAACACCCTTCTCCACTACTTGATATAATGTTGGCTTTTTTTCCTAGCTCTTTTCCTTTTACTCCATATAATTCAACCTAAAACTTATAACTACTTGCTGGAATAAATAGCATGCACATTATTGGTTGGATATCATAAAATTGACTAGAGATACATTAAATACATGAAAGAACTTTAATTCAATATCTCTTGCGAATCTCCAAAATTATGAACTCAAAGTTTGTGCATTTGACCCAAATGCAGTGCTTATGGGAATGTGGGGTTCACAACCGGCTACAGTTGTGGTCTTCAGCTGAAACCAGATGAAATTTGTGAAAACAAATCATATGGTTTTGCAGGAAAATGGAGCGATACCGGAAAACTAATTTTGATAGTAGTGATGTTTTTTGGTAGGCTAAAGAAATTTACATGATTAGAGGCAGGCAAAGCATGGAAGCCTTTGTTAATAAACAGTTTTGTTCATGCCACTTTATATGCATAATATAGTGTCTAGATATATACACAAATTAAAGAAAAGAAACATGCTTGCTATATGATTCATAGACAAAATCGATGATATATAAATTGGGTAATTAGTAATTATAATTGAAATCACTTTTTAAAGAGAAACAGATTAACTAATTAACATTTATGCTCTTTGATCCCTATGTTACAATATATATGTGCTCGTTTGATCTCAATGCTTCCGTACGCTACGGTGAGTTCTCTGAAAAATGAGTGACTAACGTTAAGTGATATATAGAGCGCATAAGTTGTCTATTCAACTCCAAGAAGACGTACCTTGAGTTTGTATAATTCAAATCGCAAACAACAAAAATAGACAAATTAACTTGACGTATGAATTCACCACTCAACATTACGTGTAGAGCATGTCATAGAAAACAAACATGAAATTTATAACGAATGAATTGAAGGTCGTGGCTAATACTTTCAGATCAAACTAATTTTGATTTACCCAAATATTTAATTGGATAAAACTTAATTTTAATTGAAGAACAAGTATAAAATTCGTATAAATTTTGAATGAACTAGTGTTTGATTGAATGAGTGTTTTTAGAGATACGTACGACTTGAAAAACTACCTATTGACAGGTTTCAAGTTTTATTTTTTCTAAATTTGTCACTATTGAACCTTGTTCCATCCAAGAGGGTTTTGTTTCCTTGGAACTTTCATTGAATCTTAAAACATTAAACAAGCGTGCATCTCAAACTCAACTTGTCTAATGAATTTTATGCTTCACATTAATCAACAAAATTAATCTATTTACACGAAAATATCTAACAATACACTCGATCGATTCACGCATTTAGGGGCGCATCTTTAGTCAGACAGGGGGGCGACCTCCCCCTCTGTTTTTTCGTGCAGTAGTGTAAATTTCCCGATACGTAGTGTAAAATTTTTTAAAAATCTTTATTTCGCCCCCTGGGAAAAAAAATTTATTTCGCCCCACCTGGGATTATGGTCAAGCTTCGTCACTGCACGCATTAGCCACACGAGCCATGGTCAAGTCGCACTATGCTGATTCAGTTCATGCTTCAGGCACACTATGATGAGCCATGGTTAGGCCACACTATGCTGGTGTAGTAAATGCTTCAATTGCACCAAGGGCCTGCTTAAACTTTTTGAGAGTCCAAGGCAAATACAAAAATTAAGTCCCTTTTCATAAATAATTTTTTGTGTGCGATAAAAAATTATGGTTTTCAAATTCTTAAAAAACATAAAAATATGTTACTTTGTCCCTATATCTAAATAAGTTTACTCATAATTACAATCAACAACTAATAATCATAAGGGATATGAACAAAAAATGTTACATAGTACAATACTTAATAATGATATTTTTTAACTATATTATATTCGTTAATCAGCTTAATTACCTTATTTATAATTAAAAAGTTTATCTAAATCTTTCACTTGTACTATTAATAAAAGACTTATTCAACGTCAAGTATATGTGAAACAAAAATGTGTAAAATATAATTATTTGGAAAGAGTTAACCTTACGCAATTTTTTTTCGTTTAAGAAAACAAGTGAACTTTCTAATTTCCCTATTCAAACAACAAATTAAACACACCTAAACAATAAACCGAACATAAACCGAATGGTTGGGGTCACAAAATTTTGAGTGCCCAATGTAACACCCCGACCGATGGCTGAAACATCGGAGCGGCACGAAGTGTAGATTGTTCATAGCACAAAGTATATAGCTGTAAATAATTCAAACATCGCATTCAATTACTCATTAAATTCAATCATTCACTACATTCCTTAAATATTCAAACCCTAACTATTACACTAATTTAATTTGAAACATCAAACATAAATAAAATCCAATCCAAGCTCAATAATATAGCTAAATGGCATCCTCATCTGAAACATTTTTAAAATCAAGTGTCAACTGCGAATAGTTGGTGAGTTTCATCGATTTGAACACTCACACCAAAATGTTTAATAAAATGTTATAAATAATGTCTAATGTGAACTCAAAACATAATGAACATAGTTAAAAATGACCTAGAGTGAAAATTGCATTTGAGAATTACGTCATCAATGACGTGAGCACATTTGGTCGTGCTTGAAATCGAAATTGATTTAGCTATTGTAGTTATTACAGGTTGATAGTATGTTAGAAATGATGAACATAGGCGAAAACCGTGAACGGAGTCCCGCATAGTCCGGAATAGCAAAACGAAGAAAAGTACAAAAATGTCAAAGTCAAATGTTCTGGGTGGTACGCCTAGCGCCAGCGTCTCTCGCTAGGTGGTACGCGCGGACCAAGAAAAATATCTGGGATAATGGTTGATTAGATCTTGTTTTTGAACGTAATGGTATAGTTAGGATTGTTCATTATTGCCTAGATGATAGCTATGATTGATTATAAACAAAGAACTTGATATGTTAACGGGTAAATCCTTGTTTTGATCAGTTGTAATACCCGATTTTCATGAAATCATAACAATGATTATCATGGTTTAAACCATTTGATTGTGACAATGTAGGTGATTAGTTTGATTAATATTTGAAATGCAGGTTAAATCCAAGTATTACAAACTAATCACAATCATTAACATACTTATTGGAACGATTATCTAATGTTTATGATAACAATCGGATTAGTATGTTAAACATGGTTATTAAACATATTTCAATGTCACGTTATGATATTTCATGATATTTGGGTAATCAATAACAAGGATTAATCATTCCTAAGCCATAAATCCAACTAGAAACTGTTTCAGCACCATAATCAACAACATTAACTATTTGGTTAATCTGAGATTATTCTGATTAATCAAACGTGTTATCAACTGTTTGTTAGGAACCTGAATCAGTATAGGTCCCTACATTATCATACATTGTATGATATGCCCTTAAATTAACTAATTAAAGACCTAATATCGGTTTGATGACTTTCAAGGCGATGTCCTTGACATTAAGCTTCAAGAAGATCTAATCAGTAAGTTAAAACATAAATAATTCATTTAACATAAACAAATGCAGAAATTAACTACCATCATCGTTTGCGTGTGATTTCATCACTATCCTGACTTCAGGTGAGTTTCGCACAACCCCCTTTCTTTTTAATGTTTTATAAACACCAGGGTAGTACTGTGGAACTTTTCTGGAATATATGATATGTATCACTGTTATCTCTGTTATTTCATGTGATTTGTTGAGAACTTGTGGATTTCATGGGATTTTGCCTGTAGAACAGAACTCTATCACATTATCAAAAGTCCTCATTCCTTGAACTGTATCTAGTGAACCCATGTAGGGCCGAATAGAAAACAATGATAGTACTATTGGCTGACAACCCATTTGCCGGGAGCTTGCAACTCCCCTTGGTGTAAATGTTAGTTATCTGTTTCCCAAATATCTTCTTGATATTAGTGATAGACGTTAAGATAATGATGCATTAAGATATTTAACGACGGGTAGTATCTTCGTAAAATAGAACGTAGAATGTCCGAAAGAAACTAGATACGGGTCCCATGGTTATCTTGAACTGAACATTTTGAGAACTTGCACATATCATATCATATTTTTGAACCTGAACTTTACGATCTTTTCAAACTCAAACGTTTTTGCAGGAAAACAGTGACTAACGGTGAGGATGCACTTCAAACACTTGTAATTAAATAAATCTTATAATGTAATAAACTTAGTTTATATATTGTAATGTTAGTGGTAATGACGAAATCCTTTTGATATATTTACTTTAAGTTAATCTGTGTGTTGTGATACCGGATCAAGTAAGTCACACCTCATCTCTGAGACACCACCACTATGCTTCCGCAACATTCTCAGAATGACGAGTGACATCATCTCAGGTGAAGAGAGGTGGGGGTGTGACAGGGTGGTATCAGAGCCGCATGTTATAGAAATTAGGTGGACTTAGAGACCTAGACTATAAATATAGGCTCGTATAGTGACACAGAGAGCACTTAACATAACTAATGGACAAAACTTGTTTTGAGTTAATCCAGGATAACCAGGTGGTACGAATTCCAATTATGAGTGGCCAGCATAACTGAAATTCGCAACACGTGTGTATTCTAGTGAATTTCAATGCAAGTAGAACAATAAAAACTATAAGGATGAGTAGTTGCTTAGAGATAGGAAGAGATATCATATTATGTTTATGTTGAATATTATTATTCAATATTTATCTCATGGTACTGATTTAAAAATTTTTGTGTATACAGTGATGGCTGATCCCGACGAACGTTATATGTATCAACGAATTCCCTATGTTATCCTAGATGATACTCCTAGTTCGAGCTCTGGTCAGACTCAGACCCATCAGAGGCTTCATATGGAGCATACCAGACGATACCTTTAGTACCTCAGACACCACCATCACCAGTACCAGTGACACCACTACCACCAACAGTATCATCAGGTTCACTCGGACATTCTCAGCTGCATGCTGAGAAAGCCTCAGCCCAGTAGACGACAGAGTTCGTCACCGCAGAGCATCCTAGTTTGGGATGGTTTGAGACGGATGCGGGGTCAGGCCCGCAAGACCACGGGACTACCTCCCAGGCACCATATGGCACCGAGAGATGTGTCTCCTGTTATACATGAGGAGGGAGAATCCTCCCACCAGGCCGAGCTTAGAGCCCAGTTACAGCAGGTCTTTCAGGACCTGCAAGGTGCGAGGTAGGATTTGCAGCAGCAACGTGCCACTATAGATGATACACGTACTACGGTACTAGATATCCTTACCTCTCACTTGACCCTCATGGATCAGGTGAAGACATTGGATACGAATACTCGGGCTTGGAGGATTACCGAAGAGGATCGATTACGGAGGACGTGGAGACAGATGATCACTGCTGCATTCTGGCAGCAGAGTGAGGTATTGAGGGCAGGGATAGTGAGGGTAAGAGAGACCATACAGTGGTTTGGGATGATTAGCCTAGAGGCTTAGCTCTTGTGTTTGGCTATAGTACTGGCCACTATAGCTATCATCATGGCTTGTTTACCGTATTTCCTGCGGTAATGATGATCAGGAGGCGGTTATTTTAGGATCTCCATTGTGAATATCGTCAGTTATAGATGAATAGGTTGAAGGTATGTTGTGTGGGATGGGGATGTTTGGGTGTAGAATAGAACCCCGGTAGTTAGTTGTGTTATTATGGTTCTTTGACACTTTTGGTATCAAAGTTTCGTGATTGTATAATACTGATATAGTGATAATAAAATGTTTGTTTATGAATATCTGTTTGTATATGTTGTGTTAAGTGTGATGTGTGAAATGTGTATGTATATCAAAATCATGTGAGGTACATATCAAAATCTTGTGAGGTAGATATCAAAATCCTGTGAGGTACATATCAAAATCCTGTGAGGTACATATCATAATCCTGTAAGGTACATATCAAAATCATGTGAGGTACATTTCAAAATCCTGTGAGCCAACATATTAAAGTCCTATATGACCATATATCAAAAACATGTGAATAATAACATATCTGTATTGATATCACAATGCCGTGAGCTGAGTGATATTATAACATGTTTTTGAAATAACAGGACTGAGTATAACTACAAACATCTGTATGATTACTGTGTACTGAGAACATATCCGGATTATATCAAGTAGTTATACTATATTTCATATAATCACATTTTCAACATAAAATTTTCAGTATAACTGAATATGATTGAATTAATGTGATCAAACGGGTTATATCTTTAATGTTCTTGAACTGACCTGAGTTTGTGTGCATGTGAGCAGAACAATGGCTCCTAAAAGAGGTCGACCAGCTAAGAAAGCTTCCAAGAATGTTACTAACCCTGGGCTGAATCAAGTCCCACCTGTGAATGTAGAATCAAATCCAGATCCATAGGTTAATCCGGAAACAAACATGGTTTCACCTGAAAATTTGGGAACAAATCCAGTTCTGCCTATGAACCCTGAAGTGAACAAGGTTCCACCTACGGGTGCAAGTGGATCTGAACTGAACGAAGCAATGATAGCACGAATTGTGAGAGAACAGCTATTTGCTTGTGGTGTTTTGACACAACACCAACCACATATCACTGCGGGTTCTGGTGGGGACCACAATCACACTGAACATAATGCTACTAGTGGGCACGTAGAAACTCATCATACCACCGGTACAACAACAACGAAAACAACTGTTCCTGATCCACCACAACAAGGGTGTACTTATAAGTACTTTGCTTCTTGCAACCCTCCTACTTTCACGGGTAAAGAAGGAGCGGCTGGACTCCTTAAGTGGATTGAGGAAATGGAAACTAAACTCAAGATCAGCGAGTGTTTGGCGGAGCATAAGGTGTCTTATGCTGCTTGTTCTCTTAAAGACTCAGCTCTAACCTAGTGGAATACCCAAGCTAAAACTTTGGGCTCAGCTACAGTTGATTCGATGGGCTGGAACAAATTTAAAACTTTGATTATGTTAGAGTACTACCCAATCACTGAAATTCAAAAGCTCCAGGAGGAGTCCTGGAATCATTCAATGATCGGTGCTGATTGCTTAGCTTATACCGATCGTTTTCATGAACTCACATGTCTACTTCCCAATATGTTTCCTACGAAAGCAGCGTTGATTGAAAAGTATATGCAAGGGCTGGTTCCCCAGATCAGGGGAATGGTAACTGTAGCTGAACCTACAACTCTCAAACGTACAATCATGTTGACCACTACGCTTACCGATGAGGCGGTAAGGAGTGGTACTTTGTCCCAAAAACTCAGATGGCGGTGGGTCGTAGTGATGTCGGTACCTTAAATGTTTCTAAAGGTACCAAACGAAAGTGGTTTGGCAAAACCAAAACAAAAGCTTCGGCTGAGACTAGCCAGAGCAAACCAATTGTGAAAAACTATGGTGCGTTGTGTTAGGTTTAATCTTAATTTTAGTTTTATTAATGTTTTTTATTAATTGGCAGTTTGAATAATGGTGTAAGTCATTAATTGACCGCATGTGATGGATGCTAGTGTTGAAAAAGCATGGTCAAAAAGGTGTCCTAGTCTCTAGGGGTAGTGGCTAGGTTTTAGATCATTTTGTTTATTTCCGTTGGAGTTTAGTAGGCTATTTAAAAGCCTCTTTGGGAATTGAATAATACACAGCTTTTCTTTTCTTCCAAAATATATCATTTCTTCTTCAATAAATATATTATAGTTTCTCTTTCGTGATATTGAAAGTTCTTTAACCAACAATTGGTACTCAGAGCTTAGGGTTTTGTTAGAAGAGAGGATGCGTTCCATGTGAATCAGGAAGATAGGTGTGAAGACCGGCTGCCGAAGCACCAAAGACCATGACCGTCGCCGGAAAACTGATCACCGGCGTGAGAAAGCAAGACCGAAGGCTGCAACCCTAGACCGACATACGGACCGAAAGACCGAAGCAGCTTAAAGACCGAGAAAGAAGACCGACGAACCACAACAAAGACCGGAGGTTGAAAGAATTTTTATTCCAAGAAGATAGTGACCGAGGCACGTTCTAGAACGGATGTACGCTTGAGAAGACGGTTGCCGGCGAGAAGAGAAGAACGACACCGACGAGGAGACGAGGACTCGGCCGAAAGAAAGAAAGGATATTTTTTTTGATTGCTCGATTGTTCAGATCGAAGGGAAACATTTCATTTTATTAAAAAAAACTGACTAGAAGGAAGCACGTGAAACTTTATTTTACATCTCAATTTTGTTTTTTTTTGGATATTATACTTGAAAAAAAAAACAGGAAAGAATGGTGTAACATCAGTGCCAGAACCGGCACCGGAACAGTGATCTCGACAGTAACACGAACAGTAATCAGGTATGAACTATATGTGTTTCATTATTTATCATATTCACTACATGTTTCATTGTCATTTCATGTCATCAACGAGCAAATTCAGAATCAGTTCAGAAAACAAAGTTCAGAACAATGGTTCATCAGTCAGATAATTATCTGGCAGTACAGAACCATCATGTGATTATGTGTTAGGATTTTATTACGTATAAACGTATGTGAGGCCTTACATAACAAAACAACAATGGATGTCGTTATGTGAATGCTAAACTAACGGATTATTCGCATAGGTGACGATCTATACGAATATATCTGAAAGTTTAAACGTTCTGAATGATACCCAATAATTAGAAAACCATATTGAAAAGTATTAGTTATCGTCGTGTTCGTACGGGTGACGATTTGAATGAATACGCGCGACAACCGTAAGATTCGATATTAAACTGTAAATTAAATATGTTTGAAAATTTAAAATAAATGAAAGATATTTAGTTAATTTATTAGGAATCACAACCTAAAATAATTTTATAAATTCTATTTTATAAACCGAGTCGTTTCGTTACGAAAGCAACGAGAAACCGACGTTCTACGCGAAACCGAGCAAAACCGAATGAACCCGAATGAACCCGGGTATTTTACCATCATTTATGATGGCATTTATGGCCATCTTCTTCGGCCGAATGACTTCCAACGAATCACCTCTTCTTTCGGCGAATGTCTCCAGAGCGAATGACAATCATTCTGTCGGCCTCAATACTCATTCGGTTGGCCCATTGTTGCTTCGGTCGGCCCAACATACTTCTTCGGCCCAATGGTCATTCGAGCTCCCTCATTCAATCGGCCGAACACTCACAGTCGGCCTTCGCCCTCATTCGGGTATAGCTTCATTCGGCCAACCACCTTCGGCCAAGGAAGATTCGGAGGACTCCTTCGGCCAAGAGCCTCTCGGTTGAGCCATCCTCATCAGCATGCAACACCATAGTTGCATGCATAGTTGTTGTGTGTGCATGAGGTGGCTACGTAATACTCGCATGGGAAGCTTGTGTGTGTGTGTGTGTGAAGCATACTAGAACCATCTCGCGGATAATAAGAGTAGGAATAACCAAGATGATCCTAGATTTCAATACTAATTCAATATGAAGGGTTTAAACTATAAATTATTGAATGAACACTCATTTTATGATGCGTGAGTTCATTTCAAGAAAAGCAAAGAATGGTAATTCTAAGGAAATAGCTTCCTTAGTCAATACAACGATCTAAACGAGCGTTATTAAAATCCTTGAGGTCAAAACCTTTGAGAAAGCATGAGGAATCAAACCACAATAAGGGCTTTGAGTGTTGATTAAATTATTAACACTTAAACCCTAGGGAAAAGCCATACGAATATGTAACTAACCGAGATGTTTTATCTAAATCATCTAGGTTTAGTTAACTAAAGATCTAATAAGAAAGTGTTTGAAGATCAAAGTCGAGAAATGGGGCCGAGGTTGGCCCAATGGGCTTGACCTAGGCCCATCACTTTTAAATTTTACGCTTTTATTAACTAAATGATGTTTTTAATAAAAGAAATGATTTATAAACTTATTAAGTTACAATAAATGATGTTTTCTAAACCTTTAATCTAAAATGGAATAAATCAATAACATTTTAATTAAGAGCAATCTTGGGGTACGGGTCATTAACGGGTAATAAGTTAGATTAATTCAATAGAGTTTTAGAAACACACTAGTATTTAGGACACTTAGTTGCACACCGAGACCTAAACCCCAGTTGTGTTTATTATAAGTACTTATCGTACTCGAATTCTTTTAAAACAACTCAGGAACTGAAGATACGTAGTCTATAAACAAAGAGCGCACATTTTGTGGTAGTACATTACACAGCAACACAGGTGAGTTCATAGCCCCTTTTCTAACATTTTTGTTTTAAAACGCGGGGCTGAGAAGCATGCGTAAACTGTTTTATTTAAATTGTTTACTTAAATACTTTTAATTTGTATATGTTTTACATGTATAACTGTTATTCTAGACTTATGTCTTGGTAAACTGTTTATTGGACTTAAAACGAGTTATCTATTCGTCATGAGTTAATTACTCTTCAAATCAAAGAACTCTTTTCAAAGAACTATTTTCAAAGAACCAAAGATCTAAAATAAAGAATTATTTTCAAAGAACTAAAGATCTAAAACAAAGTACTATTTTCAACGGTCTATTTCAAAGAACTAACGATCTATTTCAAAGAACTAATTTAAGGGTGTGTTGCCAAAGAACTAACGATCTATTTCAAAGAACTAAGTACAAAGAACTATTTTAAGTGTCTAACTGGGAAATTTCAAAGATAGCATGTGCCAATCTCAGGTTTGAAAGATGCCCTAGCTAGACTGATCGAATATGAGACGCATGCTTGATGATATTTACAGTATTTCCTAACTGTTTTGAGGAACATCTGGGAAATGCTCAAAGATAACATGTGCCAAAGAACTATACAAACTATGGATGGTCTAAAGAACTATAAAAGCCTATATATCAAAAGATATCCTAGCTAGACTGATTGATTATAGGTCACATGTTTGATGAGGTTTACAGATCTCCTTTACTACTAAGTACCTGATTGTCATACTAGTCTACTCGAGTTGACCAAGGCCCAATCATTAGGAGTTAGATTTTATTAAATGTTTATTTATTTATTTAATTAAGCATTTATTCAACTGTTTCTACAATTGTTGTGGTTGATCATAATTGTGTGATGAACTTATAGAATCAATAGAGATTTCAAATTGTTGTATTTACAGGAACAAAGAACTGAAGAACAAATGGGTTAATGGTAGGGGTAAAATGCTTAATTATCATTAACAACAATGTCCTATGTGGATTAGTATGTGGTGGGACGGCGTCTGGGCGGGTTGTAGGCTCGACTCAGGGGTATACCCTATATATAAGCATACCGATCTGGATGATACATGTGATGTTAATGAGATTAAGGTTGTTACCCGAGGGTTTAACAAATGTTTTGAGTGTACATTAGAACTATAGTGGAATGGAAGTGTATGGTAGGTAAAAATGTTTAATCATCCTTAACAACAGTGCAATATGCGTATTAGTATGTAGTGTGACGTCGTTTGGGCGGGTTGTAGGCTCGACTCAGGGGTATGCCCTATATATAAGCATACCGATGTGGATATTACATGTGATGTTAATGAGGTTAGGGTCTTTACCGAAAAAGGTTTACAAATCATTTTCAATTACTAAACTATATGAACTCACGAACCATGTGTTGACATTATTTTTGCATGACTTCTCAGGTGACGAACATGTCAATTAAGAAGCTTATGCTTTTGGACTAGGACTTCAGATTGAAGACTTAGTATTTTTGGACCTGCATACTTTTGGAACATCATTATACCATTATTTTGTATATCTTGTGCAGTTAAAAGATATATATCTTATGATGTTTATGATAGATTTACATTGTTAAATTATGAACGATACGGATGTAATTTAACTTTATAATTCTATTATATTTAGCATTTCTCATTTATATCATGTGCAATGTAAACAATCTGATCACTTTGATTATCACTCACGATATCGCGCCCCGGGAACCTTCCGCCCGACGGGGACTCCGATCCAACCCCGCCGGCTCGGGGTGTGACAAATGGCGATGGTGCAAGCAAAAGAAGCTGGATCGATGTCTTACCAAGTTCTGACTTTAACCGCAACCAACTATTCGGTATGGGCTATCAAAGTTAAATCCATTTTGGATGCAGATGATCTATTGGAGACTGTGGAGCCGAGGGCTCTTGGGGAAGAATCGGATGCTAAGAAATCAAAACAAGCGCTAGCCTTCTTGTTTCAAGCAATACCGGAAGAGATAGTGTTGCAAATGTCGAGTCACATGGACCCGAAGAAAGTGTGGGATGGCTTAAAAACCAGATAATTGGGTGTAGATCGGGTGAGGACGGCTCGAATTGCAACACTGAAAAGAGAGCTTGAAGGTTTAAGAATGAAAGAAGGAGAACTTGTTGATGATTATGCTACTAAGTTGAGTGGATTGGTTTCAAAGTTGAGGAGTCTTGGGCATGAAGTTGAGGAAGAAGAAATGGTGAGAAGGATACTTGATGCGATGCCAAAATCATTTCTTCAAATTGTGGCTTCGATGGAACAATGTTTCGAGTTAGATACAATGTTTTTTGATGAAGTGGTTGGAAGGCTTAAGGCGTATGAAGAAAGGCTCAAAAGTCATGGAGAAAAGGAGGAAGAGAAAGGGCAACTCTTGATGGCTAGTGAGCAAAAGTATGGTGAGAGTAATGGACGCGGAAGAGGTCGTGGAAAGATTTTTGAAAGAGGTGGAAGAGGCCGAGGTAGAGGAACGAGTCGAGGCGATAAAAGTGGCATGCTGTGTTATGATTGTGGAGTTTTTGGTCACTTAAGTTACGAGTGCACAAAGTGTAAAAACAAATACAATGAAGCTAACTTGATTCATGTCACACCCCGACCGACGGCGGAATGCGTCGGGGAGCGAGTCTGACTGTTCTTTAGCTCATGGTGCTATTATAACGTTTAAATATTTAATGCATCATTATTACAAATAAAATACAACATTTATTAAATAATAAACAAACGTTACATAGCTTGAATCAAAGTATTACAATTGAAAATTTGTTACATTTGTTTCAATGTTTAAACTAGGTCACTAAGCCTATCTTATGTCTTCATCATGCTTCCTTATCCTGTTACACATGTAAAATAAGAGTTTGTCAACTACTTGCATAGTTGGTGAGTTCACACACGAAGTTTAAATAATTAGTATAAAAAGGATGCAAACTATAGCCTAACTAGAATATGTATCTTAAGCATAACATGAATACAAGTTTGAATAAATAGAATGAATAAATGAATGAATGAATAACAATAGCTTGTGTCCAAACAAGTATCCATACAAAATGTTAATTCAAATATTTTCATACTATAAATTAACATTTGTATTTTACAAGTTTGCTATGTGTACTTTTCACCTTTTTCACGCAATGACTGAAGATGGTATCTAACTGTCTTAGGATACTAAGTACTAGCTTGCTTGACTGGCAACACACATAGAATCAACACATTGTATAAGCCTAGCCTCTAACACATAAAGCTAACTAGGTCTAAGGCTTGCATTATAGATTGAATGAATAATAGATTGAATAAAGTTTTGAATAAGACATGTGTAACATCACAAAACAAAAATGTAAAAGGGAGTGTGAAGAAAACTCACTTGAATAAGTCTCCTTAAACAAGAATATCACAAGTAAACCCAATCCTTCGCAAGCTTCGGTGACCTATACGATTTTATTTGTATATTTAATATATAATTTTATTATTAGACTTAACAACTACAATTAGATTTAACGGGTAGGTATGCATGTGAGTTTAACCCGGCCATAACTCAACCCTATGTTTTAGGTTTTAAACCAATTTTCAATTAACACACAGATGATCCTAACTTAGTTGATACTCATTTTGCATACATATTGACTCCTAGATTACTAATTTATTAACACACAAAATACTAACTCACACACTAAAACTCACGCATACTAATTTAACACACACCTAACCCACACATAAAATGAGCTCATTAGTACACAAAATCAAACACACATAAACTAATTCATGCAAGTGTACGACGCATTAACTCACGTTCATAATGCATACATATGATTTAACTTTCTCACCTTTCCGATTACCCATACTAGCCAACACACACAACCGGGTACAAATGTTTTATGCGCAAAACTTTAAACTGTGTGATCCATTTGGGATCTTATACACCCGTCTAACCCTATGAGCCGTTACGGGTTTTTTTTTTTATTGAACTATGAAATCACGAATTCTAGTTAGATTGAATTACCTTATCAATGGATGTTTTGTTAGGAGAGATTCGAAAATGGCACCGATGCTTTGTGCATAACAAATAGTTGTCTCAACCGATCTTGACACCACCTTGTTCTTCTTGTAACAAGCATTAGGTTTAGCCATCATTGTTGTGCCGATCACACACGTCAAAGAAATATATTGTCGATAAAGAGCATGAAGGAGTTGTCGTCCATATATTGAAGAGCAGATGGTGAATGATTTGAAACGAGCGATCTAATGATAGAAACGTTTTAATGTAGAATATAACCCTTATTTATAGTGTTGTCCAAATTCGTGAGATGTGAAAGATATTTGTAAAGTTCCGTAAATTACGAAAATGACATTGTATTTAATTTACATTTCTATTTTTAAAATCCCCTCTTACTATTTTCAAGTATTTTTAATATTCATGTGATTATATGAGACCACAATTTATTCGGATTCAAATTCTGATCGTTGCGTTCGGTTCGCTAATGTTTGTTAACCACGTATAAATTTATATTATTATTTTTTTCTTGGGAAGCTAGGTGCATGTTATTATTTAACGCGCTTATTGTGTGGCATGTTATAACCAGAGCCTATAATTTATGAAGAAGTGAATGAATCTTATTTTAGTTTATGTTTGAGCTTCGTATTATTTTATATCTTATTTATTGTTAAAAGAACTATATAAATTTAGTAAATCTTATAAAAATATTATTAATATGTTTTTTATTAAGATCAAATTAATTATATGTAAATCTAATCTTAATAAAGTTTATATATATTGTATGATATACACACACATTAATACACGTATATTTGTTTATTAATTTGCAATAATATCAAACTAGAGAATTCTTGACGAAACAAAATAGTAAAGAAATTGAGAAAATAAAAACATAGATTTTTGTTATATGAAAATCCTAGATGTTACAATTCAAGAGGATGAACCGGCTTCGCTTTGATAAAACGAGTCAAGATTAAGGGAGTGAATGTTAGGTTTAATCTTGATTTTAGTTTTATTAATGTTTTTTATTAATTGGCAGTTTGAATAATGGTGTAAGTCATAATTGACCGAATGTGATGGTTGCTAGTGTTGAAAAAGCATGGTCAAAAATGTGTCCTAGTCTCTATGGGTAGTGGCTAGATTTTAGATCATTTTGTTTATTTCCGTTGGAGTTTAGTAGGCTATTTAAAAGCCTTTTTGGGAATTGAATAATACACATCTTTTCTTTTCTTCCAAAATATCTCATTTCTTCTTCAATAAATATATTATAGTTTCTCTTTCGTGATATTGAAAGTTCTTTAACCAACAGGCTGTTCCTGAAAAGAAAGCTTATACTGGGCAGGCGCCCAAATGTAACAAGTGCTCATTTCATCATACAGGACCGTGTCCTGTTTGTGCCAACTGTAATAGAGTTGGACACTACACCAGATATTGTAACTTGCCTGCTCGTCAACCAAACCAAACAACACGACAAACCACTCAAACACACCGGTCATGCTTCAAGTGTGGAAGTCTTGACCATTTCATGAGAAACTGTCCGAACAATAACAACACCAATCCGGGAAATGAAGCTAGGGGAGAGCTTTTCAGATTGGTGCGACCGAGGCGAGGCATGATGCGAACATTGTCACTGGTAAATTTCTTCTTAATAATCTATACGCATCAGTTCTGTTTGATACAGGGGCAGATAAGAGTTTTATCTCTCTTGAATTTGCATCATTACTCTCATTGCCTACGGTAGATCTAGAAACTCCTTATGTTATTGAACTTGCTAATGGCAAGTTAATCAAAACTAATAGTGTTATTCAAGGGTGTTCCTTGAATCTGAATGATCACCTTTTTAATATCAATTTACTTCCTATTGAGCTTGGGAGCTTTGATGTCATTGTCAGTATGGACTGGCTTTCTGATAACCAAGCGGAAGTTGGGTGTCAAAATAAGGTGATATGTATTCCATTACCTGACGGTAATACACTGATAGTTCAAGGAGAATGAGCTGGTAGAAAACTTGGTATCATATCTTGTATGCAAACTCAGAAATGCTTACGAAAAGGTTGTCAGGTCTTTCTAGCATATGTGATTGAGAAATGTTCTTTACAAAAACGTATTGAAGATATTCCGGTAGTTAAGAATTTTCCTGAAGTTTTTCCTGAGGATATATCAGGATTACCCCAGTGAGACAAGTTGAATTTCTTATTGATCTAATCCTAAGTGCAGCACCTGTAGCTAACGCTCCTTATCGTTTAGCGCCCTCAGAAATTCAAGAGCTTTCAGGTCAACTACAAGAACTGTTAGATAAAGGTTTTAGTAGACCTAGTTTCTCACCCTGGGGAGCACCAATCCTTTTTGTGAAAAGGAAGGATGGTTCATTCAGGATGTGTATTGACTACAGGGAACTCAATAAATTAACAATCAAAAACCGTTATCCATTTCCACAAATCGATGATCTATTTGATCAATTAAAAGGTGCTACTTATTTTTCAAAAATCAATTTAAGATCCGGATATCATCAGTTACGAATTCATGATGATGATGTTCCTAAAACTGCTTTCAGAACTCGATAAAGACATTACGAATTTTTAGTAATGTCGTTTGGGTTAACAAATGCACCTGCAGTTTTCATGGATCTGATGAATCGAGTATGTAGGCCTTATTTGGATAAGTTTGTGATTGTTTTTATCGATGACATTCTCATTTATTATCGAAACCAACATGAACATGCTCAACACTTGAAACTGATTTTAGAACTTTTGGCACGAGAGAAACTATATGCCAAATTCTCAAAGTGTGAGTTTTGGTTTCAAGAAGTTCAATTTCTTTGGCACGTAGTGAATGAAAACGGTATTCAAGTGGATCCCAGTAAGATCGAATCTGTGAAACAATGGGAGACACCACGAACCCCAACTGAAATACGTCAATTCTTAGGACTGGCGGGTTATTTTCACCGATTTATCAAGAACTTTTCAAAGATAGCCTTGCCACTAACCACATTGACACAAAAAAATCAATCGTTTATATGAGGTTCCCAACAGGAGGAGGCATTGCAACTGTTGAAACACAAACTCTGCAACGCACCTATCTTGGCATTACCGGAAGGTACTGATAATTTCACAGTATACTGTGATGCTTCTCGTCAAGGTCTTGTTGTGTGTGTTAATGTAGAACGATAAGGTGATTGGTTACGCTTCTCGACAACTGAAAGTACACGAGAAGAATTATACCACTCATGATCTAGAACTTGGTGCAGTGGTGTTTGCACTCAAAATTTGGAGACACTATCTATACGGAACCAAGTGTATTGCATACACTGATCACAAAAGTCTCCAACACATTCTAGATCAGAAAATGTTAAACATGT
The DNA here is from genome assembly GCA_009363875.1 of Mikania micrantha. Taxonomy (NCBI): domain Eukaryota; kingdom Viridiplantae; phylum Streptophyta; class Magnoliopsida; order Asterales; family Asteraceae; genus Mikania; species Mikania micrantha. The sequence continues at coordinate 16,043,989 of CM018688.1, forward strand.
GACAAAGGCAGTGGGTAGAACTTCTAAACGACTATGATTGTGAAATTTGTTATCACTCAAGTAAAGCGAATGTCGTAGCCGATGCCTTGAGTCGCAAGGAACGAGTCAAACCTTTACGTGTGAAAGCGTTAGGTATGACTATTCAAACTAGTCTAATTCCTCATATTAGAGAAGCTCAGCAACAAGTTTTACATGCAACGAACTACCCTGCTGAGGAACTAAGAGGATTAGATAAACAACTCAAAACCAAAGCTGATGGAGTACTGTACTTCAAAAGCAGAATTTGGGTTCCTTTATTCGGTAAATCTAGAACAATCATCTTGGATGAGGCGCACAAATCCAGGTATTCTATTCGTCCACGTGCTGGTAAAATGTATAAAGATCTTAGAGATTTTTACTGGTGGCCTGGAATGAAGAAACACATAGCAGAATACGTGGATCGATGCTTAACATGTCTCAAAGTTAAGGCTGAACATCAACGACCTTCTGGGTTACTGCAGCAACCTGAGATTCCCATGTAGAAATGCGATCGGATCTCGACGGATTTTGTCACTAAACTACCCAGAACATCACGTAATCATGACTCTATATGGGTTATTGTTGATCACTTTACTAAATGTGCGCATTTCTTACCCATCCGAGAAGATTACTCCATGGATCGACTCGCTAAACTCTATGTTAATGAGATTGTATCTATGCTCAGAAGTAGTGTGATTGATTTTGGAGGTAGCTGGGATATTCATCTTCCACTTGTTGAATTTTCATACAATAACAATTACCATACTAGTATTCAATGCGCTCCATTCGAAGCACTTTATGGACGCAAGTGTAGATCACCTATCTGTTGGTCAGAGGTAGGTGAAAGTCATATCATAGGCCCAGAATTCATTCAAGAAACAACGGATAAGATTGCACTCATTCAAGAACGAATTAAAGCTGCTCGCGATAGTCAAAAGAGTTATGCTGATAATCGTCATAGACCTCTAGAATTCTAAATAGGTGATCGAGTAATGTTGAAAGTATCACCTTGAAAGGGCATTTTCAGATTTGGAAAGCGAGGTAAACTTTCACCAAGATTTGTAGGACCATTCAAAATTCTAGAACGAATTGGATCAGTAGCCTATAGACTTGAGTTACCTCCTGAACTTAGTAACATTCATGACGTTTTTCATGCATCAAATATGAAGAAATGCCTAGCCAATGAATCATTAATTGTTCCTCTTGAAGAGATCCAAATTGATGAAAAACTTTAGCTCAGTGAAGAGCCAGTAGAAGTAATGGATCGAGAGGTTAAAGTATTGAATCGCAGTCGCATACCAATCGTCAAAGTTTGATGGAATTCACAACGTGGACCTAAGTATACGTGGGAACGTGCAGATCGAATGAAAGCAAAATACCCACACTTGTTCTCATGAACGATTGTCATCAGGTAAGTCTTCACTAAATTTTGAGACAAAATTTCTCTAACAAGAGGAGACTGTGACAATTGCATATGAGAATTACGTCATCAATGACGTGAGCACATTTGGTCGTGCTTGAAATCCACATTGATTTAGCTATTGTAGTTATTACAGGTTGATAGTATGTGAGAAATGATGAACATAGACGAAAACCGTGCGCGAAACGAAGTCCCGGATAGTCCGGAATCGCAAAACGAAGAAAAGTACAAAAATGTCAAAGTCAAACGTTCTAGGCGGTACGCGCGGACCAAGAAAAATATATGGGATGGGGTTTCTCGCACGCTACACCCCGGGCCAAGCGGCCACGCGGGGCGGTGCACCTGACATATGTCGGTTCGGTGTATCATATCAAAACACAAGATTTCATGCAGAAAAATTCATTTTTCTTCCTCTCGAACTCTCTTTATTCCACAGACGAAAATTTGATCCTTTGAGCATTAAATCTTCATCTTGAAGACTTTTAAACATCTAGACAATGTAGGTGTAACATCAGTGTCGGAAACGTAACCGGAACAGTGATCTGCACAGTAACTTGCACAGTAACTCAAGTACAAACTATGTGTAATATTTGTATTCTATTATCATGTAATGTTTGACACAGAACTATTACGCAATCATTTCATAAACATGATTCAAACTCACCGTTTAACAGTCAGAAACATGTCTGACAATAAAAGACTATCACATGAATGCTTGTTAGGATTCTATTATGTATAAACGTACGTGAGGATTTACAGAACAAAAAACAGCGGATGTCGTTACGTGAATGCTAAACTGACGGATTATTCGTATAGGTGACGATCTGTACGAATATCTCTGAAATTTTAACGTTCTGAATGATGTCCAATAATTAGAAAACCATATTGAAAAGTGTAGTTATTGTCGTATTCGTACGGTGACGATTCGAACGAATATGCGCGATAACTGTACAATTCGATTTAAACAATGAATTAAATATTTTCAAAAAATGTAAATAAACGGAAGATATTTAGTCAATTAATTCGGAATCACCACCTAAAATAAATTTATAAATTCTACTTTTAAAACCATGACGTTCGTTACGAAAAAGAAACGAAAACGACGCTTGTACGCGAAACCGAGCTAAACCGAACGGACCTGAACATACCCGGGTTATTTTGGGAGCATTTAATGGCATTTAATTGCCATAAACACTCCCATCTACCAGCCTCCATCACCAAAAATCGTTCTCTCTCTCTACTTTCTCTCTCTAGAAGCCATAACCACGTCTCTCTCATTTCTCCACGAAATCAAGCCATTTTGGTGCCAAAACGACCACTACAACTCGTAGAACTCGAAGGTAAAGCCGATCTAAGCTTTGAACCAGTCGATTTGAGGTAAGAACGATTTTTCTTTTCGGTTTTTAGGGTTTTCAAACCCCTTGGCCGATCCACCATTTTAGCTGGTTAAACTCTCCAAAACCTTAGGGATTACACACCCACAACACATAGAATAAGGTAGAAACATGTTAAACTTCATGCCTTGTTCATGGAACTCGAAAATGGGGATTCCACCTTGCTACCATTTGACCCACCGAATGAGACTCGGCCCAGCTCGCCGAATGGGCTAACACAATCGGCCGAAAGGCCACCAAGCCGAAGGAAGGCTCATTCGTGGGGAAACCACCTTCATTCGGCCACCACCACATTCGGTTATAGTACATTCAGCCCAAGCTCCTTCGCATGAGGCATGGTTCGGTCCCAACTCCATTCAGCAGCCCTGGTTCGGCCAGGTCTTCAGTATGTCGGCCAGGACTCACATTCGATCGGGCTTTCATTCCTTCGGCCAAACCCTTTCGGCCAACACTTTCGCCGGCCACTTATTCGGCCAAGACCATTCGTAGACACCGCTTCATTCGGCCAAGCTTACCATATGCAGCTAGTTACATGGAGTGGTGTACACGATTGTATGCATGGGAAACTACGTGAATGGTATGCATGGGGTGAACGTGTGTGTGTGCATGGGAAGGATTATTAGGTTTTGCTAGAATACTAAATGGATGCTAAAGGTTCATGCCATTGTTCAACAATAAAGCATTTTAAATCACAATAGATGTTAAACATGGGCTTGGGTTCATGCGTAAATTTATTCTCTTTGAATTATATTTACTTAAATGCGTTTACTTAATATATGTTTTACATATATAATTTTTATCCTAGATTCTGTCTAGGTAAACTATTTACTGGATTTTCAAAATAAGTTATCTATTTATTATAAGTAGATGACTATTTCAAATCAAAGAACTATTTTCAAAGATCTACTTTCAAAGAACTAATGATCTATTTCAAAGAACTATGTACAAAGAACTATTTTCAAGGGTCTAACTGGGAAATATCAAAGATAGCATGTGCCATTCTTAGGTTTGAAAGATTTCCTAGCTAGACTGATCGAATATGAGACGCATGTTTGATGATATTTACAGCATTCCCTAACCAGTTTTGAGTAACATCTAGTAAACACTCAAAGATAACATGTGCCAAAGAACTAAAGAACTATACGAACCACGGACGATCTAAAGAACTATAAAAGCATGTATATCAAAAGATGTCCTAGCTAGACTGATTGATTATAGGTCGCATGTTTGATGAGGTTTATAGATCTCCTTTACTACTAAGAACCTTGATTGCTAGACTAGTCTACTCGAGTTGACCAAGGCCCAATCGTTAGGTCTTAGATTTTATTAAATGTTTATTTATATACTTATTTAAGCATTTATTGAAATCTTTCTACAAATGTATGGTTGATCATATTTGTGTTATGAACTTAAGGAATCAATGGAAATCCTATTTTGTGGGACTCAAAGAACTAGTGTGTCTATGGTGTGGAATGAAACGCTTAATTATCATTAATAACAATATACTATGTGGTGGGACGGTGGCCGGGGCTTGTTCCCCTACATATGCCCTATATATAAGCATATATGACTGGATAGTATAGGTGGTTGTTAGTGAGGTTAAGGTTGTCATTCGGACAGGTTATCAAATTCATTTTTCAAATAAAACTATATGAACTCACCAACCATGTGTTGACTTGATCTTTTTGCATGACTTCTTAGGTGACGAACAGGTCTGAGTAGAAGTTATTACTCTTGGGCTAGGATATCAGATAGAGGACCTAGTATTTTGGACCTGCATATTTTTGAACATCGTTTTACAGATTATTTTGTATATCTTGTGCAGATACAAGATAGAAGAATTATGATGTTGATAGTAGATTTACATTGTTAAATTATGAACAAAACTAATGTAATTTAACTTTGTAATTCTATTTTCATTTAGTAGTTTGTCATTATATATCATGTGCCTTGTAAACAATCTGATCCTCATGATTATCATTCCCGATATCGCGCCCCGAGACCTTTCCGCCCGACGGGACACACGATCCGGCCCGCCGGCTCGGGGTGTGACAGTAGGTGATTAGTTTCATTAATCTTTGAAATGAAAAGCTAAATCCAAGTATTTCAAACTAATCACAATCATTAACATACTCATTGGAACGATTATCTGATGTTTATGTTAGCAGTCGGATTAGTATGTTAAACATGGTTATTAAACCTATTTCAGTGTCACATTATGATATTTCATGATATTTGGGTAATCAATAACAACGATTGATCATTCCTAAGCCATAAATCCAACTAGAAACTGTTTCAACACCATAATCAACAACATTGACTATTTGGTTAATATGAGATTATTCTGATTAATCAAACGTGTCATCAACTGTTTGTTAGGAACCTGAATCAGTTTAGGTTCCTACATTATCATACATTGTATGATATGACCTTAAATTAACTAATTAAAGACCTAATATCGGTTTGATGACTTTCAAGGCGATGTCCTTGACATTAAGCGTTCAGGAATATCTAATCAGTAAGTTAAAACATAAATAATTCATTTAATATAAACAAATGCAGAAATTAGCTACCATCATCGTTTGCGTGTGATTTCATCACTATCATGACTTCAGGTGAGTTTCGTACAACCCCTTTTCTTTTTAATATTTTATAAACACCGGGGTATTACTGTGGAACTTTTCTGGAACATATGATATGTATCATTGTTATCTCTGTGATTTCATGTGATTTGTTGAGAACTTGTGGATTTCATGGGATTTTGCTTGTAGAACAGAACTCTATCACAGTATCAAAAGTCCTCATTCCTTGAACTGTATCTAGTGAACCCATGTGGGGCCGAACAGAAAACAATGATAGTGCTATTCGCTGAAAACCCATTTGCCGAGAGCTTGCAACTCCCCTTGGTGTAAATGTTTGTTATCTGTTTCCAAAATATCTTCTTCATGTTAGTGATAGAAGTTAAGATAATGAGGCATTAAGATAATTAACGACGGGTAGTATCTTCGTAAAACAGAACGTAGAACGTCCGAAAGGAACTAGATACGGGTCCCATGGTTATCTTGAACTGAACATTTTGAGAACTTGTACATATCATATCATATTTTTGAACTTGTGACTAACGGTGAGGATGCACTTCAAACACTTGTAATTAAATAAATCAGATAATGTAATAAACTTAGTTTATATATTGTAATGTTGGTGGTAATGACGAAATCCTTGTAATGTATTTACTTTATGTTAATATGTGTTTTGTGATACTGGATCAAGTAAGTGACACCTTATCTCTGAGACATCACCACTATGTTTTCGCAGCCTTCTCAGAATGACGAGTGACATCATCTCAGGTGAAGAGAGGTGGGGGTGTGACACCTAGCAAGCAAACCAGATCAACTGATGTTAACATATTAAAATTCCTTTCTTTTTTCATAATGTGTATGAGTTTATTTTTGTCTTCTAAAATTACATATGATTAAGCATATGTAATCATGTTGGTTTTAACACCATATTGGTTTTAACATCACTATTAAAAATGAATTGTTGTTCTTTGATTCCTAATATGTATCAAACTGTAAGCGATATGTGAAGCCATAACGTGCAAAATGCCATATAAATATTAAGGTCTGTCATTGATATGAAAAGAGTTGTTTGTTTTTAATGTTAGTATTACAACAATTAAGTAGGTTTTTACATATGTGTAATCATTTTATAAATTATCTTTTAAGACAAAATATGTAGATTCATCAACTGAAGTTATGTGTTTTACGTTTTGCATTGTAATTGGATTTCGAAATATTTTGGAGTTTGTGATAACCTTCTCATTAGACTAATCAAACACCTAACATTATCACATCCTTTGTTCCTTATGTCATGTTGTATATTGCAATTTTTTCGGTTCATACACATTGACCAGCTCTTGAATTTTAACTTCCCTGTTTCCATGTGCTGGCTAATTGAGCAATTCGTTGAATATCTGGTATTTAATATGCAATGTCTTTAAAACCATAACCTAATAGTGCCACATCCTTTGTTCTTTATGCCATGTGGTATATTGCGATTTTATGATTACAAAACGAAACAAAGAATGATTATACATATGTAATAAACCATTATTACATACGTTAACTGAATGTTAATTGTATCAAACTGACACTACTGATTTCCAAAAATAAATATATAGATAAATAAGCTGGGAACATACAACTATGTAGAAACATTTAAAATTAATAATTTAAATTGAAGCATTTCACATATGCAAAATATGTTATATTCTTTCATTAAATTGTTAAATGAATAAGCATCTTACATTTTTTAAAAATCCAAAAACTCACAAAGTATAGAATTACATATATATAATTAAATGAAAGATTGAGAACACAAGTGGGGAAATGGTACACAGCGGCGGCGATCGCCGGGTACCCACCAAAGCAAGGAGGACAGCAACAATGGTCCAGCTTGGTCAATGAACTTCATTTCTATGTCTTTGTCCTTGACATGTGTGTGTATATTTTTGAAGAAAGCAAACACCTTATCGAAATTGAACATAACAAATCGAAATCCTTTCTTTTATCCTATTTTCTCCGGCCATGACCGAAACATAAAAACTGATCACCGTCGGTACATGCTCAGTACCCAATGTTTCATCAACCGATTATCTTCATTGTCGCTCCTCTCTCTCCGTCACACATCTCCGACAGTCATCTTTTCACAAGCACACAAGTGGATACATTGAAGGACCTATCTTCAGTTGTGATTAACAAAATTAAAGTAAATTAAGGGATTTTATATCAAAAGATATAATTACCTAAAATAATGGTGTGTACTTTTACCAAATTAACCCTTGAATAAAAAAATTAAAACGAATTATTAATTATGTTATTGGTTGAAATGAGTTTTCTTGGTATCTTGAAAAATAGTAAATATATATATATATATATATATATATATATATATATATATATAATTTTGGTTAAAAATGTTGTTTTGAAACGCTAAGATAAGAGACACAAAGAAAGAATATAAATTTTACTCTCTGTATATAATTAACTAAGTTAAATCCCGTGTGTTACACGGGTTTAATATATACAAAATGTTATATACTTTTTAATAAAAAAGTTATGTCTATTAAAAAAAATAAGAATTACACTTGAATTTTTTTTTTATAATTATACATATTCTATTTTAACATTCAAATCATCCTATCAAGTTAAATATTTTAAAATATTTAGAAATAAATCATGCAAAACAATTACTATTATTATTATTATTATTATTATTATTATTATTATTGAATATTTTAATGAACATAATTTGAAGTTAATGATAGTAAGAGACATAAATAGAAGTTTAGATTAGAAAAGAAGTTTAGCTACAAACTTAATAACTAATTGCAGATTAACTTCATTTGGTTAATAATATATTAATTATTTTTCATATTTATAATTCACAATGCATAATTAAATAATAGATACACATTGAAAAGAAAAAAACTAAATGACTACAATGATAACAAATGTTACCAATTATTTATATTTGTTAATTTAAGAGTTATAAACAGATAATAGCAATTTAAAATAAGTTGTTGTCAAAAAAATAAAATATATGGATATTAAAGTTAATTTTCATATTTTATTATATAATTAGCTGAATAAGTAAAAATATTTATATACTAACATTTAATAATATTACTATACAATAAATATTTACTTTTATGAAATTTAATTATACCATAATTTGTAAAACATATAAATAAGTTCTTAGTTTATGTAACTCATCTAAAAAATGAATAGATTTAAAAGTTTTATATTATTTAATGAAAACAATAAGTTAAAATGTAAAAATATATGAATATACATCAAATAATTTAGGTTTTTAATATTCTTATTATTAATAACATCATTATTTGTATAGTTTACGATTTGTTTTATAATATATCTATTTTATTTTATTTTGTTATAAAAATATATGATTATACATGAAATAATTCTGGTTTTTAATATTCTCATTTTTAATAAAATCATTATTTATATAATTTACAATTTGTTTTATAATGTATCTATTTTATTTTATTTTGTTTAATTATTTGTTTTTTTCAATATACTCTAAACATATTATTAAATTTATACATTGAAAATGTAAGAAATTCATGACTTAATTATTTATTTATATACATAATTTATTAAATATAACAAACTAAGTTAAAGTAATAATTTGTCAAATTGATTACTGTTAATAAATGATTTAATGCTCTAAGTTTTATAAGGGAAATAAAAATGAAACATGCTCCATTGCATGACGTATACCAAACAAAAACTTTTATTTATTATATAAGATAGATTGTCTTATTTAAGGGCATTAATCATTACATCATAAAAAAGCAATTTAAATGTTAATTCGTAGTCTACACGATACATTATCGATTAATAAGGCATATTTTATTCTAACAATAATTTCTTACATTAATGATTAATCTATTTTTCAATCATCCGACAGCTTAATTCGTTACCAGTTTTGATATATAAAATTGTTAATCGTTACTTACCTGTCCACTATAAAATTATAAATCTAGTGGGTGGGTATTTTGATGAATTATTTGAACCTAATATTAAAAAAAAATATCTTTACATTCCCAAAATAAAAAACGGTTCAACTATATGACAATTAAACTATTAAAAAAGTAACACGGGGTACGTCTACGCGTAAGGACTCTATAATTCACAAATAATAAATAGAAAAATGATAAAATAACAACCATGAATTATTGCTATATAATATGAATCAAAAGCATCTTCATGCATGATCATGTTGAGTAAGAAATTTAGGTACACAATTGGTTCTTGCATTTGACATCGTCAATAATGCAGTAAAAAAATAGTAATGTTTCAACATATATATACATATGCACGTAAGAGAGGATTTATTATAAAACCATCATTTTAGAGAAAACTAAGAAAACTAATTACAATCATTAATAATTAATTTTTTTTATTTTTTCATTTTTATTTCCTTTTATTATAGGATAAAAAGTGTAAAAAAAGAAAAAAAATTAAAAAAATACATATTTTTGGTTATTACATATATGTAACTTGTATGCTACACATACTGATTAAATATATGTAACTTTATAAGCTACATACGCAACGTTTTGAGTTACATATATGCGTAACTTCGTGATCTATATATTTTTCAAAAAAACTTTTTTATATTATATTGTTTCTAACCTTATAATAAAAATTTATCAAAAATAATTTTAAAAATTTATTGGTTAGGGATTCATTCTATTAAGAACCAACAAGTTGTAAATAACCAAATAAACCATATTTTTAATCATATGATTTAAGAGGCATAAAAGTAATTTTCCTCTAAAGTAGGATAAGTTATTATTTTACCCGTTAAACTTTTAGCTAGAAATGTTCCCTTTAGTTCTCAAGTTGCAATATATATATATATATATAGCAGAAGGTTCAATTGTTAACACACTTTTATTACGTTAAACCGTATAACTCCGTCAATATCAATCCAAATCTTTTTTTTAAACATCATTATTACACAAAAGAATGACATGTGGATTAGAAGCATAAGGGTAAAAATGTCAAAACAAAAAATGAACTTGCACATGCAAGTCACATGCAAATTTCTCTCATTTTTTTTAAACGCTCATAACTTTTTTCTACGTTAATATTTTTATAAAAAAATTACACCATAAAATCAAGTGTTTTTTTAACTTTTTAAAGAGTATAATATTAATATATTTTTTTTAAAAATAAAAATAATGACTTAAACCGAGTATTACTAACTGTTCATTTTATGGTATTTTTCAAATGTTATTTAAACAAAATTTTATGGCGTTTTTTGTAACACATCTCTATATTTTATGGTGTTAATGTTTTATGATGTCTTTAAAGTTATTTATGGTGTTAACATTTATAGTGTTTATGATATTCAGAAGTTAACGAACTAAAACAAGGCGTTTTATAGTTTTTTTTAACACCATAAACACCTTTATAGTGTTTTTTTTGTAACGTATATGTACATTTTATGGTGTTAATATTTTATGGTGTTTATGATTTCCAGGTGTTAAGGAAAATAAAACATGACATTTTATAGTGTTTTTTAACTTAGTTTAATGATGTTTACGTTTTATGGTGTTTTTTCGAGATATTTTATAATGTTTATGGTGTTAATATTTTGTGGTGTTTATGTTGTTCAAATATTCATGAGATCAAAGCTGAACATTTTATGATGTTTGTTGTGTTCAGTGTTATGAACATCCAAAAAACACCATAAAACACAAAATTAATATACATCAATTCAAGTCGTTTTTTTTATATAGTAATATTATACTCGTTGAAACAATTAAAAAATGCTGAATTTTATGGTGTAATTTTTTTTAAAAAAAATAACGTATAAAAAAGTTATAAACGTTTAAAAAAATATGCGGAAGTTGTTAAAAAGTCAACAATGGCTACAATACCCATTATACATCTCTAATCACTTAAATTCCCTCTTAATTCTTTCCAATGACATGGCACACTTACAACCATTCATCTTAAAAATCAATTGCTCAAATTTCTTCCTACACTTTTTATAGTTTTTCTTCTTTTTAGCCTAACCCCTATATATATATATATATATATATATATATATATATATATAGGGAGATGATCAAATGTTAACCCATGTTTATTGCGTTAACCGAATAACTACATCTTATTACTTTGGAGCACACATTAAAGTAAATCTAAATGTGTAGGTTTTTTCTTCTTTTTTAATTAATGTAGGGCCCACTTACATTAATAAAAAAAGAAGAAAAAACCTAAACCTTTAGATTTAATTTAATGTGGGCCCCGAAGTAATAAAATGTAGTTATTCCGTTAACGCAATAAGGAAGGGTTAACATTCGAAACTATATATATAGGGGAGGGTTATTTTGAAAACCCACTTGAGTTTAGAAAACTTTGAAAACAATAAAAAAAACCATCCAAAAAGAATTTTTTTTTTTGATTTTTTTTACAGTTAGGTTACATCATTAGGGTCATTTTTATAAAAAAACACAAAAAGCGCCGAGTAGTTTTTTTTAAAAAAAATTTAAAAAACCGATGTAACACAGACGTAACATCGTTGTACAGTGCTGAAAGAAGGGTTACGTCAGTGTTACATTTTCGTTTTATTAATTTTTTTAAAAAAAATTGTGTCGGCGTTTTTTTATATTTTTTGATAAAAATGACCCAAATAATGTTACAAAAGTGTAAAAAAAATTTCAATAAAAAAAACTTTTGTTACATAGGGTTTTTTGAGGTTTTCTCAACCCAAGTGGGTTTCCAATTTATACATGCCCTATATATATATATATATATATATATATACATACACGGGAGGGATCATATAATAATCCACCCTAATTATGATAATCCATTATCACTGACAAAATTAAACCAAATATTTGAAATTTTTTATGGCGATTATTATACATAAATATGGTTAATGGGTTACCGTAATTAAGACGTGTTAACAACCGTTCCTTACTATATATATAGGATTATGATCAAATAAAAATCATTAAATTAAGCAATAACCAATGAACACAAATCTAATGATTAATCTAAAAGTTGATTGTATATGATTGTGACATGTGTCTTTATTTATATTTAAATACAGAAGTGTATTTTAGTCAGTTGTAACATATCAAAAAATAAACTGATATGCTGGTGTCATGTGTAATATTTTAATATATTTTATTAAACCAATTTTTTACTTAAAGTTTACCCCATCCTTTTTATTCATCCATAACTTTTTTATATTATAATATTTTTTTATAAAAATTGCTTCATTTACTCGTCTTATTTTTATGTTTAATTCCGTTATAGTCTTGACTAGATTTATTCTTTTTTTTCCGTATGTTTATATTTACATCAATGTAACAGTTATAAACATAACACTTTCTTTGTAACAAGTTATAACGAATTTTGGTTTACATTGTTATATTTTAAATATAGGTAATGTTTAGAGGTGTAAACGATTCGAGCCGATCCGATCCCAAGCTCGTTAAAGCTTGAGCTCAACTCGTTTAAACAAAATAGGGTTCGAGCTTGAGCTTGGCTCATTTTAATATATTTAGGCTCGAGCTCATTTCGGCTCAGCTTGGCTCGTTTATATTTTAATTATTTCATTAATTTACGTTAGTTACCAATTTAATATATATTTACATTTTTACTTTTCAAATTTAACATAAAATATAAGATCTAAATATATTTATCATAATTATACACACACACACACTTAATATAAAAAATAATTGTTACAGAAATAAAAAGCACGTTAAGGCTTCGGGAGCCGACTTGAGCTCGATATGTAAAGCTCAGGCTTGATGACTAAACGAGACACATTTTTGGGCTCGCGCTTGGGCTCGGGTTCGTTTAGGCTCGGCTCATTTGAGTTCTTTTACATATCCGATCTCGAGTATAACACGAGCCGACTTGATTCGTTTACACCCTAATTATGTTGTATCGTTAATTTATTTACAGTGATGTAGTAAACGTTTAATGCTCACTTTATATTATTTATTAAATAACAGTAATGTAATTTACTGCGGTAAAAAAGTCAAAATAATGTGTTATGTTTATAGTCGTTAGATTCACGTAAATCTTAAATTTTTAGTCTAAAATCAAATAAAAATTATGTTTATAATACATTTAAAATGACTTTGTAACGAATTTTGAATATAGTATTGTTATAGTTTTTTTTGACTTTTTTTATGTGGTGCGTGATCTTTACGCATGATACGTGATTATGCAGTTGGTCCTTTTATAATTCTTGTTAAATGATGGTCCGGGATTTTCATACAGCATGGTTAATGGTTTTCATGTAACAAGATCCGTGATTATGCAGTTGGTCTTTGATTTTATGTGTTAAATTACGGTCTGTAATTTTATGAAGCTCATTCTGTAATTTTATATGAATGATAATGTCCTTTACCCAGATAACACGTGTCAAATTCTTGTCCCCAAATTTTATAAATACGAGTTATTTGAACTTACGAATGAATAACAAATAATTAACTTGTAAGAAAATAGACGGAAGATAAACAAGTCAAGTTCACGAAATATGAATACTCGAAATTTCCCATTTCAAGAACCAAGATTTCGAGTGCACTGCCTATATATATATGAGTGCCTTGGGAAACGTGCTAACCTTTGGCTGGAAGAACGCTCTCTCTCAAGAACACGAAGCAGATTTCAAGAACTCCAAGAAACGAGCTTTTGATCGACCAAACGAAGGAGGAAACGCACGGGAATCTACAGGAGTGATCATCTAGCATCAAGTAAGTGTTCTAAACTAAAAAGTTATGATTTTTAGACAAAAGTGAACTTATACATAAAGCTCACACCTTTATGCATAAAGTTCGAAACTTGGTGGTTACATCATGTTGGTAACCACATAAGAAATCTATAACTAGCTCCCCATAGTCTTAGATAAATTTCTGAGATAGTCATGATGGAAAAGTGAAGTATTCCTAAAATTCATGTTTTTCATGTACTAAATCTATGGCATCTAATAGAAGTCCTAGTTTGAATAAATCTATGTTTGAATGGATAGTTATAATATTGATTTAATAAAATAGAATATAAAATATATTCTTTTTATTTATCAATATCATTTAATGGATAAACTAGGCTAAGTGTTTGTTTTTTAAGAGGTAAAATGTCTGCAGTTGCGGACCATATTTGCAGACATCTGTAGGAGAAGAGATGGACAAAATGTCTGCAATCTGCAAGAAGAAGAGTGTTTGTTTTTTAACGTATCTTGACTCTTAAAATAAATTGGTGGAGGTGTACGGTGGGGGGGTGATGGGGTGACCGGCGGGGGTGGGCATCGGTGGTGCCGGAGGGGGTGGGGCGGTGTCACACCCCCAAATTCCCATGTGTGGTGTCAGTTCACATGGGTGTAACGTGTCCAGAATCACAGCTCATGGTCATATAGAACGACTCTATATGCGTGGTACATTCACACAGTTCAATAAAAGTTCAATATTTTATTAAAATGCAGCGGAATTAGTTGATTGTTTAGCAGCGTAAAAATATAAGTTTAGCAGCGGAAAGGCAACTGTCTAAACACTACGTTATTCGAATTACAATATCATGACAATGTTTAGTCTATATATTAGAATGCATGCAAGACTCCTCATTAGTCCTACTCCATGTGCATCCTAGCATTGTGCGTTCAGTTACCTTAAAATACATGCGAAAACGTGTCAACATAAAGTTGGTGAGTTCACAGGTTTAAGTAGTTGAAAACAGTAAACAGATATATACTGGATATGTTAAGTTGTTGGATCTGCGATCCCGAGTGTGTCAGTTCATCTTACCGAATCTCAAACTTGTTGTTTGCCTCCCCGGGTTATCGCGGTACCCAACATAAGCTCGATATTACACCCGCCGTTACCTCCAGCCACATCTATCGTTGAGTGGGGTTTGTCAGGCCCAGTAGTACTACTTAATAACGACTCGTTTCTTACACAATTAACGGTAAGGGTGTGAGGACTTTTTTTGCGATACGGTTACACTCAAAAGTTGTTTTACAACATACCAGTCATGCATCTAAAAACAGTTGCATTGTATTCTCACCCCATAGTTTAACAAAACAGTTAAAGAGTAAAAGTGGGGCTGTAAACTCACCTTAGTGAGAATCAGAAAACGATAGCGTAAGCTCCGGTTCTCCGCAGGTGACTCGTTCACCGGTTACCTATATCGTATAGCTTACGTGAGTTCATGTATGTGACCTTGTTTCGTGTTCGTGCTCGTGTTTGTGTTCAACAACCCTCGGTTGTTATGTTAGTCCATGTCGGTCCACATTGACCGTGCTTGTCCGTGTTTGACCGTGTCAAGCCAACGACCCGTTGGTGAACCATGTGTCGGTTATAACCCGTGCAACATTCGTGATCGTGCTCAATGTGTGCAAAACACGCAAATCGCGTTTATGGACAACTTACTATTTATAGTAAGTTCTCATTTTTAGCAATTTCACAATACGTTTCCTTTTAATGATTCTAACATACTTATTAACCTTACGTGATCATGTTAACACATAGCACGTTGTCATATGTGATCAAATAAACACATAGCTCGTTTTTAGTCATTAAAGTTTCCTAATATGGAAATTTGCTAGTTTTGACATGTTCAACATCAACAATCTCATAACTTTCTATACAATAATCATATTACATCATGTTAAGCCATTTAGCATGTACAAATCATGTCTTGCATTCCTAGCTCATGAATTCATACAATAAGGTTTCCTAAAATGGCAACTTCCCATTCTAGCATCCTCTTAACCAATTTAATGCCTAATATATGTTAATAATCTCATTATTAACAATAACACATCATTTTAACAACATGTTTTACCTAATATCACTATCTACCAAGTTTTCACAAAATAAAATTACTATAATTAGTGACTATGCCAAGTATTCATCAAATGATCATCCTAAACATTTCTAATCCATTTTCATACCAATATCATCATAATACTACACAAATGATCATCTAATGTTACTTATATGGCCATATTACACCAAATCATCAATTCATAAAATAAAAGTTTCTAAAAATAGCATAATCTTCAAATAACCTATTTTAGTTCATAAACATCCTAATGAACCTTGCAAGTGTACTCAATCATCATCAATAATCACTTCTCAATACCCAAAATCATCTAAAACACTTTAGATAATGCATGCATGTAAGTGTTCATGAACATCTCATAGGTTCATGACCCCAAATCATACTTTCATCAACAAAATACATCATATATCATCTTAAACCATCATAGTTAATCAAAATCAGCTGAAATAACATCAAACACAGATCCAAAAGTCATGCATGTGTAGATCTAGTGTGTGCATGCAAACTTTGAACCTTGCATGTGGGTTTGTGTGTGTTGTGTGTATAATGGACATTAGAACTACCTCTCAAGCTTTTGTAACACTTAGATACTGTTGTAGCATGTAACAACCGAAAATTTTGTAACCTATTAATAATCGTGCGAAATTTCGGTAACCGTTTATGTCCAAATTTTATATAAACGTTCGTAAAGTAATTACGATCAAAATGATATAGACGATAAAAATAACTGATAATGTGTGGACACGTTATAAAGCCTATTAATAACGTGCAAAAATTCCTGTGACCGTTTGGGTTCGAAATTTTTATGAACGTTCCTGAAGTAGTTGCGATCAAATTAATATAAGCGGGACCGTTATACGATAAAGTATGAACACGATATAAGCTCGTGAATATTAAAAATTTGTGAGCATAGTAGAAGGGGGTTTTAAAAATAGGACCTCAAAATTCAAGGGCCCTAAGTGTAAAATTTCAAATTAAATCATGAAGTTCACACAAATATGACGTTTGGGAAATTTGCAAGATATTTTCCATTTTTGTCGCCATAAATTCATTACGAAATCAGCAAGAAACTTCGAATGGCATGAATTTAAGCACGTCAATTCTCTTAGGTATGTTTTAGTACATATATTTGGAAGATCGCATTCTCAAGTTTCCATTTAGAACTCTTCTGACCGACGTATGCTTCGTACGAGCAGAGAAGAGCATCAAGAAGAATAGATCAATCGTTAAGTATGTGTTCATGATTCTTATCTCGTGTTAGTTTAGTCTTGATTGATAAAAAGACCAACACCATGTTTAGATAGAGTTTTGGTTTTGTAAGATTAACATGAACTTGATTCGGTTGGAGCCCAATTATATCTAGATAAGGATCAAGTTTTCTTGAGTTTTATGAGGATATAATATGTATGCTCTTCCAATTGCCTTAAACCAATGTTGTTATACAGTAAGTTTAGCAACACCCTAAGATGAACTAATTAAATAAGAGAATACACTTATCTAAGCCGAGCAAATAAGTAATCTTTAAGCATAACAAGGATGCAGAGATAAAAAATGATCAAAATGAGTGTAAGCAAAATTTTGAAATAAAGCTCCGAATGAAAGTTACGACAGGCCGAAGTTTCGAGCGGTCATCGTAAATTTGAGAACCTTCGTGATAAGGTTATAATCATGATAATATATTCATATTAATAGGATATCATTATGAAGTGAGAAAGTAAGGAAAGAAAGAAAAGCTAGTGTCATCGATTTCGGTGGCAACTGGATAGCCATCTACCATTAGCTGAGTTCTCGTATAACAACAGTTATCATGCGAGCATTGGTATGGCGCCATTTGAAGCCCTTTATGGCAGGAAATTTCGGTCACCTATTTGTTGGACCGAGGTCAGCGAATCGCAGATCACTGGTCCCGAGATCATTCAAGAGACGACTGACAAGATCCGCCAGATTCCCACAGAAAAGTTACGCGGATAAACGATGGATTCCTCTAGAGTTTGAAGTGGATGATATGGTATTACTTAAAGTATCACCCTGGAAAGGAATGGTACGATTCGGGAAGAAGGGTAAGCTTGCTCCACGATATGTTGGACCTTTTAAGATCCTTGAACGGATCGGGAAGGTTGCCTACAAGTTGCAACTTCCTCCAGGACTTAGCAACGTGCACCCAACGTTTCATGTGTCCAATTTAAGAAAGTGCTTAGCTGATTAAGATCTTCAGGTACCACTCGATGACATTCGCATCAATGATACCACGTACTTTGTTGAAAAACCAGTGGAGATAATGGATCGTGAGGTTAAAAAGCTCAAACGCAGTAGAATTCCAATTGTCAAAGTACGTTGGGAATCGAAGCGGGGTCCGGAATTCACCTGGGAACGAGAAGATCAGATAAAGCTTAAGTACTCACATTTATTCACTACGGTCGCTCCAAGTTGAATTTCGGGACGAAATTCCCTTAACTAGGGGAGACTGTAACATCATTGTATTTCGGGTTGTCCGTACATATGTACGATTTTACTGTTACAACCTGATGTGTTATTTAAAAATGATGATTACTATGAATTATTGGATGTCATTACTATTGGTATACATACTGAGAACATAATATTATACGCGTAAACCATAGGAAGTTTAGTTGTAACCCAACTAAACAAAACCAGAGGGTTTATCGCAGTTAAATTCACGGATAATGGATTTATGGTTTAAAATGGAAAGGAATTAGAGTTTGGTACTGGTTAGTTTCTAAACATAGTTAAGAACACATGGTCATGGTTTATCGAAATAGCGGTGGGACGGTGGCTGGGGCAGTTGCGACTGACCCCTACATATACCCTATACATATGCATATTTCGGTCTATCATGGATGTGTCAGTGATATGGTTTAGTGGGTTTGGATCGGGATTATTAATATTAAAGTTCATAAAATAATGGATGTATAATTGGAATTGATTACGCGATGGTAAGGTTACGAACACCATTTAAACACGAATATTAATTCAGAGATATTAACTTAATAAATGTATTTGTGTGGGTGACGATTCACACGAATATAATTATTGAGAATAATATTCTGAAACGATATTCCCTAAATCGTAAATCGAATCGAAATATGATACGAGCGTCGGATTCGGAAAGGTGACGATCTTTACGAATACGTACGTAAGTAACGCGTTTCGACGAGATAATGTAATAATATTTAACGATAATAAAATAAGAAAAATAAATTAAAAAGGTTTATTAGGAATCACAACCTTAAACGAAAACGAACGAATTAATTTATTTAAATAATTGATTCAATGAAAATAAACGGAGACACTTTATTTAAACGATTTTCTTTAAAATCATTTTATTACAACAAAAACATATTTATTTAAAAGACTTGTGTTTTAAATATATTTTACGAAAAAAAAACCGAGCGTTTCCGTAATTTTATTGCGACAAAAACGAGACCGAGTACGTGGGTGATAAAATGGTGTATAAGGAAGATATTTCCTTCCTTCTTCTTCACTTTACACCAAACCACTCTCTCTCTAACAAGCAAACCCGTCACCCACATTCTCCCCAACTTCTCTCTAGCTTTTCTCCTTCATTTCTAGTCGGATTCGCGAGATCTTGGTGTCCAGACGACCGTGTGATCGAGAAGAACAAGAACCCACGAAGAAAACTAGAAATTTGAGCGGCATTTGTGACAATTCGGCATTCCGGATTAACTCCGTTAACTCTAGAATTAACCAAAATGTTATGTTATTGAACGAAAACAAATTGCAAGGGTTAGGATATAACAAAACATGTGTATAAACACTAAATATTGGGGATTAGCCATGCAATTAGGTGAAATACTAAATTTTGACTTTTGAAAGTCAAAATTCGTCCAAAAACCACACCTAAATTCGAAATTAGCATCATCAAGCAATTATGGCCGAATTAGAACTGTTATACTCAACACCTTAATGATTTATAACAGTTACAAAGTGTTATTAACATCATGATTGCTCGAATTAAAGGCCTAATGAGACCAAAAGCCGTAACCGTTCCTAAGTGGCATCAATTCGGTATAACCTGAACGAAATACATGAAATTGCACACTCCTAAATCTCCATCGGCACCTTTAGAGAGTTTCTAATACAACCAATTGATCTAAGAAGCTGCGAAGATAGGAGTTCGATCAAGAGGTGGCCGAAGAACAACTACCTAGTCGATCTTTATCAATTCAACAACAAATCTAGTAAGTAATCTTTTCTAAACACTCTAAACTGGCCGACTAATTGAAGCCCTAACAGTAGTTCATCGGACAACATCGAATTTTATGAGTTCGATCATTAGGGCTTTCGAACAAAAACGTTTTGGGGGTTATTGATCAAACAAGTTTAAAAATCAAATTCATAGATACAGACAGTTTCGAAATCATTAGTTTAAGGAAATCCATATGTTAATTTCATCAAACAAGTACGAATTCTAGGATTTCGATTTCTAGGGTTCTTGAGTCAAAATGATTTGGGGGTTTTCATTCAAAGGAGTGCAAAAACCAAATTAAATGGTACCGTCAGTTTCAGAAAGTTTCGACTAAGCTAAATCCTATGTTAATTTCATTTAGAATTATCTAATTGTATGAATTAGGTAACTAGGGTTTATCATTAGAACGGATTTGGGATTCTAGATGCAAATGATGTTGAAAATTCAATTAATCAGTGGATTTAGTTTCAGAAAACCTCGATTGAGAATAAGCCCATGTTAATTTTATCAAAATATAACGAATTGAGTGATTTTACATTCTAGGGCTCATTAGTTAAAAAGATTTGGGTTTTCTAAACAATTGGGATTAAAAGTTCGATTAGATTACACAGAAGGGTTCGTTTAGATCTTAGGATGAAAAACCCCATGAATTCGAGGTCTGATATGTTCGAATTTGGTTCAATGGATTTGAGAAATGGAGTTGTTCGAACCGGATCTAGTTAGGGGTAGAATTGAGGTGTTTATCTAGATCATTGGGTGAATTAAAACCCACTATAGATTCGTCTGGATTCAGGGAACAGAAGCCCCAAGGTCTTGGGTTCGATCGGGTATGAATCAGGGACCAATTGGGTGGTGATGGGTTCAGTGAAGGATCACAAAGGGGAACTGATTAATTGAAGCTTAAAAGAATTAATCTGAGAAGTCTTATGCGAAACCCTAGCGGGTCAGAGTGGTAGGATGCGTGTGTTGGGAGTGGAGGGTCACGGGTTCGTACCCGGGGCTCCACTGGTTTTTGATATTGAAACTAATTTTAATATTTGGTCATAACTTGCTCGTTTTAATTCCGTTTCGATCCGTTCGAATTGCGTTAGAACCAGAATTCAATTCCGAACATATTAGAATAATAGAAGTTATATTTTAACCCGAAAACGAAATCGCGTATAATTACGCTTGTTTAAATAAAATCATAAATGAAGATATGATTTTGTTAAACAATTTCAAAGTTACGCGTACATTCGTATGTACATTTCTAACACTCTAACATACGTGTGTTGACACGTATGTGATTTCAAGCACAAAACGACATCCCGAATAACACTAAGTTATTGTTTAATCACAGATTCTTCGTAGAGGATTATCTACGCGAGTTCAAGTGTGTTTGATCATTCTGCTACATTCAAAGGTGCGTACACGGCCCCTTTTCTTATTTTAATTGTTTTGGGGGAGAAAACATGTGCAACAAACATTTTAGATACATATCACTTGCATGAGTTAGCTGTTTACATTAAGTGCGAACATAGCATTACAAGTCCTTACATATCGAACTGTTTAGTTTGCCGTAGTGCAAAGCGTGGTAGTTGGAAATAGATCTATTAGGTTTGACAAACCTCGCTTGGTAGATGGGATCTACGCAAGTGTTTGACTAGCCAATTCATATTACTATTGTTTGTGCTAGACAATAGTGGCAAGGCAAAACATGCGTTAGCATGCTACAGTCAGCTTCGGTGTCGACCACTTATGTAAATAGTATAAATGACTAGCTATCATGACTATGCATGTGTGATTATGTTATTTGCAACATTTTGTTCAAACAGTTGTTTCAACATTTGTGAATACCAAAACCTGTGTATGCACCAACCTTTGTGTTGACTTGATTTACATGTTTTCTCAGGACGCTAAGGTACACAAGCAAGCAAGCATGGACTAGGAGATCGGGTCGCATGCATATTTTATATTTCTGTTATTTGGAATTGAACTTTTGGGATTTTGTTTTGTAATTTACAGTTCTCAAATCTTTATGGTTGTTTTGTTTTAAAAACGCTTCCGCAACATAGAACTTTGATATTACAGTTTTAGACCAAAGTATGTTTTGAAATTCATATAAAGGTCTTCGTTATGTCTAATGATCTGAGATCCTGGTTTGTCACGTCCCAAACGGTATGATTCCATTAGTTGAAAATTGAGGGTGTGACAGCATTCAGAGGTAAATCTGAGTTTTTATTTTCGGAATAGTTGTATGACACCACCGATTTAAGTAATGTTTGTTTTAATTTATTTATACTCTTAAAAACACTTAAATGAACCCATGTAAACGACATAGAACTCTGGGTATTAGTCACGAGTAGGTGTAGAGCTTGATAAAGATGATGGAAAGTTGCCGAGACATGGAAGTTGCAGGTCATGAACCTGTGGTGGAGCTGGGAGGAAGAGGCGAACCTGTTGGTCACACGTTGGTCCCAGCCGAACCCTGCCATGTAAGATAGCCGAACCATTTTACATGTTGGCCGAACCCTTGGGGTGGCCGAACCTTGGATCTAGGCGAAGCTACGAGCCCAGCGAACCTCTCCTCTTGGGCCGAACCTTCTCCTTCACGAACCAAGGGTTTTAGCGAACCTATTTAGCCAAGCGAAACCCTACCAGCCGAACCTGAGTGTTAACCGAACCTTAAGAGGTGCGAACCCAGAGAGGGGCAACGAACCTGTACACATGCAGCGAACCTAATAGAGGAACCAGGAGCTAACCTTCGGGCCGAATTCCTTTGAGCCGAACCTTCCATATGCTGCGAACCCTTTAGGCAAAACCATGGTGTCAACCGAACCTTGGACGGTCGAGGGCTACTATGGCCGAACCTAATGAGATACGAACCTAACCACAACGAACCACATGCATGCGAACCTTAGATGGTAGCTGAACCGTGAGTTGTGTAACCCTCCTTTTTGGGCAGCGAACCTTTCACCTATTTGAGCTAATAGCCGAACCCTATGTAGTCACAAGCCTATCTTCAGCCGAATCTGTGTTTTTCGATGAACATGGGCCTAGCTGCGAACCTAGGGAAAGAGGGATTTGGCCAAGGGTTGTTAAGGCTTAACCATTTTAACTAAATATTGCAAATGAACAAAGGATCATGAGAAGGAAATAAATACATGCATGCGTGAAGAACCTAAGAGTTACCACCTTTTTCCTTAATAACATAGACTATAAATCGTGAGGTTTGTATAATGTGGACATTCGTAAGAATAACTTGATTATAATCTCCTAAGTCTAGAACTTAATTGTTATTATGGAGATCATGTTGGTCACTTTAACTAAACATGAGTGCAATTATAAAAAGTAGATATGTCTAGAATGAGGATTATTGCCCTAAGTATACGTATGTATGGGAAACACACCTGAGAATATCATGATATGTTATCATTAATAAGTAATTAAAACTAACAAGTTGAATTGCATTTTAATGATAATTACCTATAAAATCTTTAGTGTTTTGTTTTAACTTAGATTAAAAAAACTAAGTTAGCAATACACTTAGCAAATAAAGGAAAACGTATGAACACTCAATTGAAATGAAACGTGTATACTTATAAACACGAACATTATAATAATTATAGGTTGATTGTGTTGTTGTTGATTACGCATACGCGAGCGCGCACTCTACGAAAACACCGAATTCTAAGGACACATGTGAGTTCTCATAACCTCCCTTTTAAACTGTTTTGTTTTAAACTCGGGGGTGAAACATGTATACCAATTTTTAAATATTATTTTGATAACACATGGGTGATACATGTTTATCAATATGATATTTATATCATGGGATTATCACTTTATATGGATTAATATTGACAATCATAACTCCGTGTGGCATTGCTGATGACCTCGGTCATCCGCAATGATCACATGTATTGTCACGTGGGTTACCACAACTCCGTGTATCATTGTGTTGACTTCGGTCATCCGAGACGATTACATGTATTGTCACTTGGATTATCATAACTCCATGAGACCTTGTTGTTGACTTCGATCACCCACAACGGTCACATGTATTGTCACGTGGGTTGATACCACTCCATGAATCATGTCTTTAACTTCGGTTAATCATAATGATTTCATGTATAGTCACATATACTATTTGAGAATATTGATGTTTGAGATTGGTTGAATGATTATGTGGTTGATTGTCTATGATTATATGAGATATGTGATAATGTGTTTGTGTTTGGATTATGTGGTGGACTATCTCGCAGGTACTCATGTGGATTTTCTCAAGAAACTCTAAACTTTTATAATTTTTTTGTAAAACCATTTTAAATATAAAAACTTATGATTACTCACCAACTACTTCGTAGTCGACACTTGATTTTTACATGTTTCAGGAAATGAAGACAAGTAGGTAGGGCATGATAGCTCTACATCTTTTGGGAACATCATCACTTAAGTTCTTGGACTTAGCTAAATAACTGAAATTCTGGCGATTAGAATTTAGTTAGATAGCTAAATCTCTTTTGTATTTGATGTAATTAATTCATGATGAACATGATTTTTGTGTAATTGTCACACCCCCAATTTCCCACTCGTGGTGTCAGTCCACGTGGGTGTGACGTGGCCAGAATCACAGCTCAAGGTCATATAGAACAACACTATATGCGTTTACACATCCAAGTTTGACACATACACATAATAAAATAGTTTGCAGCGGAAAATAAAGTTATCATAACATGCAGCGGAAAGATAGTTGTTTACACAGCGGAAATTAAATTGTCAACACATCATTGTTTAAACATAACCCAAAAGTAATTGTTTTTCAAAAGACTGATAACATGAATGCGGAATCCTATGCCCATAATCCCTAATGTGCATTCCTGCTCCATAGTCAGCTAGTTACCTGAGAATACAAGTTAGAAAAAGCGTCAACACAATGGTTGGTGAGTTCACAGGTTTTGATATACATATAGTAATGAAAGTGTGTCATGCTGTTTATCAAATGTTAGTACCGAGCCCTAGGCCCAAAGTGTCAGTGCGTCACTACCGAACTAGACTTGTTTGTCCTTGCCTCCGCTATGCCTCGTATGCATAGCAAGTTAGGTCAGAATTTGCACGGGTTATGACATCCAGTCAACATAGTGCCCCGTGGGGTTAGTCATTCCCTAATGGATCCATCCAAATCTACCACGTTGTTCGTACATTAACGGTAAGACTTTGTGAGGGCTTGTAACGAGTTCAACACTTAATGTTTGTCCAATAAACCAGCATACACAATAGTGTTTGTACAGTAATAGTGTTTGACTCGATGCAACTAGTATTCTCCCCCTATTTAAAAGCATTTGAAAAAGAGTAAAGAGGGGCCGTAAACTCACCTTAGTGAATAAAGCGATAAGTAAGCGTAAGCTCCTGCGTCGAAATGCGTGTCGGTCACCGGCAACCTATATCGTATACCGTACGTGAGTTGGTGTAAGTGACAGGGCTAGTGTTTGTGTTAGTGCTCGTGTTTGTGTCCGACAACCCTTGGTTGTTCATGTTTGTCCGTGTCGGTCCACATTGACCGTGTTTGCTCGTGTTGGTCCATATTGACCGTGTTTGACCGTGTTGGTCCACATTGACCGTGTTTGACTGTGTTGACCGTGTCAAGTCAACGACCCGTTGGTGAACCGTGTGACGGTTGTGAATCGTGTAGCAATCGTGTAAGTGTTTGTTGCGTGCAAAACGCGCAAATCGCGTCTATGGTCAACTTACTATTTATAGTAAGTTTCCATTTATGGAAAGTTCACAAAGCATATCGGTGTTAGAGTTCTAGCATGCTCAATGGTCCTACGGGGTCATGTTAACACATAACACATTATCATACAAGTTCATATACGTCGTTTATAGCATGTTAGTGCACAAAAGTTTCCTAAAATGGAAAGTTTCCATTTCTAGCATACGTGACATCGGAAACCATCTAACTTAGCATCTAAACATCATATTATAACATAATAAATCATTTAGCATGCTCAAGTCATTCAACATATTCCTAAGTCGGTTTTTGTAACAATAAAGTTACTAAATATAGTAACTTTCTAGTTTTTGCATAAAAATAACCATTTTAACATTTCTAAACTAATCTTCACATCATCAATCATCATAATAGTCATTCTATCATCATTTTAGACATACTATTATAGCCAAGTCGTCTCCTATCATTATTTCGACCCGAAAAGTTACTAAATATAGTAACTTTGTCAAAAGTGACCATAAACATTATCAAGATCACATTTTGAACATCATTATCATTCTAATAACATTTGAATAGCAATCCTTAAGCATGCATGTTATCAAATATCATTCATATCATCATTTTACAATCAAAAAGTTTCTATTAATAGAAAGTTTATCAAAAATCAATATTTAAGCCATTTTAACCAAATCTAATCATGTGAATCATCATCAATGTCATCTATGAACATCTCTATATACTTAAAATCATCCTAAACATCATGGATCATACATGCATGGCAATATATTGTGACAAATCATCATTTCAAGCACCAAGGCTTAAACCCATCATCTTAGATCATCACATTTCATCATATTATCATCATAGGTCATCATGTACAGTAGATTTATCAATAAACCCAGATTAAAACAAGAAGGAATTCGTGCATGCAAGGCTAATAAGCTTGCATGTGTGTTTGTGAGGGTGTAGGTGCGAAATGTGGTGGTTTTGGGCCACAAGGGTTAAGGTACTACCTTCAATAGCTCCTGAGATTCTTAGATAGTGATGGTTGCAGCTCCTACACCTCCTGGTTCGTGGGTTTGATCGAGAACAAGAAGGTGGTGGTGATGAGTAGTGATCTAGAAGACTTCTTTCAAGGTTCTTGAGCTTCAAAGGGGTCTTCAATGGCTTCCAAGAGCTGCTACAGGGGTTCTGGATCGTTAATGGCCGCAGGGTGGCGTGTGGGTGCAAGAGAAATGATGAAAATAGATGTGATAATGATCTTGGGGGTTTAAAAAGCTGTTTGGCGACTCTGACAAGCCAGGCGTATCGCCTGACGTGGGGGGTGTCTCCCGTCGTTACGCGCGGAGGCAGTCAGATGAGGCGCCCCTTTTTCGATCCGCGCGCAACGCCTATGTTGGGTGCTCCGGGTCTGGCGTACCGCCTGGCCCAACTGCAAGGCCCAATAAGCTTGTTTTGAGGTTCTGGGTCCGTTCTTGCCCGTTTCTCGACTGTAGAACATCGTTCGAGCGTCGTTTGGACTCTAATAGATAGTTATTAGTCATAAGTGACTTGTGAGGTGTTTCTGTGCTTAAGTGCTGTGACGTTCACCAACGTTCGTGTGTTTTGACACGTGTGTGCTGTTTGTCGATAATTCCACGAATTATCTAGTCGTATGCCAGTGTTTATACTGTCGTGCCACGTGTCACACTACAGTAATCTAATTCTAGTGCCACGTGTACATATTGCATTTAAATACACATTTAAATAAATGAGATGCTGACCTGGAAATTACGGGGTGTCACATCCTCCCCATGTTAGAAAGAATTTCGTCCCGAAATTCAACTTGTGTTGTCAGTGTTTGTCTGTTCCGCGAACAGGTGTGGGTACTTTTGTTTCATCTGGTCTTCACGTTCCCATGTGAATTCCGGTCCTCGTCGCGAATTCCATCGTACTTTCACAATCAGGATTTTGCTGAGTTTGAGCTTTTTGGTTTCCCGGTCCATAATTTCTACCGGTTCCTCAACGAAGTTCAATTGTTCGTCGATTTGTATTTCCTCGAGAGGAATAACAAGTGTCTCATCAGATAGGCACTTTTTGAGGTTCGAGATGTGGAATACGTTGTGTACACTGCTCAGCTCAACTGGCAGGTTCAGTTCGTAGGCTACAGGGCCTATTCGTTTTGTAATCTCGAACGGTCCAATGTAACGAGGGTTCAACTTTCCCCGTTTGCCAAACCGAATGACTCCCTTCCAGGGCGAGACCTTGAGTAATACTCTGTCTCCCACCTGGAATTCTAACGGTTTACGTCGTTTGTCGGCATAGTTTTTCTGTCTGTCACGAGCTGCTGCCATTCGTTTGCGTATTTGTACGATCTTTTCAGTGGTTTCGTGCACAAGCTCTGGACCAGTCAGTTGGCTATCTCCAACTTCTGCCCAGCAGATGGGTGATCGACACTTACGTCCGTAAAGTGCCTCGAATGGTGCAGCTTGAATGCTTGTGTGGTAGCTATTATTGTATGAAAACTCAACTAACGGTAGATGAGATTCCCAGCTACTCCAAAGTCAATAACGCAGGCCCGGAGCATGTCCTCCAGTGTCTGTATCGTTCGCTCACTTTGCCCGTCTGTCTGCGGGTGGTAAGCGGTACTCATGTCCAATCTCGTGCCCAAAGCCTTATGCAAAGACTTCCAGAAATGCGACGTGAATCGACTGTCGCGATCAGATATGATTGAGATTGGCACTCCATGTCGAGTGACCACTTCCTTCAAATAAATCCGAGTGAGTTTGTCTAGCTTGTCAGTCTCCTTGATCGGTAGAAAATGTGCAGACTTTGTCAGTCGGTCTACGATAACCCAGATGGTATCGCAACCACTTGCCGTCCTTGGCAGTTTAGTGATGAAATCCATGGAAATCTGCTCCCATTTCCACATTGGTAGTTCCGGTTGTTGAAGTAACCCTGATGGCTTCTGGTACTCAACTTTGACTTTTGAGCACGTTAGGCATTTACTCACGTATGTTGCTATCTCAGCTTTCATGTTTGGCCACCAATAGGTTGTCTTCAAATCGTGATACATCTTATCAGAGCCTGGGTGTACGGAATACCGGCTCTTGTGAGCTTCATCCATCACTACTTCTCTCAATCCTCCGTAGCGTGGAATCCAGATTCGATCCATTAAATAGTAAGCTCCGTCGTCTTTTGCCTTTATTTGCTTATCCATGCCACGCATGGCTTCAAGAGTAAGGTTTTCAGCTTTTAGAGCTTCTTGTTGTGCGTTTCGTATCTGATTTGGCAATTCAGAATGAATCGTGAGTTGTAGTGCACGCACGCGCTTTGTCGTTTCTTTTCGACTCAACGCGTCGGCCACTACATTGGCTTTGCCTGGATGATACTTGATGGCGCAATCATAATCACCTATGATTTCAACCCACCTTCGTTGTCTCATGTTCAACTCTTTCTGGTCGAAGATGTGTTGTAGGCTCTTATGATCGGTAAAGATTGTACATTTCGTGCCGTACAAGTAGTGTCGCCAGATCTTCAAGGCAAACACCACGGCTCCCAACTCAAGGTCATGAGTCGTGTAGTTTTTCTCATGCACCTTCAGTTGGCGTGAAGCGTATGCTATCACTTTCTCGCGTTGCATCAGCACGCAACCGAGTCCTTGTTTCGAAGCGTCGCAATACACCACGAAGTCATCACATCCTTCCGGTAGGGATAGGATGGGTGCAGTGCATAGTTTCTGTTTCAACAGGTTGAAAGCAGCTTCTTGTTTGTCTCCCCAATCGAACTTTTTGTCTTTATGTGTCAGGGATGTCAGTGATTGAGCAATCTTTGAAAATCCCTCAATGAATCTTCTGTAGTACCCGGCCAGACCTAAGAATTGTCGCACCTCCGTCGGAGTCTTGGGTGCTTCCCAGTTCTTAATGGCTTCGATCTTAGCTGGGTCTACGTGAATTCCCTGCTCATTAACCACGTGTCCAAGGAATTGGACTTCGCGTATCCAAAAGTCGCATTTTGAAAACTTCGCGTACAATTGCTCTTTCTTTAGTAATTCCAAAACTAGCCTCAGGTGTTCAGCATGTTCTTCCTGATTCTTAGAGTAGATCAGAATGTCGTCAATGAATACTATTACGAATTTGTCAAGGTAAGGTTTGCACACTCTATTCATGAGATCCATGAATACAGCTGGTGCGTTGGTTAGTCCGAAGGGCATAACCAAGAATTCGTAGTGTCCGTATCGAGTTCGGAAGGCAGTCTTAGGAATATCGTTTTCTTGTATCCTCAATTGATGGTAACCCGATCTTAAATCGATCTTCGAATAGTAGCTTGACCCTTGCAATTGGTCAAATAGATCGTCTATTCGCGGTAAGGGATATCGATTCTTGATCGTCACTTTGTTCAGCTCTCTGTAGTCGATACACATACGGAATGATCCGTCTTTCTTCTTTACGAACAAGACCGGTGCTCCCCAAGGTGAGAAGCTCGGTCTGATGAATCCCTTGTCTAACAGCTCTTGTAACTGGTTAGACAGTTCCTGCATCTCAGTCGGTGCTAGTCGGTATGGAGCTTTGGCAATCGGTGCTGCTCCAGGTGTAAGGTCTATCTGAAACTCGACTTGTCGTTTCGGAGGTAGTCCAGGTAGGTCCTCGGGAAATACTTCGGGAAAATCGCGGACTACGGCGATGTCCTCAATCTTCCTTTCTTTCTTCGGTTGTTCCGTGATGAGGGCTAGTATGGTAGTGTATCCCTTTTGCAGATACTTGTTTGCCTTCATGCATGATATGATGTTCAGAGGTACTCCCCGTCTTTCCCCCTGAATCGAGATCTGTTCTCCGTTCTGCAACGTCACCCGTACGATCTTCTCGTTGCATACGATTTCAGCTTGGTTAGCGGATAGCCAATCCATTCCAACGACCACATCAAAGCTTCCAAGAGTCACCGGCATCAAATCGATTTCGAGTTCGTGATTCGCCAAAACCATGACGCATCCTCGAAAGATGTGTTGTGTTTCAATTAGCTTGCCGTCGGCTAACTCTACGGTGTACTTGTAGTCTAGTGGTGTTGGGGTAATATCTAGTAATTTGCTAAACTCACTAGATATAAAGCTCCTATCGGCACCGGTATCAAATAATATGCTAGCATAGACATTATTTAAAAGAAACGTACCGGTTACGATGTTCGGGTCATCCTTGGCTTCTCCCGAGCCAATCACAAAAGCTCGTCCCTTGACCGCTCCTCCTCCGGCCTTCTTCAATTGAGGGCAATCCCTCCTCATGTGGCCCGGCTTGCCACATTCATAACACCCCTTGAGAGTGTTTTGGTTGTTATTGTTGTTCTGGTTCTGGTTGTGGTTGTTGTTGTTGCTTGGAAACTTTGATCTGCAGTCCTTGGCCATGTGGCCATGTCTTCCGCACTTTAGGCAACGGTACGTTCGCATTGCCCCAAGTGATGGTATGAACATCGGTTGCACAGTGGGTACTTCCCTTGATACACACCCTTTCCCTTATCATCGGGTTGGGTGGCAGTAAATGCTCTGGCAGGTGCAGATCGTTGTTGTTGTTGGGGTTGATGAGATTGGTGCTGACTAGGTTCCCACTTCCTTTTCTGGCTTTCTTGAGGCTTTAGGTGTTCGCCTCGTTTGGGTAGCTTGCCCTGAGCTACAGCTTGATCAGTCAGTTTATGAGCCAGTCTGATCAGTGGTTGGATGGTGGTGAGGTCAGACGCAGTCACCATGCTTTGAATCTGTTCGGGCAGCCCACTGATGAACTGCTCGACCTTCTTGTATTCCGGCGTCACCATAGCCGGACATAGCTTACACAGCTCATGGAATCGAGTGCAGTATTGCTCGATCTCAGAGCCGACCATCTTCAGTACCCAGAATTCGGCTTCCAGTTTTCTGATCTCATCACGAGGACAGTATTCCTCTTGCAGTAGTCGGGTGAAATCAGCCCATGGCATGGAGTTGGCACCGTCCACCCCAGGGTTTGTACATGGGTATTCCACCATGTGAGGGCTGGTCCTTCCAGTGTTCCAGTTGCGAACTTCACCCGGTTCTCTTCAGCACATTCGCACATGGCGAATACAGATTCGACTTTCTCCACCCAGCGGAGCATCCCCACAGCTCCCTCAGTCCCCTTGAATTTGTGTGGGTGGCAGTTCAGGAAGGATTTAAAAGAACATCCTTTGTTGTTGTTGCCTTGTGATCCTGTCAGTCAGAAACCAATGTCGTGTGTCAGAGCGTGTCAGCTATACTATGTTAGTCATGTTAGGCGAGTGTTAGTACCGTTGTTCGAGCCACTGGTTTCACTAGCAAGGCGGTTTGCCTCGTGCTCTGCCAGTATCTTGTTAACTCGTCTGTCAACCATCATCTTAATGACGGCTGCGTCCAGTGTTCGTCTAGGAGGGCGTGCATGTGGTCCTCTTCCCGCCATAGATATTTTCTATACGGAAGGGATAGAATGTTAGTAAGTCAGAATGTTAGTCAGATGTTGTGTCGGAAGTCAGATCATATGTCATGTTAGTTGTCAAGTCAAAGCAATCATGGTCAATATGTAATAAGTAAGACAAAACATAATTCTCATTAATAATAAGCTTGAAGTACAATAATTTCAAACGGAAATACATAATAAGTTCTTCGAGCACATCCCGCTCGTCTAGGCCAAAATAAAGAAAGTACAAAACACAACAGTCCTCTAATCCGAATCCATAGAGACATGTGAAATATCGCTAGCAGCGTCTCCGTCATCATCATCCTCCTCCGGATCCTCATTAGGATCCTCATCAAAGTCCTCTTCTTCGAGGTCCTCGGCCTCGAATTCAGGACCATCCTCCTGTGGTGGTTCCTCAATAAACTGTGCAGCCCATGCGTTAAGCATGGCATCACTGGCCTGCACCATCGCCTGAGTCTCGGTTATGTCTGTCCGATTCTCAGTGATGCGTACATCATGCTCCTGCATGATGTCAACATCTGTCCATGCTGGGTCATCAGTTGGGACACCTGGAGACGTAGGGTCTCCACCTGCTCCTCCAATAGATCGTTTCGCCTTTCCAGGCGATCATTCTTCTCACGAAGAACCCGGACCTCGTTCGACAGTTCGCCACTCCTCATGGCCTCCCGTCGAGAGAATGCCACGTGGGCAGCGAATGCCTGCTCTAGCGGCACTCCGAGTGGAGGCAGTCGGTGATAGGTCGGCGCGTCACTGCGATACCGGGGTGTAGGTACCCTCTCCGCAATGATCCAACCTCGGATGACCTGCGGGAGCCATCCCCAATACCGAGCTCGCTCTGCGTGTCGAGCCCGTCTATCCATCTCTGAGTCAACCTGGGCTACGATATCGTCGATCCGTCGCCGACTCTCTGCCGCCAAATCATCTGTGCCCGTAGGTCTAGCTGCGCTCCTGTTAGCGTTGCTGTTGTTGTCGGCCATCCTGTAAGTTTCACGTTAGTAAGCAACAGTTCAATAAGTAACAATGTCATCAATGTGCAAGTTCTACGTGTAGCGTCTAGAGTTGAGCAATGGCTATAGTCTAAGTTTACTACATGCAAACCTAGTTCCCTATAACCAATGCTCTGATACCAGTCTGTCACACCCCCAATTTCCCACTCGTGGTGTCAGTCCACGTGGGTGTGACGTGGCCAGAATCACAGCTCAAGGTCATATAGAACAACACTATATGCGTTTACACATCCAAGTTTGACACATACACATAATAAAATAGTTTGCAGCGGAAAATAAAGTTATCATAACATGCAGCGGAAAGATAGTTGTTTACACAGCGGAAATTAAATTGTCAACACATCATTGTTTAAACATAACCCAAAAGTAATTGTTTTTCAAAAGACTGATAACATGAATGCGGAATCCTATGCCCATAATCCCTAATGTGCATTCCTGCTCCATAGTCAGCTAGTTACCTGAGAATACAAGTTAGAAAAAGCGTCAACACAATGGTTGGTGAGTTCACAGGTTTTGATATACATATAGTAATGAAAGTGTGTCATGCTGTTTATCAAATGTTAGTACCGAGCCCTAGGCCCAAAGTGTCAGTGCGTCACTACCGAACTAGACTTGTTTGTCCTTGCCTCCGCTATGCCTCGTATGCATAGCAAGTTAGGTC
Source organism: Mikania micrantha (assembly GCA_009363875.1). NCBI lineage: Eukaryota > Viridiplantae > Streptophyta > Magnoliopsida > Asterales > Asteraceae > Mikania > Mikania micrantha. The sequence goes on from CM018688.1 coordinate 16,078,258, forward strand.
AGAATTTGCACGGGTTATGACATCCAGTCAACATAGTGCCCCGTGGGGTTAGTCATTCCCTAATGGATCCATCCAAATCTACCACGTTGTTCGTACATTAACGGTAAGACTTTGTGAGGGCTTGTAACGAGTTCAACACTTAATGTTTGTCCAATAAACCAGCATACACAATAGTGTTTGTACAGTAATAGTGTTTGACTCGATGCAACTAGTATTCTCCCCCTATTTAAAAGCATTTGAAAAAGAGTAAAGAGGGGCCGTAAACTCACCTTAGTGAATAAAGCGATAAGTAAGCGTAAGCTCCTGCGTCGAAATGCGTGTCGGTCACCGGCAACCTATATCGTATACCGTACGTGAGTTGGTGTAAGTGACAGGGCTAGTGTTTGTGTTAGTGCTCGTGTTTGTGTCCGACAACCCTTGGTTGTTCATGTTTGTCCGTGTCGGTCCACATTGACCGTGTTTGCTCGTGTTGGTCCATATTGACCGTGTTTGACCGTGTTGGTCCACATTGACCGTGTTTGACTGTGTTGACCGTGTCAAGTCAACGACCCGTTGGTGAACCGTGTGACGGTTGTGAATCGTGTAGCAATCGTGTAAGTGTTTGTTGCGTGCAAAACGCGCAAATCGCGTCTATGGTCAACTTACTATTTATAGTAAGTTTCCATTTATGGAAAGTTCACAAAGCATATCGGTGTTAGAGTTCTAGCATGCTCAATGGTCCTACGGGGTCATGTTAACACATAACACATTATCATACAAGTTCATATACGTCGTTTATAGCATGTTAGTGCACAAAAGTTTCCTAAAATGGAAAGTTTCCATTTCTAGCATACGTGACATCGGAAACCATCTAACTTAGCATCTAAACATCATATTATAACATAATAAATCATTTAGCATGCTCAAGTCATTCAACATATTCCTAAGTCGGTTTTTGTAACAATAAAGTTACTAAATATAGTAACTTTCTAGTTTTTGCATAAAAATAACCATTTTAACATTTCTAAACTAATCTTCACATCATCAATCATCATAATAGTCATTCTATCATCATTTTAGACATACTATTATAGCCAAGTCGTCTCCTATCATTATTTCGACCCGAAAAGTTACTAAATATAGTAACTTTGTCAAAAGTGACCATAAACATTATCAAGATCACATTTTGAACATCATTATCATTCTAATAACATTTGAATAGCAATCCTTAAGCATGCATGTTATCAAATATCATTCATATCATCATTTTACAATCAAAAAGTTTCTATTAATAGAAAGTTTATCAAAAATCAATATTTAAGCCATTTTAACCAAATCTAATCATGTGAATCATCATCAATGTCATCTATGAACATCTCTATATACTTAAAATCATCCTAAACATCATGGATCATACATGCATGGCAATATATTGTGACAAATCATCATTTCAAGCACCAAGGCTTAAACCCATCATCTTAGATCATCACATTTCATCATATTATCATCATAGGTCATCATGTACAGTAGATTTATCAATAAACCCAGATTAAAACAAGAAGGAATTCGTGCATGCAAGGCTAATAAGCTTGCATGTGTGTTTGTGAGGGTGTAGGTGCGAAATGTGGTGGTTTTGGGCCACAAGGGTTAAGGTACTACCTTCAATAGCTCCTGAGATTCTTAGATGGTGATGGTAGCAGCTCCTACACCTCCTGGTTCGTGGGTTTGATCGAGAACAAGAAGGTGGTGGTGATGAGTAGTGATCTAGAAGACTTCCTTCAAGGTTCTTGAGCTTCAAAGGGGTCTTCAATGGCTTCCAAGAGCTGCTACAGGGGTTCTGGATCGTTAATGGCCGCAGGGTGGCGTGTGGGTGCAAGAGAAATGATGAAAATAGATGTGATAATGATCTTGGGGGTTTAAAAAGCTGTTTGGCGACTCTGACAAGCCAGGCGTATCGCCTGACGTGGGGGGTGTCTCCCGTCGTTACGCGCGGAGGCAGTCAGATGAGGCGCCCCTTTTTCGATCCGCGCGCAACGCCTATGTTGGGTGCTCCGGGTCTGGCGTACCGCCTGGCCCAACTGCAAGGCCCAATAAGCTTGTTTTGAGGTTCTGGGTCCGTTCTTGCCCGTTTCTCGACTGTAGAACATCGTTCGAGCGTCGTTTGGACTCTAATAGATAGTTATTAGTCATAAGTGACTTGTGAGGTGTTTCTGTGCTTAAGTGCTGTGACGTTCACCAACGTTCGTGTGTTTTGACACGTGTGTGCTGTTTGTCGATAATTCCACGAATTATCTAGTCGTATGCCAGTGTTTGTACTGTCGTGCCACGTGTCACACTACAGTAATCTAATTCTAGTGCCACGTGTACATATTGCATTTAAATAAACATTTAAATAAATGAGATGCTGACCTGGAAATTACGGGGTGTCACAGTAATTAATTTGGTTGATTAAATGATATGTGATGATTTAAATTAGACGCCCACGAGCTTATGAACAATCTACACATCCCTCGTGGCATCCCGACGTTTCCGCCATCGGTCGGGGTGTTACACCAACGTTCGTGACTTCTGGCACGTGTGTGCGGTTTTTCGATAATATCTCGAATTATCCTGTTGTGTGACTATGTTTGTACTATCGTGCCACGTGTCACACTAAATTAAGCTAATTATAGTGCCACGTATGCAACTGCTAATTAAATAAACATTTAATTAAAATAGAAACTGACTGGATATTACGAGGAGATCCTAAAAGTGGTTTGTCCACATCTGCACCAAGAATACCTCACAAAGATGTTTTTTTAATGAAACGTCTTCGAAACAAACAGTCTGCAGATGTCAACGTCTGCGTGTGGTTTGCGTGGCGCAGACATAAGAGGCTTCGTAGACCTTTTATCAAAAAAAAAAACAAGGCCTAATTGCTTAAGAATATTTGGTAATATTCTTGTACTAAATAAAAAAAATATTGAATTCGTTTTATTTATTATTTTGCAATTGAAATTCTAAGTATGACAATTGAATTAACTTCCCATCCATTTAATCGTTTATTTGTATTTAAAAGCTTGTATTTTTGAATTGTAAGATTTATTTATTTGAACATCATAAAATTTTTGTTAATATTTTAAAGACTTATAAATAATCATTTTTAATTATCTTAATCTTGATTTTGAAAAACAAATATTTTAAAACTCAGATTTTATTTGAATTTAATTTTTGAAATTTATTCTCAAACTTTGATCAATGAAAGTGACTGAAATATGTTTTGGCAAACACACACACACACATATATATCTATGTATGTATGTATGTATGTATATAACTTTCATAAAAGATTTTAACTTAATTTATTTCAAAATTTTGAATTTTTTTATGTTAACATAATGTTTTAAAAACAATTTTTTTTCTATTTTAAAACATTTTATTATCCTATTTAAATCCATTAATATTTATTAAATAAAATAAATATTAGTAGTATGTTATTATTATTTTTTTTATCATTTAATACATTTATTAATTTAGTTTTTTTATTAGAAAACTAATAAAAATACTTGGGTAAAATTTGTTTGAACTTGACCATAATCTGAAAAGGTGATTTTTAGGATTTTTAATATAATTTTTATAAAAATACTGATCAAAAAAGGATGGAAATTGCTCAAAATGGTTCACACATCCACTGATGAGGTTCGAACCCGGATCCCCTTCGCCCAGCCCAAGTGCTTTAACCGTTGGGTTGGTTGAGGGGCGCTTGAAGGAATTCAGTTTCATCTAAAGTTACACACAGTTCTAAATCAGTTTCCTTGTAATCGTATGAACCCTAGATTGTATTTCGGTTCGATTGGCTTGATTAACATATCTTAAGCCCTTGTATGATTAGGGCTTTTGATCCTTGGATGATTTCGAGTAGATTGATGTATCGTATTACCTGGTTCGAATTTGAAGGAGTGGTGTTCTAGTGAGTAACAGTTCCGGTTGTTTCTTGAGCTTGAATTGTGGCCGATGAGGATTGTGTGTGTTCGTTCGTTGCCCAGACAAATTCGAAGGGGTTGAAGGAACGAGATGGTGTATTTTAATTCGAGTTTTATACTAATTCTCTAACAATTTGAATTCTTGGTCGAACAGTGTAAGTTTGGCAACCCAATTACCCGTGATCGTGATTGATTCGACTTAAATGTTGATTGCAGAAGATTACGCATGATAATCCCTTTCGATTTTGCTCAAAAGTGAGCTGTAATTTAACGGATTTGAGGGATTTTGAATTTCGGGTCGTTCGCGTGTCGCTGGTACCCATGGGGGGAAGCCGGGTTGAAGAGAAAAGAACTTTGGGATAGTTACAAATTTGGTCCCTCCACTTCATCCTTATTTTAGTTTTTAAGTAAACCATTTCCCTTTCACAATTCAGTTTTATTAAATGTCATTTTTAGTCCTTCAATTTAAATAACTATTTTATAACTCCAAATTTATAAAACCTTGTACATATTTTCAATAACTTAGATTTTATAAATTAAATACTTTGTATAAGACATCAAAAATTTTATAAAAACCCTTTTATAAATTTAATGTCTTACTACTACTATTACTATCATCATCATCATCATCATCATTATTATATATATATATATATGAATAACTTTAATAATTGGTTATTTACTAATAAAATGTTATTATTTTATTGCAACCTATTTTAACTTTTTAAGCTTTAAAAGAATTATGACTTTTTTTATAAAAGCTTAGATTATGTCATATGTAATTATTATTTGTATTACTTTATTAATGAATTAGATCTCTATATATTTAAATATACAAGTGCTTCAAAGAGATTCAAAGCTTTTATTTATTACTAATTAAACACGATTACAATACTGGAATTTTAATCAAACCATAAGGATTACAATTGACTACTTACCATCCAGGCATCCACCGACTTTGACACGAAATGCTTTCCATACGGCTCGTGAGTATTTATGTTTGTTAATCTTAGCATGTATACAATATATTTATCATTCTAAATTAAACACAAACATATGTGTATAATATCAAATAAAAAGTTTATTTTGCTTAAGAATATTAAAAAGTATTTTAAAAACCCCGAAACTGATTCAAACGAACTTTGATTCGATTGAACTCATTCCGAAGTTGTTGGAAGTTGGAACCGTGTCGTCAAATTTTACAATATTAGGTTTTAATTTTTAGCTATAACATTTAGCTATAAAGTTGTATATATGTAACTATTATGTGTAACACACAAGTTATATATATATATAGGGGATGGTTCCATTGTTAACCCTCCCTTATATCGTTAACCCGTGTTAACCCGGCATTTTTTGCCCGAATATTTGTTTTTTTTTCATGGTTTTTATTATACATAAATAGGGGGTTTCTTTTTTGTGTTTTTGCTAATTCATCACCGTTTAGAAATTATTTACAAACCATTTACTTACATTTGTAAATAATTTCTAAACAGTGATGAATTAGCAAAAACACAAAAAATAAACCCCCCCTATTTATGTATAATAAAAACCATGAAACAAAAAACAAAGATTCGGGCAAAAAATGCCGGGTTAACACGGGTTAACGATATAAGGGAGGGTTAACATTTGAACCTCTCCCTATATATATATATATATATGGGATTGGGATTAGAGCGATAACCCACTCTTAAAGCGATAACCCAATAACTTTGCCAAAACGAAGCCGAATCTTGAATTTTTTTTTAACATCAATGTAACTCAATTAGAACACTATGTTCTTTTATGAGTTTGTGAAAATTCATAACCGTTTAAGAGATATCATCGTTGTAAGTTTTTGACAAAAACAGTTACAGTGCTGTAAATCAAAAACTTACAACGATGATATCTATTAAACGGTTATGAATTTTCACAAACTCATAAAAGAACATAGTGTTCTAATTGTGTTACAATGATGTTCAAAAAAAATTCAAGATTCGGCTTCTTTTTAGCAAAGTTATTGGGATATCGTTCTAATAGTGGGTTATTATTTAAACACTTCCCTATATATATATAGGGGCCGGTTATTGTACAAAGGAAATTAACGTGAGAAGTGTAGGAAGCCACAGGATCACGCCACGTGTAATCTGGGTAAGGGGTATAATGGTCCGTAATAAATAAAAAATGTTATTTCACGTATATAACTGAATAAAAATACGGACTACAGGCCAAGAATTACGGACTTGAGCATTCAAAATACGGACCATAGGCAAAAAAATACGTACCGGTCTTTACAGTTTAATTATTCAGAGGCCAAACAGTTGATAGAAAATGATACGTTCTATAGGCAAAAAAAATACGTTCTGAAGACAACAAAATACGTTCCATAGGCAAAAAAATACGTTCTGACATATCTGATACCTAAATCACGTATCAAGTTAAAAAAATACGGACCATGGTAAAAAAAATGAGAAAAACCATATCAATATGATACTCAAATTAAAGATTATGAAATTCTCTATTTTATGGTGTATTTTTTTTTAAAAAATAATAAAGCGTTTAAAAGTTATTGAATTTTTAAAAAACTGGTGGAAGTTTTTTTTAATTTAAAAAATGGGTTATTTCCTCTTTTGCCCTTTGAGTTAAAAATCAACGCATGTTTTGTGAAATAATTGGATGAGTGAGGACCACTAGATCTTAACCATTGATTGATTTGATCAATGGCTCATAATTTATCCTACCCTTCTCATCATTCATCCCTATTGTATTTGAATATATATATATATATATAGGGGAAGGTTCCATTGTTAACCCTCCCTTATAGCGTTAACCGCTTAACCCTAGCGTTTTTTGCCCGAATCTTAGTTTTTTTTTCATGGTTTTTATTATGCATAAGTAGGGGGTTTCTTTTTTGTGTTTTTGCTAATTCATCACCGTTTAGAAGTTATTGTAAGTGTAAGTTACTTACACTTACTTACAATCAGTATCTGATGTAAGTAAGTGTAAGTAACTTACACTTACTATAACTTCTAAACGGTGATGAATTAGCAAAAACACAAAAAAGAAACCCCCCTACTTATGCATAATAAAAACCATGAAAAAAAAACTAAGATTCGGGCAAAAAAACGCTAAGGTTAACCGGTTAACGCTATAAGGGAGGGTTATTTGAACCTCTATATATATATATATATATATATATATATATATATATATATATTTGGTTCAAATAAGAACCCACCATAATTGTGTTAACCTAATAACTCAAATCCAATGGTTTTAATTTTTCAGATTAAATAAGATGTTGCCATGTGTCACATACCTTTTTAAATTAAAAAGGGTATCTAAGTAATTTCACTTAATATAAAAAAGTCAGATTTAATAAGAGAGTGACAAGTGTCACACTCTTAAAAATCTATCCATTTTCCTTTTTTTAAATCAAAGTTTCCCCCTTAATTTTTATACACTTATAACTTTTTTATACTATGTTATTTTTTTATAAAAGTTACACCATTAAACTTGTTATATTTTTCTCGTTAATTATATAATACTCATGCCAATTTTTTTTTAATTTTTTTCGAGCGTTCGTAATTACATCAACGTAATGAACAATAAATACAATAATTTTCTCTCATTTTTTCAAAATCTTTCCATCTTTAAAATGTTTTATAAATTATTTCGAGCGTTCGTAATTTTCTCTCATTTTTTCGAGCGTTTGTAATTACACCAACGTAAAATCTTTCCATCTCGTTACAAATTATTTTTTATTGCAAAAATTAGTTCATTAATATTTTAAAAAATTAAGAATACTTTGAAAAAATCCAGCTCCTTACATCAATGCAATTACGAAAACTATGTAAAAATTCAGCTCGTTATATCAGTGTAAAAAAATTCAGCTCGTTACGTCAGTGCAAAACGTCGTTGCATCAGTGTAAAACGTCGCTGCATCAGTGCAAATTACGAGAATTTTAAAAAAATTTGACAAAATTATACTTGAATTAAAGATAAAAAAGTGTGAGGCCCCGAATCCCGGGAGTCCCCTCGGTTGGCAAACATCAAAACCCATAGTCCTTAACCCAAATTTACATTACTATGACAGCGGAAATTCAGGTGATTACATAAAACATAGCACACATATTATACCAACGTTAAACATAGCCCACACTCTATGGTTTTATACATAGCCAGTTCATGTCAGATTATGTCAGGGTAGTCTTCAGGGTATGCCTCGAGCCTTCCTGCTATTCTTTCTCAATACCATTCAACCTGATACGCATGCTAAAACAAGTCAGCTTTCGCTGGTGAGTTCTAAGTTAACTTTTCATAAAAATCTTTACTCATTCATATCTTTAAATAACATAACATAAGTCATAACATACATAGCATCATAACTTACTGCTGACCGAAATCAACAATCTCAATCATACTGAACATAAACATTTCATATACATAACATGCATGACATCATAACATCAATCTTGCGATGCTTAAATGTAGCCTGTCCTGTTGACCGAAGTCAACTTGCTTGCACAAGACTTCTTAAACTACCAACTCGAAGTTGATAACTTATACATGCATAAGATTTCCTTAACTGGCGACACACAGTCGGCAGGCCTGTTCTTGCACAGGACTTATGCATGTTCTTGCACAGGACTTATGCCTGTTCTTTCACAGGACTTCTTAAACCATCAATCGAAATTGACGGCTCATACCGGTACAAGACTTCTTAACATACATCATTCATACATAACATGGTTTAAATCATTTAAACCATCATATCATACACGGTCTTTCGCACCACAGTGCTCAGGTCTTGCCCAACCGCAGCCGGGACTTCAATATCACATTTCCTTCTCGACCTCGGTCGATGTCTTTTAAAAATCATTTCCTTCTCAACCTCGGTTGAGAATTCAAACATTCGTTACGTCTTCTAAGAGACTCTTAAAATCATTTACTTCTCAACTACAGTTGAGACTTAAAATATTCTTTACATTTTAAAACATTCCTTACTTGAAAATATTCTTTTCCTGAAAACATTCCTTACCTGATCATAATTAGGTTAAGATCACTTTCATACAATAACTTTACAACATGCACATCAGCCCAAAATAGTAAAACATCTAAAACAGGGCTATAAGAACTCACTTGATGTCTTACTGTAGCAAGATCCCTCGTAACTGGTACTAACAGTATAACTCTGCATTGATTTGCGTTTAATTAGCTATCTATACTTTAACTTACAGATTAAATCTTTCTGAACGTTCAATGTCAAAAACATTGCCTTGATAGTCATCAAACCGATATTAGGTTGATGACGCACTTGATTAGTCAGAATAAATCTTGAATTAATCAAATAGCTAATGTTGTTGATTGTAATGCTAAAACAGGTTCCTAGACATATTAATAGCTTAGGAATGATCAATCCTTGTTATTGATTACCCAGATATCATGAAATATCACAACATATCATTAGAATAGGTTTAACAACCATATTTAACATACTAATCTGTGTGTTATCATAAACATCAGATAACCATTCCAGTGAGTATGTTAATGGTTGTGATTAGTTTGAAACACCTGGATTTCACGTTGCAGGTCAAGGATTAATCAAACTAATCACTTACAGTGTCATAATCACATGGTTTAAACCACTATAACCATTGTTATGATTCCATGCAAACCGGGCATTACACAAAACAAGGATTTACCCATTAACAGTTCAAGTTTGTCATTTATAATCAATCTTAGCCATCATCTAGGCAATAATCAACAACCCTAACTATATCATCACGTTCGGAAACAAGATTTAATCAATCATAATCAATCTAGAAGGGTAAAATGAACCGTTACCTCTTCAAACGGAGTTCTGTGCGTAAAAAAACGATCAGGACTTGTTTTAACGATCCTTGGAGCGATCCACGTGATTAAGAGGCTTCACAACTGAGGTTATGATGGATTGGAAGTGGTTTTTCGTGTGTTGTTGGCTGATCGACGAAGATAAGGATAAATTTTGAGTTTTTGATGAAAATTGACTTTTTAACCCATTCTTGCGATCTGTTGACACGGGGCGTATCGCCCCACGCCAGACGGCGAAGTGGGGCGTACCGCGCGGATAGGGTTGGGCGGCCAGATTTTTCCACTTTTCGACTTTATCTTCGTTCCGCGATTTCGGGCAATCCGTAACTCCGTTTCGCGCACGATTTTCGCCCACGTTCACCATTTCTCACATACTATCATCCTGTAATAATTTCGTTTATCAAATCAACATGGATTTCAAGCACGTTCAAATGTGCTAAGTCTTCGGTTGTTACAAAAAGTGACAAGTTTAATTGTGCAATTTTTATAAAAAAATAATAATGTATATAAAAGTTATGAATGTTTAAAAAATTGGGAGGTAAACTTTTTTTTTTAAAATGAAATCAAGTACATCCCACCAAATCTTTAAAATACCCTTAAACAAATCTAATCCACATGTTTTTTCCAGAATTAATATGGACCACACATTTCAAAAGTCTTTATTTAAACAACCAATGAAAATGAGTTAATAGGTTACCACACTTGGAGTGGGTTACCAATGGAACATTCTCCTATATATGTATATATAATAACATGAATTACATATTTTTTAAAAGTTTTTTTAATACATTTTTTACCTTATATTAATAGGAAATAAAAAAAAATGAACAAATGAAAAAAGATTAATTGGTAATGAGTGTGATTAATTTTATTAGTTTATTTTTTTTCAAAATAATGGTTTTTTTTTTCCAAAATGAATTGTATCATTTGAAAACATGATATTAGAGAGGAAACTCTTAAATCTTATATGAGTTATTGATTTTAAATATTGAAAATAAATATGTGGTACACATTAAACCACATTTTTTATTCAAATCCCAATTTTTTTCCATTTAATGTGTATCACATATTTATTTTCAAGCTAAAAATCAACGACTTATATAGGGTTTAAGGGTTATTTATTTGTAATAATGATATTTAAAAAAAGAAAACAAAGATTTATATTGATTTTGACGAAGTTATACGGGTTAACGCACTAAAAATGAGTTAACTAAGAATTTTTCACATATACACACACACATACAAGTCATAAGTTAGTAATTATGTCATACTTAATATAATACTATTCTTTGCGTGTTTGGAAAATCATGTAAAATGACAATAACATCCCCTAGTTATCATACCTACCCTCCCTAAATGGCTATATGTACCTCTAAATAACTCAACATTGGCATCCAATATTCTTCATTGGCGTATAAAGATTCTTAATTCTCTTGCAACCTTCAAGATGGTGGTGTTTTCCTATGTAGGAAAGAAACTAGAACAGCTTTGTAGTTGCTCAAGTTTCATGATAATAAATCTTTGTAAATTCGTTTGCTTCCTGGCCATTTGTTTCTACCATTATGTTGTGGGTCGCATGAACCGTTTTTCGATCGAATTGTTCTATTTTCTCTTTGTTTCTTGTTTCGGGTTTCTTATCCTCAATGCAACCGCTCCAAGAACCACCACGTCGTACACGCCTAGCAAGCTAGACGTATTCTTCACCTCCGTTTCGGCAACAACTGTTTCTAGTATGTCTGTTGTTGAAATGGAGGTTTTTTCTAACACCCAACTCATCATTTTGACAATATTGATGTTCATTGGTGGTGAGGTCTTTACTTCTATGGTTGGGCTACTTGTTCGTGGGTTTTTAGGTCATAGTTCTAGGAAAGATGGTGGTCGGGTGAACGACTCGATGAGTGATCTCGGTATCCCACCGAACTTTCATGACCAACTTGAGCTAGGAAGCATAGGAAACCCCGAATTCGAGAGCTCGAAATCCGATATTTTTGAGTCAGGTTATGATTCAGAACGAGTGACTGATGTGGAGGAATTGAAATACAAATCCTTAAAATTTTTGGGCCTTTTAGCTTTAGGTTACTTATTTTTTGTCCAAACTTTAGGTGTTATCTCAGTTTATGTGTACCTAAATGTCATCTCAAGTGCTAAAAATGTACTTAAACAAAAGGGTCTAAACACATTCACTTTCTCCCTCTTCACCATAGTTTCCACCTTTGCTAGTTGTGGTTTTGTTCCCACAAATGAAAACATGATGGTCTTTAGCAAGAACTCTGGCCTATTATTACTTCTAATCCCTCAAGTTCTTCTAGGTAACACTTTGTACCCTTCGGTTTTGAGATTTTTTGTTTCGAGCATTGGAAAATTCAAAAAGAGAGACGAAACTGGTTACCTCTTAAACAATACGGAAAAAATCAAGTTCCATCATTTTCTTTCTCACGCACACTCGTCGTTTCTTGTGGTTACGGTACTTGTGTTTATCATCATACAATTTATATTGTTTTCTTCGATGGAATGGAACTCAGATTCTTTGATGGGTATGAACAATTATCAAAAATTTATGGGGGTTTTGTTTCAAACCATCAACACTAGACACACGGGTGAAACCATTGTTGACCTCTCCACAGTCGCTGCTGCCTCATTGGTTTTGATCGTGGTCATGATGTTAGTTTCTCTTCTTTATCATCTATATCTTATATATAACATAACTAGGCTAAAACCTCGTGTATTGCACGGGTTGGATAATTAAAAAATATAATTTATTAATATAAAATAATAATAATTTTTTAATAATTATAAAATTATATTTTAAGATAAAGTATAAATGAAATATTTTTATAATTTATAAATTATAATAAATTAGTAAAATATTAGAATAAGAAGATTTATATTTTTTAATATTTAATTATATAATTTAATTACTAAAAAATTATAAATATATATTAGGAAAGAGATGCATGAAATTTTTTATCAGATTGCACCAGAACGCGACATGTGTCCTTTAAAAATACTCATTTATTATAATAGGTAGATAGGTAGATTGAAATTTATTAATCAAATTCAACAAAATCATGGCCATTAAAAATTAAAATAAAGGTGTATTTATGAAGGTTCACATGGGCACACGGCCGGGTGCATGCATGTACCTTAGTATTGAGTTTGTTATCCAAACCAAAAACTAACATATATAAAATTAGACTAAAATAAACATGAAAATAAGTGTACGCCGGTTTGAATTCAAAATTGAATAAAATATGATAAACCAAAGAACCTACAGTCAAATGATACCTTTTGACTTTTTAAAGAAGTCTTATGCTATTATGCTAGAGCCTCACTAGTGAAAAAAAAATGAACTACGTTAAGCCATTTAGTTTTTACAAAGACAGTTCTTTCTCGATGATGGTGTTAATACGTTCATTTAAAGAGTGGTACTTATTGTTAATAGATAAAAAATAAGAAGAATAATAATAAAATATTATAAGATTACAAGATTTAAAAAGGGTTGTTATTCACACACTCACCCCACCCACCCCACACCCTCTATACGTCTCGTATAGGTCTATACTAGGCGTATAAGAAGGCAATCATTGGGTGTCAGAAATTGTCAGTGCCAATAATTAGGGACCTATACGAGGCGTATAGACCTATACGCGTCGTATAGGTCCTATACGCGGCTCTATACGTGACCAATTATTGGGTGTCAGTGCCAATGATTGGGGACCTATACGTGTAATATAGACCTATACGCGGGGCTATACGCCACGTATAGATCTATACGAGGCGTATAGAGTCGGTGAAGGTGTTGAATTAAAAAAGATGGATGTGTGAATACCCAATCCCTTTAAAAAAAACCCAATCATAGATTTGGATTTAATATTTTTTTTTGATGAATATAGTTTCCTAGGACCATGAGTACATGACGTAGGTTCATAATTAAAAGATTCGTGACCAGGTGTTTCTTGAAATAATCTGGCCGGTTTAACCTTTATTCGTTTATTAGACCATCCGCAGCCCTTGCCCCGCCCTCCTCCGCGGGATGCTCCCTTCCGCGGCCACTAGCGGGAACACCGCCCCCCATGCCAACGGCTCCCGTCAAGAACCCTTCCACGGCCCCCGCTCCCCGCTGTGTATCCTCTTTTCTGATTGGGCCACGTCACCCAGCTCTCCATAAATCAGTTTAAATGTTGATGATGATGTGGAATAGTGGGGAAGGGTTTTCAGTGGGGTGACCATTGTGGGTGATTAAGGTTTTCAGTGGGGTGATGACGTGGTATGAAATTTCAGTGGGGAAGGATTTTCAGTGGGGTGACCGCTGTGGATAGTCTTAAAAATTGATGGAAGTAAATTTTGAGATTTGAGATCAAATAATAAGTTACCTTGGTTATGGTAATATTAACTAATTTCGTCATGTTTAACTAAAATATTTTTTATGCTATTTAATTATTATACAAGTATAAGGCTATCTTCTTTTATTTGTTTATGTTAATTCATTTTTGTTTAAAATCATACACTAGTGTAAATTACCATAACAATAAATATATATTTACAATATAACGTAAACTTGTACTAGTAAATCATAAATATTTGAGAATTAAAACACACATAAAAAAAAATAGTAATGTATATGTATAGGAAATGTCAAGAAAAAAAATCAAAAATTTGAGTTGATCTTGTCGAATATAACTATGTAACTGTAATTAAGGTGTATTAACAACGAATCTCGACCCTATATATATAAGGGAATGTTTCATTGTTAACACACTCTTATTGCTGTAACCCGTATAACTCCACCAAGATTAATCTAAATATGTGTTTTCTTTTTTTAAATAACATTATTACACATAAACAACACTTTATTCTTTTATATGTATGTTTAAATTTATCACCGTTTAAGATTTAAAAGCAGTGCAATTTTTGGTTATATTAACAGGATTTATAATTTTTGTTACAATGTAAGTTAAACTTACAATGCTTTTAAATCATAAACGGTGATAAATTTACACTTACACGAAGATTTGTATTGATTTTGACGGAATTATACGGGTTACCGCAATAGTAGTAAGTTAACAATTGAACATTCTCCTATACACACACATATTATTTATATATATATATATAGGATATGTATATTTTGGAAACCATGTTGAGATGAAGAAACTTTGGAAACCACATACTTGGTCCACATTTAGCCACATCAGCATTTCATTTTAATAATCCTATATAATACAAGGCTAATTTAGTCTTTTCCAACAAAATTACCTCAACACAATATTTTATTATTTAACTACATTCCCTCTCTTTAAATATTTTATTATTTAACAACATTCTCTCTCTTTAAATTCAAATCAAAAACAAAATATTTAATTTTTAAACATTTTCCACCTATTTTTTTCCATCAGGTTTTTAAAATGAGTAAAATAAATGATAGATGGCTGGATGTGTACAACTATTGTCGTTGTTACATTATTGTTACGTTTTTTTCGGATATTTGTGTATATGTATTGTCATGCCTAACACGTTGTTTGTTTATGTTTGTTTTTATGTTTAACAAACCTATTTTTTTTAATTTTTTTTATAGTTTTTTAACATCATTAGGGTCAATTTTATAAAAAATAAAGCGCCACAATTTTTTTTTTTAGAAAAATAATTTGTAGACGATGTAACACAGACGTAACACAGTTGTACAGATCAACGGCGACTTGTACAGCTGTGTTACGTCTGTGTTACATCGTCTACAAATTATTTTTTTAAAAAAATTTGTCGGCGCTTTTTTCATTTTTTATATAAAATTAACCCTAATGATGTTACAAAACTATAAAAAAAAATTAGGTATGTTTACATTATTTTGTTCAAAGGTTCCAAAGTTTCCTCAACTCAAGTAGGTTTCCAAAATAACCATCGTATATATTGGAAACCCACTTGAGTTTAGGAAAATTTGGAACCTTTGAGAAAAACAATATAAACAAACCTAATTTTTTTATAGTTTTGTAACATCGTTAGGGTCAATTTTATAAAAAAAATGAAAAAGCGTCGAGAAATTTTTTAAAAAAAATAATTTGTAGACGACGTAACACAGACGTAACACAACTGTACAGATCAACGAAGACCTGTACAGCTGTGTTACGTATGTGTTACATTGTCTACAAATTATTATTTTTTTAAAAAATTTGTCGGCGCTTTTTTTATTTTTATTTTTTATAAAATTGACCCTAATGATGTTACAAAATTATAAAAAAAAGTTAGGTTTGTTTACATAGTTTTTTTCAAAGGTTCCAAAGTTTTACTCAACTCAAGTGGATTTCCAAACGCGGTCTCTCTGAAAATTTCGAAGCTTTGAAGTTATGTGAATGATGATGACATTTTTCAATTTTGGAAAAAGAAATCTGGAAAAGTGAAAGTTTTTTTTTTTTGGAAACTAAATCTGATTTTGGTTAAAGTCAATTCTACTTACTACAATTCATATATATATTTTTTTTAAAAAAAGTACACAATACAAGATTACCTTTTTACCCTTTTGTACCATGTTGTACTTTTAAGAGATTTTTTAATAAAAAACAATCTAATCATCTTTTCCATATTTAATCTCATCCATCCAAAATTCTAATTAATTGTTCAAAACTAGTTTCCAAAGTTTTCTTAACTCAACCAAGTTTCCAATATATCCATTCCCTATATATATATATATATATATATATATATATAGGGACTTATTCTATTGAGAACCACTAAATATGAAAGAACCAAAGGAACTAATTTTGAACCACATTTTTAAAGGGTATAAAAGTAATTTTCCTTTAAAGTAGGAGAAGTTACTATTTTACCCTTTTAAATAACCACTCTATGTACAAAACTTAAAGCATAATGTACAAGTGTATTATGTGGTTCTCAAGTTCCTAACATAAAAATGGTTCTTAATTGAATACCTCCCTATATATATATATATAGCATGGTTCTATAGAAACCCTCATTATAAAAAAAACTACTCACAATCATTATCAATCAATTTTGTATTTCGTCAAATATATAAATAAAAGAAAAAAGAAACAATATATATATATGGCTTATATTATTACATATATATAATTTGTAAGCTACATATGTATGCATTGTATGAGTTACATGTATATAATTTTATGAGTTACATATAAAACTTTGAGAGTTATGTATGATTTACATATCTTTATTAAAAAAATTGTTTCTTATAACATTTCTAACCAATAATAAAAAATCATAAAAAATTAAAAAATTGATTGGTTAGTAGGGGTTTTTTGATTTTCTTACAAATGAGGAATTTCTTTTGAACCCTTTTTTATATATATTTTATACTAAAATAAACGTGAAAATAAGTTAGGGATTCAAAGTTTGAATAAAATATGATAAGATTACAAGATTTTAAAATCCTCAATCATAGGTTTGGATTTAATATTTCTTTTGATGAAAATAGTTCCTAGGACATGTCCTATTCATAATTAAAAGATTCGTGGCCAGGTGTTAGTTTAAATAATCCGGCCGGTTTGACCTTTATTTATTAATTAAAAATTAATGCAAGTCAATTATGAGGGAATAAAAAAAAGGAAAATTTCCATTTTGCCCAGTTTGAAAAAGAAAACTTTTCAAAATGTTCATATGTTCATCTGGTTTATGGGCGCCGCCGCCAGTAAAAGCACGGGCGTCACCCGTGTATATGCCTAATCACATGCCTCTGTTTGACCGTTGTGGGCGCTGACGCCCATAAAAAACATCAGGTGCCCATGTATAAGAACTTTTATCAAAATATTAATTCTAATCATGCTAAATTAATAATAAAAATATTTAAAATGTGATTGGGCTTGGGAATATACACAGGCTGTTCCCGTGTTTCTACGGGCGGCGGCGCCTATAAACCAGATTAACATATGTATATTTTGGAAAGTTTTTTGTCAAAGTGGTCAAAATGAGAATTTTTCCAAAAAAATCATTGAATATAGATCAACATATAATAATAATAATAATAATAATAATAATAATATTTGTTATATGATCTTTAGACCTGTGGTAAAATACTAAAATCCTCTTTCAAAGTCTGCATAGCTGCAATTTACATTTGATTTGAAATGTGCGTTAAAAGTCTTTTTGTTAATATCAATTGTTTAAAACTAAATAATAATAAAAGAAGAAAGAGAGGAAGAGCAAAGACTACTAGAAGAAAAGTTATTTCCTACGTCATTTTGGGTAAGAAATATGTATAATTTTTTTTCGTATACGTCATAAATGCATAGAAAACACAACAAAAATGTTATGATCATATAGGAAACTATTTGTGATATTTTTTTGACGCAAGTTGCAACACATTTGCGGAAAAAACGTCCGAATTCTTCTTTCTTCATACCCATCATCTTAATTAAAATTACAATGATCATGTAAATTTTCTTCATAATTCATTTTCTTTTGCGGCATAATTCCTAGCTATATGTGTGTTTGTGTATGCATGTGTGTATATAAAAGGATGTTCAGTTAAGAACTATTTTTATTTAAGATTTAAAGAAGCTGATTATATTCACAAGTTTAAAGATTATAATGGTAATTTCTCTTACTTTAAAAAAAATTACCTTTTATACCTCTTAAATCATATAACTATAAATATGGTCATTTTAGTTATTTACAACTTGTTGGTTCTTAACCAGACAACCTAGTAATTAATTGGAAATTGTGTTGAGGCAGGTATCTTCCTCCGTATACCTCGTTTTTGCCATTATCATCGAAAGAAAGTGGCAAAAGAAATAGTGACCAAAGAAAGAAAAAGAGCAAAAGAATTGTAATGGGAAATATGGTGTTTTCACAACTCTCCTATCTCGTCATCTTCATCATTCTTATTTGCATAACAGAAAGAAGAAAGATCAAAGATGATCCCCTTAATTTCAGTGTTTTAAACATCGTTTTTGAAGTCATAAGGTAACCTCAATATATACTCTCTATATATATAGTCTACATGTATGCATATATACATATAGGAGCAGGATCAAATACATATGTTACTTAACGTACAAAGCATATGATGAATTTTAGACCCTTTGATCAAACTAATTAATGGGTATGATCTAGTGGTCCCCACTTTATACAACTTTCTCCACAAAACAAGCGTAAAATATAGCTGGAATGACAAAAGAGGAACAACCACATTTTGTATATTACAACAAATTTCACTCGTTTTTTTTAAATTAAATAACTTTCACATGCTTTATATTTTTTTAAAAAAAAATTACACCATAAAAATTGAGAATTTCATTATCTTTAATTTGAGTTAGGAAATTTTGAATTTATAAAATTATTAATTGAAAATGAATTCATTTTTTAAATTTGTCAAGTATGTGATAAATAGTATAGAAAAACAACACGTGTTAAACACGATATGAAAAAACATCATAGGTGATTTACCCAACTTATATATGACTACAAATCAGTATTACATAAATTTGGTAGTCTAAATTACTTACATAATTACCAAAATCATACTCCAAAAGTGGTTGATTTCATATAGTCTTAACTTTGGAAGATCAAATGTGTTATTACTTCAATTCATGGCTAAACCAGTATTCTAATTCGACTTAAACATCCAAAATTTAAACTTATACAGTTTGTGAATTTGAACTAATTACAGTGCTTATGGAAATGTGGGGTTCACTACCGGCTACAGTTGTGGTCGTCAGCTGAAACCAGATGGAATTTGTGAAAACAAATGGTATGGTTTTGTAGGAAAATGGAGCGATACCGGAAAAATAATTTTAATAGTAGTGATGCTTTTTGGTAGGCTAAAGAAATTTAACATGAATGGAGGTAAAGCATGGAAGCTGTTGTAAATATGCAATTTTGTTCATGCCTCCGAAGATGCATAATGTATATATTTCTTGGTGTCACACATCATAAAGAAACGAAACTTGCTTGATGGTTAATATACCATGGCTAAATTAATCAGTATATGCTTATATTTTTACTTTTCATTCAAGTACTAGTATATCTATGATATGTCCTAATTTGTTATTAATACATCAAAATTTTGTAAATCTAACTGTATGTCGTTCGTATTTAGACGCAATTGTTTGTATATTTTGACGCATATCTTGGACACCATTTTTAGCAGTTTGAGGTGTGGTTTTTAGCCGCGGTTTTTGCTTTTGTTTTTTATTTTTTAGACGTTTAAATGTATGTGTAGGGAAGTTTGTGTACATCATAGCAATCTGAGCTCCTCTCGAACCATTGGCAAAACAAGAGCTATGCCAAGCACCGAGTATGTCTTGTGTGTGCTCCATATGACGTGTCCATAAGGTTGTTTGAATAACGACACACACAAGTTTTCACTTGTGCTAATTAAGTAACCAGCAAATTAGATTTTTTTTAAACGGCAAAGGTCTCAATTTAGAAACATTCTAAATTCAAAGTTTTTAAACAATGACATATTTACTAAAAATGACATTTTTTTTAAATTATTATTTATGAAATATTCAGAAAGAAAATTTTTTAAAAAAGAATAGCTAAAAAGTGATATTGTTATTTTATTATATTTTATTTCAAATTTTATGCTTTGTAAATTTTAAAAATTAATTATTTAATATTTTTTTATTTAATTCGTATGTACGAATGATAGCATTTATTTGGTGCTGAATTTATACTCATTTTAGTTTATTTAGGCCTATTTCTTGCCGAATTTATATTCATAATTTATTTTGATACAAAATTATCTATTCATTTAGTGATTTTGGTTATTTAGACATTTGGGTTTTTTGTTTGAATCAATATATTATGAGAAAAGTTTTGAGTTACTTAAACATTTAAGTTTTTAGTTTGAATGAATACTTTGAAACAACATCTAGGTTTAGGTTAGTTGGACATTTAGGTTATTTTCATTTATTTTTCAAAAGGTATGTTGTTGACAAAGAAGATGATGAAAATCAAGATAAACTTAAAAAATCCTAACTAGTGAGCAGAATTGTAATTTTTTTTTAATTATTCACTCTTTTGGTTTTTTCACGCATGATAACAATTATTAGACATTTTTATTTTTATCGTTTGACTTGTATTGACCCAAATAACTGAAACAATCATTTAACCCAATTAACCGAGATATACCGGTCAATTGCATAAAAAAATTGATCGCGTAAGTTTTCGTCTCCTCTCGAACTTTTTTTTTGAACGGCAATTTAGATTATTGGCGTGTCATAAATCCACCCGATCCTATTGACACCCAATAAAAAGAAAAGTCAATTCTCAATTTGTCCATTTTGACCCAAAAAAAGACCAAAATGTTCAAATGGTTTCTACTGGCTTAAACCATGGACGTCCCGCCCGTAATCGGATCCAACCATGGGCACTCCGCCCATAACCGCCCATGTTGAAATATATTATTACAGACGGAACGCCCATAGTTGGATCTGATTAGGGACGGGACGCCCATAGTTTAAGTCAATAGAAACCATTTGGACATTTTTTTCTTTTTGGATCAAAATGGACAAATCGAGAATTTGCTCGAAAAGAAACCCACAGTAAACAAGAGAACACCCAAACCCATCATGAAACCCTGATTTGTCTCCTCTCGAACTTGTGAAGTTCTGTCACTGTTCAACTTAGCATCTCGATCCTTTCCGCAAGTTTTGTGCCCTTTCAAATCCCAATTAGATTGATAGTAATCAAACCCTAATATCCAGGTACTTGCTCCATAACTGGTATTGTATCGCTGCTCAGTCCAGTCTGATTCGTACCTCTGAAACGACGTATGCTTTAAGTAGTTTAAACATGTTATCATCATTTTGTCTAACAGTTTCTCCCCCAAAATGATGAAGGTTTCTCGTTCCTTCAGACATGGAAGCTATCTCGGTTCTATTAGCAGCTCCTCGTATTGAAACTAAATTGATTCACCTGAAGGCGGTATGCACCCATAAGAAGTCATACAATACAGGATCAGCTCGAGAGGCAAGCAGTTTCTTTTCAATTTTCATAGTTTTATGTGGTTATTATGTTTTTGTATATGTTAATCGATTTGGTTTAAGCATTAATTCCAACGGATTATGTGCAATTGTAATATTATATTGTATACAATAGCAACAGTTAATTAGAAGTTTAATGCTTGCTGCAAGGGGTAAGTGTTTGTGAGTTTGTCCCACCCCAGACCCTACGGATACTGAGTATGTTTGTTGTCATAATGCCTGATGCACTATGAGGAATTTGTGAATGTTTCTATGCCTATTAGGGCATTACTCCCTAGTATGGAACGTGAGTTTATTTGATTATTTTGATACAAGATTTTGTCTAATTGAAAAGCAAGTTATTCAAAAGTCCTTTTCAGTTGATCTCTTGCCATTATTATTTCCAACACGCAGACCAGAAACTTTATTTGTTGCACACAAGTATAATAATTTCCAAACATGGGAATATTGGGATTTGCATATATACTTAAAGAAAGTGTGTTTGCTGCCCAAAATTAGCTAAAGTTCTGTTGGAGCAAAACACTTCAAGGTGTATTTTGGCTTTTAAAATACTCAGTAAATCATACCACGTTAAAATATGCAATCCCAAACACTCTTATTGTCATGGAATCAAAATTCCCTTACATACAAGCCTATTAGATCTTACAGTTGTCAGCGTTACTAGAAGTTCATCTCATTTATGATCAAAACTCATATAATTTTAGAACTTAAAATATATTAAAATGAAAATGGAGAGGAAAGCAATTTTGAATAAAATGATGGAAATGTGATTTACTTGGGATTTGGGAACATTATTTGCTTCTTCATATTGGTTTAATCAAATAAGTATTGGAGAAGGCTAAAGTGAGTAAGATATTATACATGGAAGCATTTGTTATGTGTATAATTAGTATTGTCCAGTTGGATGCCTAATGAAAGCTATGTCTTCTGTTCTCACATGCTTCTAAATAAAAATATTTACAATTTATGAGAAATCTAGTTGATTTTAAATTCTTATAATGAGAATAAGTCATAAACTGGTTATTATTTCTCTTTGATTCTTTTGAGTTTTACATGTATTTCAGGACCGTAAACGATATGGAAGCTTTAAGAAGTTTGATAACCCTAAAGATTGTGTGTCTATTATTCAAAGTTTAAAACAAAAGGAATTACCCCATATTGCTAACGAACTTGTTCCCAGATTACAAGCTGAAGGTTTTCTTCTTGACAATTCTACCTTGACAGCTTTAATGATGTACTATGCCAAAAATGGATTTTTCACACAGGCAAATGCATTATGGCATGAAATTTTAAATAGTGCTTATAATCTTGATATTCATGTAGTTTCAGACCTAATTGATGCTTATATTGGGGCGGGAATTTTTAATGAAGTGATCAGAATTGTACATGAAATTAGTGTCAGGCATCCTCAATTACAACATCAAATTTATGTGCACACAGTATCTTCTTTTGGTAAGATTGGAGAGCTTGAGCTAATGGAATATACATTGAAGGAAATGGTCTCAAAGGGATTTTGTGATTCTTCTGTAAGTAATGCGTATATGGTGTATTATAGTCGTTTTGGTTCAATAACCATGATGGAAAATGCTTACAAGCGTCTAAAAAGTTCAAGTTTTTTAATCGAAAAAAACGGGATTAGGGCGGTTTCTGTAGCTTATATACGGGATAAAAAGTTTCATAGTTTAGGTAACTTCCTAAGGGATGTGGGTCTTGGTAGAAGAAATTGTGGAAATCTTCTTTGGAATTTATTGCTGTTATCGTATGCTGCCAATTTTAAAATGAAGAGTTTGCAAAGAGAGTTCTTGAATATGGTCGAAGCTGGATTTTATCCCGATCTCACTACTTTTAATATTCGAGCTGTGGCTTTCTCAAAGATGTCTTTGTTTTGGGATCTCCATTTAAGCCTTGAACATATGAATCATAATGGAATACTCCCGGATCTCGTCACTTATGGTTGTGTTGTTGACGCGTATATGGACAGAAGATTGGGGAGAAATTTGGATTTTGCTTCAAGTAAAATGAATGTGAAAGATTCTCCTATTGTTTTGACTGACCGGATTCTGTTTGAGGTGTTTGGAAAAGGGGATTTTCACTCTAGCTCAGAGGCACTTTTGGAATTTAACACACAGAAGACATGGACTTACAAGAACTTGATTGCAATATATCTTAAGAAAAAGTATCGGAGCAGTCAAGTTTTCTGGAATTACTAATGGATTATGGTAGTTTAGAAATGTGGTTTCTGGTTAAACCTTATAGAATGTGTTTGATAAAAGATCCTGACGGTCAAATACTCAAATGACACAATTATCCCTTCTCGAAACTCCTTTAATACAGCGGGTTGTATGGCAAAATGGTGATTGTGAAACCTAATTCATTATTGTGCCTTGCGCAGGTGGGTATAAACATTCAAACTTTATGCACTTCATTGGGTCTTGCTTCTTCTACACTCCATTACTGTAGCAAATATTGAAAGTTTGACCTTTTGCATTGAAGATACTGCATTTTAACTTCAAATTTAATACTAGTTTTGTTACTTTTTTAGATTTTTGATATTCACCTTAAAACTGTAATAAATGCGTTAACTAGAGAAACGGGTTGTATTTTAAATTTATCAACAAACAAGCAACCATACCTAGTAAATCTCACTCGTAGTATAACCATTTGAGGGTGAGATATAGACAAACCTTACATTTATCCCTGATACAAAAGAGGCTTCTTCCAGAGATACTAAACAATAAACATATATTAATCATAAACTTTATAAGGTAACTACTTTGACTAAAAAAGTAAAGTAAATAATTTTCGAGGGTTCTATGAAAGACCCGTCCATGGGATTCTGGACGGTGATACTTGATCTCACCATTTGTTGCTCTGTTACTTTTAGTATAGACTTGTTAATTTGATTGTTTACAAGCAGATTGCAGTATCAAAAGGGTCAAAAGTCATCAAACTTCTATTATACATCAGGCCAGTCGGCATATTTTTAATATTGGTCATCTTGTTTTGGTGGTCTCTTCAACATTCAAATGGAGATGTAACTATGTAAGTACATATAGTTTTTTTGTTTCTTTCTTTCTTTCTTTTTTTTTTTTTGTCTTAATCCCTTATATTCATACATACTTGTTTCTTTTGTTTGTATATGTTTTATGCTTTATTTCCTTGTTGTCTCTTGGTTGGCTTTTCTTAAATATTTCTATGCTTTGTTAATTATGGATGACATCCTACAATTATTTTTAATCAACACAAACATTGATTAATTAGTTTGGCTTTAAAATTTTCTGTTCTATTTAAAGAATATGTTGAACCTACTCACTTGATTTCGAGTGTTGCTTCATATCTAGCCAAGTTTCAGCTTCCTTGTCTTTTTCTTCATGTTATCTTACCTAGTTTCATACATGTTTCCACTCGTCTATATCATGGAAGAGGTAGAAGGATGGGGATAAATTACTAATTTATCCCTTGGTTAGCACTAAAATGGAGGCACACTTTCTGGACCAGATGAATATAATAAAAGAATACCTTTTTGGTTTTTAGGCTCAGTTCATATGTATTTAGTATAATTACCTACATTTACATACAATGTTTAACAATGCAATACTTGGTCATTATGGTTGAAGAACTCTTTTTCATCAGAAATATTAAGAGTACATTGGATGTGATAGTTACAGTGCGGCCAGTGAGTGATGATGCAAAGCACCCTCAGGCCTCAGGAATTCTTCTGCTTCCCTTAAGTGCTACTATTGAAATCATAGTTTTTCAAGTCATTTTAGAAAATCATATAAAAAGTAGAGTATGTTGTACACTTATCACATACCAAAATGATCAAACTTAGTAACCTACGGATTCTAAAACGTTTATATCATAGAAAATTACATTAACCGAATCAAAGTATAACCTCTAAGGCAAGCAAAATAAAAATCACATTGCTGAAATTTAGTTTGAATGTTGCTAGCTAGACATCTCCCAAATTGATGTGGAAAGTTTATCGCGATATAATGTTCTCGAGATTGAGATTACCCCAAATCAACTCTTCAGTTGTCCCTTAAGGGGTGCTTGAAGCAGATCCTTGGCTCATAATGTCACCAGTTTTAAGTGTTGTGGATGGAACAATCCGTATACAATTACTTCTGGGTGAGAGATTGATTCATAAAGTCAGTTTGATAGTAGCTTCATCAAACTGATTATCAAGTATTCAAAGTGCAATTTCAAACGCCTCATTCTGAAGAAATATAATGAAGGACCCTTGTGGTAATACATCAGAAATGGCATGGGTTTCACATCCATGAAAACTGCAATTCAGATTGACTAACCCATCCCTGACCAACCAGCAGTTCCACCTTCTCAACGATAAAATCGTTCAATTTCATGCATGCTTTTAGTTTGTGAAGTCATTCATTATTCTTGTTGATGATCACTTGTCAGGTTCACTACTATAAGCAGATTGAAAATCTTCTTCAGGTCCATCCTTCTCTTTCACATCTTCAATCCTCTCCAACAACTGTTCAATATCCATCCTTTTGCTGGCATCTTTTTCACAGCAACTCAATC
Organism: Mikania micrantha; assembly: GCA_009363875.1. Classification (NCBI taxonomy): domain Eukaryota; kingdom Viridiplantae; phylum Streptophyta; class Magnoliopsida; order Asterales; family Asteraceae; genus Mikania; species Mikania micrantha. Next base: position 16,104,533 of record CM018688.1, read on the forward strand.
CGATCTTCAACAGCTTGATCATCTCCCCTTCATTGTTCTTATCAAATCCCCTCATTTCCTTATCAAATATCTCATCATCAATCTCCTGCTCCACCACTGAGTTGACGAAATCCATAAGATCAATATCATTTCCTTTGCTTTGGTGGAGTGCATTCACAGGGATCTTCCCTGTCATGATCTCAAGGATCAAGATCCCTAAACACCATATGTCTGTCTTTTTAGAGACGCGACCTCTTTGATTGTACTCTGGTGACCTATAGGCCATCATGCAATCACGTGCATGCTCAGGGTTGGTTACTGGAACCAACCCATAATCAGCCAGGAGGGGCTCATACTTCTTGGTAAGAAGTACATTTGAAGACTTAAGGTGACCATGAGGCACAATTAGGCTTGGTAGCTTAATGTAAAGATGATGAAGCCCTCTCACTACCCCTTTCACTATCTTCAACCGCGTAGGCCAATCTGGGCTTTGAACTTCATCAGTCTGTTTACCTGATATCACCATAATAAGTATATAAAATATGTGTGCTATGGATTGAAACCATTACAAGGTATGATACTTGTCTCACATTGGTTGTATGGCCAATTGATGTGGATTTATATGTAAAATGAGTTCTTTCAGCCATCAAATTAGTAAATTGGATTGAGTTATATTTGTGGCATAGCATCATACATGATGACTGACAGAACAATTCAGTAAGGCAAAAGCATACCATGCAGATGAAATGCCAGACTAATGTTGTCTGCATAATTGGAAATCAAAAGCTTCTCGTCTTTTCGATAGTAGAACGCAACAATAGGTTGTATATTTGGGTGTCTCAACCTGCTTAACCTTTTCATATGCTCATGAAACTCTTCCTTCCCAACATTATTCATTAGTTTAAACCTCTTCACCACCATCACTTTCCTGCCTGACATAGCAGTCTTGTAACTGGATCCAAACAACCCGCTTCCAAGTATAGCTGCTGATGCCTTCAACAAGTCTGCAAGATCAAATCTTTCCTCATCATCTACCAAGAAAGTCAGATTCACAGGAAGATCATCTTTATTTCTGTTATGAGCTGATGGTACGCCTTTCTCATTGGCTGAGGCTGCTAGAACTATAGAACCATTGTTTAGAAACTCTGCTGGAAGTCTATGGTGGCGGCAATGATGACTTAATATTGCAGCAGCAAAGATCACTGCTGCAACTGCTGTTGCCACCACCAATGCTACGGCGATGATCATGGTGATGGAAGTAACCTTCTTTAGACATTCTCCCAATGGCGGTCCACAAAGTTCATTTCCTGTTTCAGGAAGGAAAAGGTCATCACATGTCAACATTCTTTTGTATAATTCAGATTAAGTTGTTTAGAAGTTACTTTTGACAAAGATTATAGAAAATGATTACAGTTGTGTTAATTGATAATTTGATATATGAATTAATTTCTTCATTTTTTGCAACCAATTTTATCTGGTATTTTAAATTTAAATTTAATGTCTTTTTTTTTTAATTTTTTGTGATTGATATGACCAATAATTAACAATTTATTTTTATGTTTATATTTGTGACAATTTTACTGCTGGCATTTAGGTTTAGATTTTTTTGTGAGATTGTTTTACGTCCACCCTCAAACTACTGCAATTTTTGTGATTAATTACGATCGTGGATCAGTATTCATAATTTTATTATGCTTAACTTTTTTTAATAATTTTGGTACAATTTGCTACCAAAATGTTAGCGATCTTGATCTGTAACAACCTATTTTGGTGAAATATTATAAATTAAACATAATTGGTGTATGATTGTGTTTATTTTAATTAAAGGGTGTTTTGTATGATTTAAATTATCTTAAATATTATTTGGTGGGTGTTTACTAACTTAACTTAGTTAGTTATAACTAGTTTGATTTAACTAGTAATTGAGGGGCTAGTATTGACAATAGATGAAACTTGACTTAAAAGAGGGGTTTAATGTTGACTTGGTCAACATTTCACACTTTTATGTGTGTGTGTGTGTTGGAGACGTGAAAGAGAGGGGATGACAAGGAGAAAAACTCAAGAACTTCAAGATTTGATCAAATTGGAGGTTGAATGTTGATCTAATCTTGAATGCAAGTTGAAATTGGAGTTCTCCTTGCATCAAACAACATCTAGGTAAGATTTTTGGGTGTTTTTGATGGGATTTTCGTGGGTCTCCATTGGGGGTGTGGGATTGATGGGTAAAACTCTCAAATTTGGTGTTTTGAGGGTGTAAAATGTTGTTAATGATGTTGATAATCATGTAGGAACAACTTTTAAGTGTTTTATTTCATGATTTACATGTTATGAAAATGGGTGAATTGGGGTTTTCATGGAGTTGATGACTATGGTGTGTAAAGTTAGTGTTAAAAGGTGGGGATTTGATGATTATCACTATATTGTTGTAGTTTGTGGGGAAATTGTTGAGATTGATCATTTTTAAACAAAATAATGGAGTTACATAGATGTGTTAATGATGAATGATCATTAGCACATGAACTTGTGCATATATGGTGTTTGATGAAATGCCAAGTAGAGTATTTAACTTAAAATTTGTTTGAAACCTATAGTGATATGAAATAGGTGGGTGCATAAACTCAACAAAGGGGAATTGTTAGGGTTAAAGGGTCAATTGGAAGTAATTAAGTTAAAATGGTGACATTGGGGTGAATGGGTGTATGTTGACTAATTGTGGTCAAACTTTATATTAAACCTATTAGTTGTGATAATAGGAATTGATAGTGAAGGTGTGAGTGGCACCAAACGACCCGGGAAGGAATTGGTTATAGAGGATAGCGCGTTGGAACAAGGTAAGTCACCCAAATCTTTTACTTGTTATGTGTAATGGTGTTATGCATGTATAAATGTTATAGTGAAAGATTTGACTTTTGGGTGAGTTGGTGATTATGATCTTGTTGCTAGACAATAATGAGCAATAGGTGATATATGTTGCTTGATTATTGTTGAAATGGTGTTTTAATACTAGTCTATGATTGACTTAGTGTTTATTTTTATGTGTGGTGGTTGTATGCAAATAGTTCACAAGGTGTGTGAACTTATATTTGAAATTGACTTAATCTTGGTGTTTTGAATCACAAGAGGTGTGATCATGACATTGGATTTATTCACATGGTGTGTGAATGTCCTTTGTTGGGTGTAATCAAGTTAGTAAAACACAAGTGGTGTGGTTTACTTAACTTGAGAAATCTTGTGGAATAAGATTTCAATGGAGTTTTGGGTGCAAACGACCCGTTAGTAAATCGTTTGATATTATGACTATGATGGTTATAATTTGGTGAATTAAGGTGTATAATATGATTATATGGTGTTATATAATGTTTATGGAGGTATTGGAATGGTCGTATTTGAGCGAAAGGGGTCAAGATGGCTTAAAACAGCAAAAATAGCCGTGCAGGTGGTGCCCGGCGTATCATACGCCAGGGGGGCGTATGATACGCCTCCTTCAGCTCCAACTTTGGATTTTGTCTGTGATACGCCCCAGATACGCCCAAACCATACGCCCAGTGTAGTATTTGACCAAAATTGACTTTTTGGGTCATGTAAGCTCGTGTGGGTGGGCATGGTGATCTTACTTAGTTCTAATGAACTAATGGTGACTTAATTATGGTGTTTTCAGGTGAACGGAAGGGTTGAACGTGGTTGTGATCGGGTTTGCCTCGCAAGGATTCGGATCAAACACATTTTGTGGTTTTTCTTTGTTGGTGTTAAACAAAGGTTTTTGGTGATAACTTAAATGTAATTTTTGTTATTGAATGTTTAATTAACATCAATTATTTTGTAAAGTCGTATGTAAATGGGGTGTTTATGGTGTTAATTACATTTGTGGGTTTGAAAAATCTGGGACCTAAACTTTGATGTCGTTTTAAAACACGTGTCATACGTGTGGGAGTTTTGGGGCTTACATGATCAGTCGCAAATCCGTCACCAGAATTTTTTACTAGCATTTGCATTTGCAAATTACGGTCAATTGTCCAGATTTTAGGACAATATGTGCCGTTACATCAAGTATTGTCAATGGATATCCAATCATAACGAATTTTTATAGGACAATGTATACATATGAAGTTATAACTCACCCAAAAATAGGCTTGCAGGAAAATGTTGAAGTCCTTGTGGTATATGGCCTTGGAAATGATTGTTTGCAAAATTTGCAAGGGTCAACTTACCTTGAACAAATTTTGGGATCTCACCCTCAAATCCATTGCCTTGGAGCATCAATTCTTTGAGTTTAGGCAATCTTGTCAATGATGCAGGGATCTGTCCCACAAGGTAGTTATTTGACAGATCTAACTTCTCGAGGCGTTTCAGACCCTTGAAATCATTGGGTGGAATTACACCAGAAAACTTGTTGTTAGACAACAAGATCTCTTGCATTCCATGAAGCATTCCAAAATAAGGCAATGAACCCTTCAAGTTGTTGTTGTTGAAGCTTATGCTCATCAATGATGACATTTTGGATAAGATCTTCGTGTCAATGTTACCTTCAAGCGCCTTTTGCTCGAGTTTTATGCCCCAAACAGTCCCATTAGTGCAAATAAGGCCTTCCCAATTGGCTCTATTATTGTTGCATGGGCTTGTTGTGGCGATCCAGGTGGTTAGCTTTTGGCCATTGATAAGGGAGTCCTTGAACTCGATGAGAGTTTTTGAATCCGACCCGTTCACTAGGCGGATGATTGAGATAACAAGGAGGAGGATTAGGAAGCGACCTGAATGGGCCCACATGGGATATGAGGATAGCACTGGTGCGCGCACGTGCCAGTGCGCGCCTATTGAAGGGGCTATTATAGATGGCAATGGTTGCTGTTGTGGGGGTTACAAGAAAATTGGAAATGAAATGAGTTTGTGTGGGCATGAAAAAAGAAAGGTTGTAAGAGAGAATTAAAGACATGTTATAGAATAGATTGAGGAAGGAAAGGTGTCATGTATGGTTTTCATCTCCTGTTTTTCATGAGATTTATGTGGGCTTTAAATTTAGAATTAGTTAGAGAATTAGAGGCTGAACCTTGTTCCTAATTTTAATATACTTAGTGTTTTCATAACCATATCAGTCGTCTTACTGATTCAATAAGTTTAAAAAACTGGATGACATTATAAATAATTTAAAATCGAACATTACAATGAATATAAAGTAAATACAAGAATACATTTTTTGATTTACAATATTAATAAAAGTTATGAAGGCTTAAATAAATAAATTATGATGTTTATTTATATTAGAGATGGCAATTTTTACCCACATCAAAGGAAATGGGTTGGTTTATGTAAACAATTGTAGTATAATGGGTTGAAATGCGTAACATCATAACATTAAATAGGTTGAGATAGGTAGCACTTTAACACAATGCGGGTCAAGATGTGTAACCAAATAACTATGTAAATGCAATGGATTCAAACATTTAGAATGATTAATAATATATTTGATGATAAAATCACTAAAAATTATCCAAACGGACTATTTGTTTACTTATAACACGTCTTAAGTTAAACTAAATTGATGTTTTTTTAAGAACAATCCATTTATACCCGAACCGATTTTGCTTAAAACTCATTCTGACCCGCACCCATCCTGACCCGCACCCGTTCTAACCTGTTACCCAACCTGACCCAACCCGTGCATTTTGGCACGCATAATTTATATGATACATGTTTAACTGTTCAAGTCATAAAATAATTTATAGGTGTAATTTAAAAGTAGATTTTTTTTCATCTGGTATCATTTGATCAAATCATTCATGTTTAAGTCTTATAAAATAGTTAATAGGTGTACTTTAAAAGGTTATGTGCTCGTTTAAAATATAGTTTTAATTATCAGCCGAATTACAAGGAAACACACATCAAATTATTCTATGTAATAAAAAATGGACTTCTTTCTCAAGACTATGCGATATGCTCACCACATACCTCTCCTCTTCAACAATCGAGCAAAAATTTTTTTTTTACTAACGACTATGCAACAGTAATTAATAAAAATAAATTAAAAAAATAACGGCTGTGTATTGTAACATTTTTGTTTTTTAGTTTTAAGTGTATTATTATGCCTACGTTTGAGTAAAGTTTTTTGACACTTATTTTTGCTATGGATTATGTCTTTGTATTTATTGTTGTGTCTCTGTTTGCAATTGTGTATGCCTCTGTATCTTTGATTTAGTTTTTTTCCTAAAATTGTTTCGCATCTAATGCATAACAAGTGTGTAAAACCATGTAAATAGATTGAGCTACTCGCAACAACATGCCACTAAACTCCATCTAATTAGAGACCATTTTAGTCATGGGTGTTCATGGTTTGGTTTCAAACCGCAAAATCGTCCAAATTGTTTATCGATTTGGTTTCTCGGTCGGGTTTTTTCAAACATTCGGTCGTACGGTTTCAAAAGTTTGAAACTGTAGTAAACAGTTTTTATCAATGAAAATCCAGATTGTATCGTATGTGTGTGTGTTATATATATATGTGCGTGTGTGTGTGTATATATATAGGTTGGGTTTATGATTTATGCAATATTTTATAGAACAATTTGAGCTTGGTGTAATTAACTTATCTTAAACTGTAAAACGATTCGGTTTGATTTGGTTTTTATTTTAACGGGCTCAAAAACTAAACCATAAAACCAAACCGTTGATATTGGTTTGGTTTGGTTTGGTTTGTTTTTTTATTTTTATTTTAACAGTTTGGTTTTGGTTTTCATTGTTTAAAACTATTATTAATATTTAGATTTATGATTAAAATAAAAACCAAAAAAAACAGACCTTAAACACTACTAATTTTTAGGGCTGACAATTTCAGACACTGACATGTTAACACGACACGAAATTAACAGTTTCGCGTCTTTAACTGGTCGACACATTTGGACACGATATAAATCGTGTCTTAACAGGTTAAAACACCTGTTAACCTATTAGGATATGTTTAAAAACCTGTTAATATATTTTTTTAATATTTAATATATTAGTTATTTAAAAGTTTGGTGAAGATATACGTGAGTCGTGACCTGTCCCTCCTTAAATGAAATTCGGGAACACAACATGTGTTATTTTCCTTTCTCTTCCTTTGTTAAATGAAACTCAGAAACCCAAACATGTTTCTTCTTTCCTTTCATTTTCTTTATTTTCTCTCCTTAAATGAATCAGGAACAGAGCATAAAGCTTGGACAAGCCACAAATCGTCAATTTCCATCCTCGCCTCCTCCGATCAAACTTCTCCGCCGTCTCCTCTGCGGCTTCGGCGATCGAAGCCTTCTCCCGCGTCTCCTCCGTCGTCATTTTCCAACATTCCAGAATCCGTCGTCTCCTCCGCCGCCGATCGAAGCCTTCTCCCCCGTCACCTCCGTCGTCTCCTCCGCCGCCGATCGAGAATCCGCCTTCCCCATCACTGTAAGTTCGATTAATCATCCACCCTCCACCGCGTCTACATACATCCTTTTTTAGGTTTAAATTTCACTACTCTGTTCAAGTTTAAATTTAGGATTAATGGATTATCATGTCATGGATTATATTTTAATTTTAGATTTTTATTTGATTTTGGAAACTTTTTTTTTTTCAAAAATATGTATTTCTTTCGTGTCTCAAAACATGTCTTATCATTTAAACATGTTTTCAAACAAGTTTGTGTTTGTGTTTGAAAAAATGACACAATTACTTATTATGCCTTGTTTGTGTTCGTGTCTTATCATGTCACAAGTTACGTGTTATGCGGCTCTTATTTTGTGAATAGTTATTATTGTAGAAGCATTTTTGAAAGAAAAAAAAACACACACAAAGAAAAAGAAAAAAGAAAACGAGAAGATCCGATCACCGGACTCGTGACGTCCACCGCTCCGGACGACAACACCACCTCATCTTTGCTCTTCAGCTTCGCTGTCGCCCTCAGCTTCCTATCTACTGCATCTTCGTTCCACCTGCGGCTACAGTGACGCCTATAATATTGTGGGGTATAATCACCGATATAAATTCTACTTGTTCTTTATAAATCTCATAATACAAATTTACTTTTTGTGTAATTGATTGGTGTTTTGTATTTCTGTTATATTTAGTGTATTCTATACATTATTGTAGTTTCAAACTGAAAAACCCATAATCTTGTATTACGTATTTGATCTTTTTTCAGTGTGCACACAAGGTGTTTGATAAATTGTCTCAACGGGTTTACATTAATGGAAGTTGTTTTAAAAACCCATAATCTTGTATTACGTATTTGATCATTTTTCATTATGCACACAAGGTGTTGGATAAATTGTCTCAAAGGGTTCACTTTAGTGGAAGTTGTTTCTTAATTGTGATGATAATGCTCAATCGATCTGTTATGGGTGTGATATTGAAGTTGTTTGATATTTAAGTTACTGTTTAGATGAGCTACAATAAGGGAAATGATTGCCAGCTTCATGGCTGGAGTACCTTGTGAGCTTTAGCTGACTAATGAATTTGTTTTTATTTAGATAAATCATGTTTCAGATGATACGTAAGAAAACGGGAACAACATTTTGATATAAATGCATTTGTTTTCAAAAGCAATATTTAACCAACTTGTTGCAAATAATCAAATATAACCAAAACAATTTATGTCTATAGTATTTGTTATTAAGCTTGATTTGATCGCATGAACTTTGAAGTATCAATTTTGAAGTTAAGGACATCCTTTCTATTATCAAATTGTAGAACTTATTCAATCACTATGTATGCTCTTGGATGCCTTATTTTACTGTTGTCTGACAGTGTTAAAAGGATGTTGATCAGAATGGTTGCTAGGAGATTGGGGAGCAAGCTATTACCCAGATTCGCTCCTGCTGCTACACTGCATTCTCATGCTACTAGTTTTGGTAAGTACTGAATTATTAGTGAAAATGCTGTAATCCTATATATTCTATTAAATTTTACCCAATAGAAGAAAAGGGAAAACTACTACATATGTTCTTTTTCATTAAGCTGTTTTTTGGGGGTCACCTCCCTGCTGGGAAACTTCATAAGCGCATCATACACTATCAGTGATTAGATAATATAAATTTTGCATATAATACAGATGCTTATTCAAACTGTAATAATACCTAGGATTAGGTTAGAGACAGCATTTTCCTTCTCATTGCTCCAAATATATGCCAGATTTGTGAAATCCTAATATATAGAACGTGTAATAGGCATCAATTTTCTTTTTACTATAAACATTTTAGATGGTGTGGTTGTAATTTTACAAGTTTCTTAAAGACTTTTCATATGTTGCTTTTGCTCAATAACTGGTTAGGCCCTTATTTGACATTTTTTCTGCATGAAGTAGTAGTTTTTAAATAGACCATTAAAAGCACACATGTTCCCAAAAACTAAAAAACAACCTCCTGATCTAGTGAGCCTTTCCTGTTTTGCTCCTATATCATGGAATTATGTAAAATCCACAAGCGTATGATTAATTAAATTGACAAGTCCTGCATATTTTTTATCATACATGTAACAGAAGGTAGTCAGTGATTATCTTGTCTACTTTAATTAAGAATTTATGAAACAATAAACCCACATAGAGTCTTATCATATCAAATGAGGATTGTCTAGTGGATTTGACGAGAAAATTTGGTAATTGCTCAGACTGTTTCATTTGAGGAAGAAGGATGCAGGGAAGGCACAACAAGTAGCTAATTAGGTGATGAAATTAAGAAAATAATCCACGTGTAAGTTGAATTGTTAGTAGCTCTAAAAGAGACACTTGGATTAAACTACTAGCTAAAATTCAGTATCTTGTATGATGAAAAGCAAATGAAAAATCTTTCCACAATCTGTATGAAAAGATAACCTGTATTGACTTTCTACTGGTACTGCAGGATTTAAAGAAGTAAACGAGGAAGAAAAAAGCCAACTGGTTGGTAACGTCTTCACCAAGGTTGCATCAAACTATGATATCATGAATGATTTGATGAGTGGTGGACTGCATAGGTTGTGGAAAGATAGGTAAATTCTAGAACTCTTCATTTCATAAGCCGTCAGGCATCTATTAGGCTTGCTTTGTATTTTCAGTTTCTCACTCTTCTTACAGATTGGTTTCAAAACTGAGTCCATTTCCCGGGATGAAGCATCTTGATGTAGCTGGTGGGACAGGTTAGTATATTTTCTTTCTTTTTTTCTTTATTGTATAAAGCCAAAACTTTTTTTTTTCAAAGAATCTGATTTTATTAAATTTCACAGGTGATGTTGCTTTCAGGATTCTGGAAACTATTAATAGTGTTAATCGCAGAGCCACAGTAGACACCCTTGAAGATGATTTGCAGGAAGAAACCCAGATTTATGTTTGTGATATTAATCCAAATATGTTAAATGTTGGTAAGAAGCGAGCCCAAGAAAGAGGTTAGTATTATTAATTGGTTAAACTCAAATTCATCATCTGTTTCTATTATTTAGAGATATGATGCAATTTTATTAACCAGTGGTCTCCAACTATTATAGGGCTTGGAGATCTGGGGTCCCTTGTATGGGTCGAGGGTGATGCAGAAAAGCTTACTTTTATGGATGGTTCAATGGATGGTTATACTATTGCTTTTGGTATTAGGAATGTTACACACATTGAAAAAGTTCTTGCTGAAGCATACAGGTACTTCTGTTTGATAATATTATTACATGTTAAGTCTTTATTTAATTATTTGTCACATGACATCTTATTTTTACACGATAAATATTTTGTATACTCCTTAGTCCTTACAGATTGTTTTTGATAAATTATTTGTTTTCAATCAGGGTGCTCAAAAAGGGTGGAAGATTCCTATGCCTTGAACTTAGCCACGTAGATACTCCTGTTTTCAAACAGCTGTAAGTAACATATGGACCGATTTAACTAATAGTCAGAATTTCACTCGAGTGTCAAATCACATGAACAATTTTTTATGTACACACAGTTATTTTAGTTGCTAAAATAGGTTGTAAATCCTTTTAGGTCGCTATAAGTGGTTACCGATTGAGTTGGTGACAAAATGATTGACTTCCAAGACCGATTGCTAAAGGCATTTGGCGACCAATTTGTGACTGCTTTGATGTTAACAAATAGATGTTTTTTTATTAGTGTTTTACTTCAAGCAAAAGAACTAATAAGTGGATTTACTGATTGAAATATTATCAAGTAGACACCATTGAAGTAATGACAAAAGATGCATGTATTATGTTGACTTTTTAAAGTCAACGCTTGGCTCTCTTTTCAAATATGTATTTTCACCCTCATATATATTTGTTTTGCTAATTCATCAGGTATGATTACTACTCATTCTCTGTCATTCCGGTTCTAGGAGAGCTTGTTGCAGGAGATCGCGATTCTTATCAGTACTTGGTGGAAAGCATTCGGCGTTTTCCTCCTCAAGTATGTATTTAACACATTTTTTCGTCAACGGTCCATGTCTACAAATATATCTTTGGAGACATAATTAAACATTAAAAAAATAGGAGGATATATGAAATTAAATCAAAAATGTGTTATGTCTACAAAAATAATAATTTTTACAATAGTAATCAATTTTTTTTGAAGAAAACAATTAAGAAGGTTGCATGCATTAAATATAGGCTTTTGGAGACTTCTAATCCGTTTGACCCATTCCATTTTTCGCAATGTTGTAGAAATCGCTAGTCGGTCGGTAGGGTGGAGACTAGGGATTAATCGAGATTATTCGGCCAACTAATCGGCCTAATCGGATAGTCGGGCCTAGTCGGCCTTAGGAGACTAACAATTAATCTGCCTAGTCGGGGATTTTTACAACCATGATTTTTCAGGAGGTTTTTGCTTCAATGATCGCTGATGCTGGGTTTCAGAAGGTCGAGTATGAAAATCTTGTGGGAGGAGTTGTGGCGATCCATTCCGGGTTAAAAATTTAGAGTCTTTATGCAACTACTAACGTCTCGGGATTAGGGTTTAGAACTCAAGTTAATAAATGAAGTCCAGGCTGATATCAACTACAGGATGCATGGTTTTTTATTTTATTTTGTTTGTGATATCTTGATTTATTTAACCTGTCTTTAATTTCAGTTTGGATTCCACTTTTGTAATGAAATAAAAAAATTAGGTTTAAATGAACTTTTAAAAATTCAAATTCCACAAAATTGACATACCTTTTCATGCGGAAACGTCTACGTTTATCAACATAGAAAGACAAAAACATGTCACTTTGTTCCGCTTAGCACGGAATATCATGTGTACAAAACAAATGCGGACGAATACAAACAAATACACTAGTGAAATCTTACTTTTAAGTGGGGTTTTAGAGGACTCTAATATGACATTCTGTTCAAACTTAAGAACTAAAAGAACTCATTTTACCACAAAGTATATATATATATATATATATATATAGATGCCAGTGAATTTAACTACCTAATTGGTCAAATCTGACCGTTTAAATTCATTGAGATCAGATCCTAGCCGTATAAACCCATCACCACACGAATCGCCACCGCTCTTGCATCATCGTCCTATATCCATCTGCCTTTGTATGAAGCATCCTAAGCTACTCGGTTTATAAAGATGATAACTAAGTTAGTTCCTCAAATATTCATGTATTATAGATAATAAGGTTTGATTTCTTCAATGCTTCTTGAATTTCAATTTAAAAATCATATGGTTATCTCAAACCTATGATGGAACCGAATCGTTCATTTTTTTAGGGTTTATTCTATCCTTACATTCTTCTCTTCTTTGTTCAAAGTTGTCTAGGTATTTTCACCAATACGACTTTAGTCCTTTTTTAATTATATTTTTTATAGGACGTGATCTATTGAAGAATAAAATGCAACCCACGTGCATTTCAAGTTTGTTTATTGACATAATGTTCTAGAGTTCAATTTCAGGAAGCAAAAGAGTTAACATTGTTGGATGATAAAATAGAAGAAATACGAAAACTCAAAGGTTTGCTCTCTCAAATCATTTTTTTATGACAAGTTATGACTGCACACAACTTAGTTGATGAAATGTCACTTTGATTTTCGCAAGTTAATATCTAAATATTGTACGTTTTGCTTCAAACAACAGCGCGCTTGGTCTCCTCATATTTATTAACTTTTATCTTTTTTTGTTTAAGAGATTATGTATATTTCTTTGTTTCATGATGTTGTGAACCACGACTAATTTGATGATTGTCTTTATGAGCAATTTCCACATCATACAAATGGAAATGAAGAAAAATAATGGGCATTAGCTTCTGGGGCACATGTATATTCATATTATTGTTGTAAAGGTGAGGATTTGTTTGATGAAACCTTAAATTTGTTGTGTTATGTTTAAGCTCTTATTTGTGCATATATAAATCAATGACAAAAAGTGAAAATTTGCTAAACTTGAAGCCATTGATAGTGGTGAGTCACTTCATGAAGCAACATAGGATATAGGATATGATGATCATTACATATAATCATATTGTTATACTTTCTTAACTATATATGCATGCAGCCAGGTAATGTATCTATTTTCATTCAGGATAATGTTGCTACTCCTAAATTCATCATTTTCTTTTCTTAGTTTTTCCCTTTTTTTATAATTATCATTTGTTCTTTTAATTATATCATGTGTTTGAAATTATATGAAGTATGCATGAAGGTTTATAGTAAACATTTGTTGGTTTAACATGTTTCTTGCATATATTATCCAAATGACATTCAACTAATGTTATTCTCTTCAATTCTCGATTTTGGTTGTTATTTTTTTTTATGATAATTGATACAAATTGTGAGAGCTATATTTTATTAACTATTTCATTTAAAGGCAGCCTGAATAAATGTTTTAAGTGTTTGGTTTAAGATATTTTTTTTTGAAACAAGTGTAGTTGAAATAATAATTTTGATTATGAGTATGTTCTTGAAAGAGGTGTGCTTGTAGTATAAATTTTATGTTAACTGCATAATTGTAGAGTTGATAGCAAAAGGAACATAAAGCTTCATTTTAAATAACACTACAAGGAAAGTCACCTGTAGCGACGACAAATGTCGTCGCAATAGCCTTAGAATGTCGTCGCTATAGCCTTAGAATGTCGTCGCTATAGCCTATAGCGACGACATGTCGTCGCTAGTTAGTCGTCGCTATAGATTAGTCGCAATAGCTCAGAAAAGTCGTCGCTACAAATGTCGTCGCTACAGATAAGGCTATAGCGACGACATGTCGTCGCAATAGGTCTCTGACACATTTTCTTTTTTGATTTATTTTTATTATGGTAATTATTTAAAAAAAAAAAAAATTTATTCGAAATTAGCTATTAGCTATAGCGACGACTTATAGTCGCTATAGAACAGGGTCAAAAAGTCAAAGATAGAGCTATAGCGACGACTTATAGTCGCTATAGAACAGGGTCAAAAAGTCAAAGATAGAGCTATAGCGACGACATAAGTCAAAAAGTCAGACTTTGATGTGGTTTAGATATTTTTGCATGGAGTTAATGATCTCTTTTATGGTACTCCAAATTTCCAAATTCAAGAATCTTGGATAAAAAAAGGGCAAAGGTGTTGAATTCAATTGTATAAATGTTATGATCATTATGTTGTTTTCTTTGGTTTGTATTATTGTAGAAAAAATTATGTAATAAATATGTTTGATTGTTTTACAATCTTGCTTTCTTATGTTGTTATTGCGTTAACATATAATGTTTTTGTTTATGATTCAAATAAAAAATACTTATTTTGTTATGACGTTAAAAAGACCCGGCCACCGAACGGGTATAAAACTAGTTTAAAAGTAACTTCCACTGTTTTAAAAGGAAATTATTTTTATACCCTTTAAAATTTGTGGTTCAAAATTAGTTTTTATGGTTCCTTGATATTTAATGGTTCTTAATAGAATAAGTCATTTCAATAACACACCACGAACATCGTGTCATACGTAATTGAGCACATAAACGCTTAAGCATGTAGCCACGTAAACACAAAATTGGATAACACATACGCATAACAGTATAGAGTAACCAAGCCACAAAAGGCCAAAAACCAAAAATACCACACACCAAGCAGCCAAGTGGACGAATATGAACGGAAAATAATGGACGACAAAGCCTACCCTTTGTGACGAAATAATGGGGGCTCGCGTCTTTTTTGCAATGTTTTCGTAACAGGACCGGACATCGAACCGGTCTCCTTACTGGTCAGAGGTCGGACCAGTCGGACCGGTCGAACCGGATTTAAGAACCGGATGATTTTATATACATTTTATATATATATATATATATAATCAAAAAAAAATTAAAAAAAATGTAAAAAAACGGTTCAACCACCGGTTTTCCGGTTCGCCGGTTCGACCGGCCGGTTCACCCAAAAACGGCCCAGAACCCCTAACCGGACCGGTCCTACCACCGGTTCCAGTCCGACCGGCCGGTCCGGTTTTCAAAACATTGCTTTTTTGACGTCTTGTTTTTGACATTCATGCCAATATATTTTTACAAAGAACAACACAATTAGAGTGGGGTTGTTCATGAGCCAAATCAAACCAAGCACAGGTTCGCTTGAACCCGATTCGTTTTCAAACCGAGCCGCTCGTTTTGGTTTTAATTTACAAAACGGACCAAAATATCGATGCTCGAACTTGGTTCGGTTTAGAATTGAGCGCTCAATTCGGCTCAGTTTTGCTCGATTGTATATTTAAACTTGTAATGAAAAGTCCAAATTGTCGCTTATTAAGGAAACGAAGAAAAGAGATATATACTAAAAGTGAATGCTTTGAAAGTTTAATTAGATATTTAGATTTAGATTTTTTTTTATTTTATGATTCCAATAAATTATATATACTGAGTTTGAAATATGAATATATATTCTTTAAAGGCCTGAGTATTTGACTATTATATGTTGATATCTATAAAATAATTGCGTGTGTCTCTCTCTATATATATATAATATAATAAATTAATAAATATTTAATAATATTAGCCTATACCAAAAGTTAATTTTGATAAAAATTAAAAAGCGGTCAAAAAATAAGTATACTTAAAAAAAATCAATAATAATAGGCTATAACAATTTTACGCCTAACCCTCGTCTGTGAATTTTTCCTTTCATGCGTAGATGGTTTCCTCCTCAAATCTAAACCACTGATTCCCAAAACAATAGTCATGTTTACATGTTAGAAGTATATAATTATCTTATTTCATTATTGTATATTATAACTTATCATTTTGGTAAGCATTTATTATTCTGTTTTACATGTTAGAATTATATAATGATGTTATTTCACCATTATGGTTTATAATTCATCAGTGTGGAAAAATCGTAAACACAACGATGAATGTAAAGACATAATGAAGTGCTAGAAAAACAAGAAATTGATAACACAATTTTTTAATTCTTTAAATATCGATATTATATTCATTTTAAAGATAAAAAAAGTTTGATTTTATGGTTCAATATCATATATAAAATTTATGAATGTCTAAAAAAATAAGGATATAAATAAAAGGTAAATAATTTTATTGTTTTTTCTTTAATAATTTAATTTCAACTATTAATTGCAATATAATGTCCTTAAAATTTTTCTTAGAATTTTTGAATAAAAAATAACTTTTAAAAATAAATATACTCACAAATCAAACAACACAATTTTTTTTCCTACTAATATCATTAATTATACATGCATAATATTTCTTATTTTTAAAAGATATTTTTTAAATAAACTAATTAATTATATATTTTTCCCTCTCTCATTTCCTTCTAATAAAAAATATATAATTGATTTTAAAGATGTGATAAATATATATAACTAGTATACAGGACCCGCGTGTTGCGGCGGGGTCTAATATACTGACGTAAAAAAAACCAACAGAACATGAGGTTAAAATCGTGTACAATAAAATGCACGAATATACCCTATACAACATCTATATTGTAAGCTTAGAAACTAAGGGTTGAAGATTAAGAATAGTAAAAATGTGATCACAGAAGACTTAAAAAAAAGGGCATGCGTAAATGTAGAATTTATAAATGATACAAATATTATAAAATTATTAAATGTAAATTGTATATATATGTAGTATATATAATACTCATGGTTTATAAAATTATTAAATCTAAATCGTTTGTGAACTAATTACGATCAAAATGATATAAACGATACAAATATTCGATAATGTACGGATGCGTTATAGGCATGTAAACAACGCGCAAAATTTCTGTGACCATTTGGGTTAGAAATTTATATAAATGTTCATGAGGCCGTTGCGATCAAATTAATATAATTATGACATTTATCAGATAACCTAATGACGCGTTAAAATCATGTGAGCATTAAAAATATGTGAGTAAAGTGAGAGGGGCCTTTAAAAATAATAGTTCAAAGTTCAGGGTTATAAACGAAAATTTCAAATTAATTGAAAAGTATTGAAATATATCTTTTGATCTTTAGACGCGGTAGTGATTAGTGATTATGTGAGGGTTTGTATCATGTGACAACCCGGTATAAGAGAGAAAACCCTTAAACCCTATCTGGACCATTGATTTGGACTTTTGAAAATAAAGTATGTGGTACACATTAAACTTGAATAAAAAATTAGGTTTTGGATAAACAAATCAGTTTTGATGTGGGTTAATGTAGACCACATTTTTATTTTCAAGATTCCAAATCAACAACCCAGATAGGGTTTAAGGGTTTTCTCTTTAAGACCGGGTTTTCACATGATACAAAATATATATATATGTGTGTGTGTGAGATGTTGGGGCCCACCATGTGTATGATGTGTGTGTGTGTGAGATGTTGGGTGTGTGTGTGTGGGGTGTGTGTGAAAAAGTAAATAGTGTTTATGTGAGGGGGAGAATATTTGCAAATTAATATTCAAGATTCCAAATCAACAACCCAGATAGGGTTTAAGGGTTTTCTCTTTAAGATTTGCAAATTAATATTCAAGATTCCAAATCAACAACCCAGATAGGGTTTAAGGGTTTTCTCTTTAAGACCGAGTTTTCACATGATACAAACTATATATATATGTATGTGTGTGTATGAGATGTTGGGGCCACCATGTGTGTGGTGTGTGTGTGTGTGTGGTGTGTGTGTGAAGAAGTAAATAGTGTTTATGTGAGGGGATAATATTTGCAAATTAATATATATAATAATTGATTTTAAAGATGTGATAAATATATAATAAATTTTAATATTAAGGGTATATATGTAATATATCAAAGCTTAAAACCTAATGTTGAGACGAAATCTTTTACGTTACAGTCCACATCCGAGTAAAACCCCAGCAGCAACCTCCGGCCGAACGCTAAAACCTCCGCCGCCGTGAGTATAGATGTCATCGAGGCCGGAGCTACAGGCACCGCCGGAGATATTCTATGACGATGTTGAAGCTCGAAAATACACCTCGTCTTCTCGTATCGTCGGAATTCAGGTATATTTGTAAAGATTACGCGTTTTGTTTCTGTATCTAATTAGCAGATTTATTTGGTTTTTCTTGTTTTATGATGATGTTCTTAATGTTTTGTTAAAATTGAAGGCAGAGCTTTCAGAGAGAGCCTTAGAGCTTCTTGCATTGCCTGATGATGGAGTCCCTAGATTGCTTCTCGATATTGGTATATTACTTATTCTGTTGTTTTCTTTAGAGCCATATCTTTCAGGTTTATAGGTCTTATCAATCTGATTATATGATATGTTGGACCTGCTTTTTGTTCATCTTGTAATTAAAAGTTGAAAAGAAAAGCTTTTACTAGTGAATTGGGAACCTAGATAGTCAAAGGCTCAAGGAGGATGAGTCTGTAAGCAAGGCGCTTTGAAAGCGATGACCCGAGGCAAGTAAAGCCCACCCGTATTCCTAGCCATTTTAGTTGTTTTAGACGTGTAATTGGCTGTTCCTTTTTCTTTGGCTTGTTTAGACTAGTTTAGGTCGATCTAGACAAGTTCTTTTCTCAGATTGTGGACAGTTTTTTCTAGATATTTTTTTCTTGTGTGCCTGGATGAACGCAATGTGGTTTTCCTGCACTAGTCGCCAGGTATCTATGCGTGGAAATTGCTTAGCAATTATGTGCATTGTAGCACAATTGTTGACGTTTGAAGTTTGATGGGGTGTAAAGGAACACCGAACACCAGATGTGAGATTTTTTTTATGCTTTGTTTGAAAAATAAATTCCATAAAAGGTTTGTTATTGTCATAGCAATCATATGTCCTATGCAGAAATACGCTTTCTTGAATTGTTGGTGTGGTTAACACTAAAGAAACAAGGGACAAGTAAATAAGTTACTTTATTATGATTATTATGCGGACATTTTTTTCAGCATAGAGCAGATGATGTTCCTGGTTCTTTTCTCTCCTTGAATAATTATAGACTTCAGTTGTGCATGCTTTCATGATTGACAGGTTGTGGTTCGGGCCTTAGTGGTGAAACATTATCTGAGAATGGGCATCAATGGATTGGTCTAGATATTTCGCGGTCCATGCTTGGTATGCAATAAATTTGTTCTCTTTGTAGAAGCATGATAGGTGAATTTATTTGTTGTGCATATTCATACATTAAGTTTACAAAACTCAGATATTGCTTTGGAGCGGGAGACTGATGGTGATCTTATACTTGGTGACATGGGTCAGGTAGCCATCTTTTCTTCTTGTTCTTGTATTGCATTTATGGGGATATAAAATATTGGTTGTGAACTATTTCTGCTGTAACTTCTCAGTTCATATATATGCTGATTTATTGAAGTTCTATAAGTTTGTCCCGTAGACTAACATCATGTGGATGGTTAATAAAATGTATATGGTTAATGAATTGTTGATGACACTGTTGCTGTGTTCTTAAATTTAAATGAAAGGAAAAGAAGTGAAAAATAGGTGTTGAGAAAAGGAACGAAAAGCATGTTCATTAATTTATTTGTGTTCTTGGGTTGACAAGAAATGGAAGGGATGGAAAGAAAGTATGAAAGTTTTTCATGTTATTGAGTTAGATTACAAGAACAGGAAAGTTGATAGTTTTACAGTTAGGTTCTTTGTGTATCATCAATTGGTAACTATGAGATTTTAAAACTATGGTATTTGTGTAATTCCAAAGGTTATAAAAGTGTTTTTTATCCTTTTCTGCCCAAAATGGGAGGGAAATTTTGAAAGGAAAACACCCCAAACTTCATCTTTTTTTGTTGTGTTTCCTTAGACTTCCCTCGCTTTCCTAACATAACTCAAGAATGCAGCACATGTGCTTTATTTTCTCAGATTCTAAATCATTTTGGCTCCTCACTTAAGGGAATGTGATACTTGGCAGAATATTTCATGCTTTGATCTCTGGGTAAACTATCAATAGCAGACACAATGATAAAAAAAATTGTTTCATGATTCTAGGACTATGTGCATATATAGATTGTTGAATCATGAATGTGGTCATTATGCAAGAGTAACTATTTAATGTTCTTAAGGAAAGATTAACTGTCTTCAGTTCACTGAAGTAGGGGATTCTTAGTATTATCATTGTGGTAATCTCAAAGTTCACCAAGTACTTCTTAATGTGTATGCAGGGCCTAGGACTACGTCCTGGAGTGATCGATGGTGCCATAAGCATCTCGGCTGTTCAGGTTTATATTTTCTTACAAAGTTTAGAGATCTATATGCAAGTGAAATCTTCATCTAGGAATTTAAAATTTACAAAATTCTACCAACGATTTCATGTGATTTTGTAGTGGCTGTGCAATGCTGATAAATCTTGTCATGAGCCACGGTTGAGATTGAAGTATGTATAATCATGTCTCTTCTTATTTTCAAAGTATACATAATGATTATAATTCCAATGTTTGTTCCTGATAACCCCACCAAAAATAAGTGTTTAACCAAATGCACTACTTTGAACATCAAAGTTGGTTGAAGTTTAAAACAGTATTAGTTTGTAGATCAATATCTTAGTTGGTGTAATAATTGCTCACCTTAAGAATGAAATAAAATTATTTTTAAGTAATGTTTAAATTTCGATTTAAAGGCTGATATCAGCAGTAATATATACGGGTTTCACTACTGCAGGGCTTTCTTTGGATCACTTTATAGATGCTTGAGCAGGGGAGCTCGAGCGGTTTTCCAGTTGTATCCTGAAAATAATGCACAACGAGAGCTAATTTTAAGTTTTGCTATGCGTGCTGGATTCGCTGGTGGTGTTGTCATTGACTACCCCCACAGGTATAGCACCAGCATTCTCTTGATGACTTTTATTTTATTTTCATTCTAGGGTAAATAATTTCAATTAGTAATGAATATTTATCGTGTTATGTCTATCTTTTAATTCATTTGGTGCGCTTATTTGTAATAATCTTTACAACAGCTCGAAGAAAAGAAAAGAATACCTTGTTCTTACTTGCGGGCCGCCTTCACTGAGCACCACAACACCAAATGCCAAAGGCGAAGACGGTGACAGTAGCTCAGATGACGAGAGTAGTGGCGACGAAGAGAACCAAACTGTAAGTTGTCATACAATTGATCTTTGGAGGTTGATATGCATAAAAAGATATATATTTTTTTTCATTTCAATTACAAATACACCAAAATATGGGTCACATTCATCTTTTCTTGTCACTTGTGCAGGTGTGTATTTCAGATAGGAACAGGCCACGAAAAAAGCAAAAAATAACAAAGAAAGGTAAGACGCGATCATGGGTATTGAAGAAAAAGGAGAAGATGAGGAGCAAAGGAAATGTTGTGCCTCCAGACACAAAGTACACTGCCCGCAAGCGGAAATCTCGCTTTTGATCTTTCGTATATGTTTGTATGCACGTTTTCTTGCACATTTGAAGCATGGTATGAAACCATATATGCAGATTAATGAATTTGAGTTTTTGTAATCTATTAAAGCGAGGCGTTTCTTGTCTTGTTTTTGTAATCTATCAATGCCATTAGAGTATTAAAAGTAGACTTGCAAATTACCACAACCTTGGAACACATAAATAGCCCCCGTGTGTGGTGCGCTCATATAAATGTAATATATGTGCCGATCCTCGAGGGGAAAATAACGTTAAAAGCGGTGGGTTAGTTGGTTAATCAAACATCATGAGCCAGGGGTCTCATTGGAAGAACCATCTCTATTCCTACGGGATAGAGGTAAGGTTGTCTACATCTTACCCTCCTCAGATCCTATCTTAGTTTGCTAATTATGGTATATACTGAATATGATGATAATGATGATGAATGATTGGACCACAGAAAGAAGCTTTAACCATCAAGATTAACTGAATAACCAGTTAAAATCTATTCCAATAATTTATTTCAATAATTATCATTAAATAAAGAACTTACTAAAGCCCTTTCTACCTAAAATATATGTTTAAACAACCACACAATTAGAAAAACAGGGTACAAGAATTTACAAGCACAGATGGCTATTCTGCATTCTATGCATCACGATTGTTCTCACGCGATCTATACATGTCGACTGGCACTTAAAGATTTTTGTCAAGTAAACCTTTCTTCCATTTTTCGAGTAACCGTCGTGCATATGCAGAACCAAACACTTACGCATGAATGTCTACAGCAGCAGGCTATGAACCTGCAGCCTGAAGCTCTGCAAATAACAAAAAGTCAAGACAAGAGTCAAATACCTTTCATGTCAAATCAAGATTGTGTATGAATTTTCCATCACTATTGAAGACAATAATTTGTAATGATAAAAACACAAGACATAAGATCGAACCTTCGCCATATAATTGTTCAAAGCGTGCAACAATATGTTTTCCATAAGTATATTTCTTCAACGAATTGAGATGGACCTTTATTCGACCAAGCAACACTTTCCTCTGATCACCCGTGCATGTTTGAAGAACCTTTTGAATAACATAATTTGCAAATTGATCTTTCACCATCCCCTACAACATCACCAACTAAATGATCTTTCACAACTAAGTGTTGAAAACCAAGAATTGACTAAAAAGAATAAAAGCATGTCACCATTTGACATTTTCATCCAACGGGTCTCATTAATATATAAATTCTGGGGCATTTACATATTTCCCCTTCCTAACTTGCACAATTACATATTTCCCAAAGTCATGTTGTAAGAGCATTGTACATTATGCATTAAAAATGTGTACCTTAGGGAAATATGTAATTCTCCCTAAATTATTTATTCAACCCTTTTACATACAACAAAGAAAATTAAACATATGCACACTAGAAAAAGATTACTCACCAACAAATTATCATTATTATCACCTAAGCCAATGATTTCTTCAATCAAGATTCCCCTTGCAGTAGAATCAGCATATTCCAAACACTTCTCAATTACATTTGATGCAAATTTATGCTGGCTTAGTTGTACAACATGGCCTGCCAACTTGTGTGCAATTTGGCTTCTTTCCTCAGGCTTCCCCCTCTTTAAAACGTGCTGCAAGTAGCATAACCGTTAAAAAGATCACATAAAATGCGTAGAATTTATATTGAAAATAAAAAAAAAATTAACAGGTCAAAACGGGTACAGGTGAATCTTGAAAACACTTTTTGTCCAGTTTGTATAGAATAACTACTGTGGAAACCATGATTACCAAAACAATATAATTAAAATAGTATTTTAAATCACAAAGACTTCGGGCGACTTTGGCCAATTCAGATAAACCACACAATCCAAAACAAACCCGTTCATAAGTAAATGGGTCAAAATATCCATCTTTGATAGATAGGAAACCATCATCTAAACAAAGCCTATAGCCCTACAAATGATAAAAACAAACCTGAGTTACGTAATTCCCATACTGGTCCTGCGCAAGAGTATAAACGGATTCCAATATCTCATCGACTATGAATTGGCTTTGTAATTCATATGTAGAGTGTTCAAGAACCCTCTAATAGCAACAAAAAGGTTGAATCAAGCACATCCTTCAAAGTAATACCATTAAAATAAAAACAAAATAAAATAGGAAAAAGAACAAGAACAAGCATTTCACCTGTATGACACGGCACCCATATGAATGTGTTGAAAGGGCTGCAACTTGACCACGAAAAGATAAGATTACAAATTTAATTCTCTCCATTGGTATACTCTCAATACACTTTTGTATCACGTGATTTCCGTTTTGATCACGAACACACCTCAAAACATGCCCATCAAGCTCACAAACAAGCTTGATTTTTTGTTCTACCTCAATAACATCAAGGGCCTAACAAATATTTAGCCAATAAAAGAGAATCAAATATATCATCAACTTTAAACTATTAATAACCCGTTTCCAGAAACAGAGACAAGATTTCCTTTTGGCGTAGTTTCAATCCAAGATTACCTATTTGTCTACTAGGAGTCATTATAAAAAATTGACAGTAACGATTTAGGTGAAAAATTCCTCTAGTTTGTCATTATTAAAGGGTATTTTAAATATTTTACATTAGTAAACACAATAATACTTGTTAACCTTTTGGATGACTCGGCAACCATACATCTGCAGGCTTAAATGCAATATTTGACCTTCAAGCTGGTTTGCAAGTTCCCTCCTTTGCTCACCACTTCCATACTCAAAGAACTACACATAAAAGTCGAGAAACATGCTATACAAAAATAAGCAGTCAGTCGAATTAGTATGTAAAATTACAAAAATATCGTATACCTTTTGAATAACATAGTTACCAAAAACATCAGTGATTAAGGTAGAAGCATTAGGAAGAACTTCTTTGAATACAGATTCCTTCTCCTCAATGCTACATGTTTCCAACTTCTGTTGAATGAATCGACTTCCATGTTGATCACCACTGTGTTAATAGTTACAAATATGAAATAATTACTTCTAAATTTCTAATAGAACCAAATACAGAGAGGTAGCAATTTCAACCCTGTTTACTTGTGAATGAAACTCAAACAGGTTGAATAAAATACTTTAGCTATAAACGGGGCTGGCTAAATGGATGGACGAGTTAAAAATCCCCTAAAGTCATCATCATTGTCATTAGTATATCCTACCATTAGCAAAACTAAGGTAGGGTCTGAGGAGGGTCAGATGTAGACAACCTTACCTCTACTCCGTAGGAATAGAGAAGTTGCTTCCAATAAAGTCCCTAAAGTCTATTTCTCATATACAGAACCTTCTAAATGGTCTTGTAAAAGATTTAGATCATTATAGCAACAAAAATGTTTTTGTAATCAATTAATCATGCTTAACAAGTTATTTATATTCAAAACAATACATAGATGGACAAAAAAAAGGTTGTGGGTCAATCATTATTCCCATCAGTTTCGACCTGAAACAAAAAGCGACCCGTTCAGAGACATATTACCAAACCTGCTCATCTTGTTACCTCTACCAGAATACGCTTGAGAATAAAACTACTTTAACACTCACCAGAATTCAACAATGTGGCCAAAAATATCAGAGAGTTCAAGCCTGCGACCTTTACCAGATTTTAGTTCTTCGAGAAAAGAATATGTTTTTGTATCTTTAAAATCCGGATTTCCACCATATGACCTCATTCCATTTCTTTGAAAACTGACCCCGCCTATCGGGGATCCTGGAACAGGTGGACTAGCATATGATATGTTTGGGAACTGCAGAATACCCATATTGGTTGGGGTTCCTAAGTAGTAAGGAGTTGAGGTATTTAATGTTCTAGGGTTCAAGTTACCATTGCCTACATTTCCTAATGGTTGCTGCTTTTGTATTGGGTCATCTCCATGAGTAGAAAGCTGCAAACTTTCAGCAAATGGAGGTTGTATTGGTAACCCGGGATGCACATAAAACTTGTTCAAATGTTGACTTTGACCTTGATGTTGACTGATATAACTTGGCGAAGGATGAATGTCAAAAGGCATATGAATGGACCCTGCATGGAGATATCCTGATACATATGGTGGATTAAAAGCATACCCACCAACAGTGTATTGCTGAGGAAAATACATATTTGTGTAAACAGGATTTGCTGACATCATATAAGCTGAACCGGACACATATGTTGGTGGAAGTCCAGATGAATGCAGTGCCCGTTGTACCTCAGATGAGAAACTTGGGGGAGTTAGAAGCAATTGATTCATCCCAATATAGGTTTGACCTTGTGTCACTATTTGAGGGCGTAGGTCATTAACTTGAAGCATACTTCTTTGTCACCGGCCTTGTTGACTTTGACTTTCTGTATTTGGGAAGCTAGACATATTCATAGCAACTATGTCATTTGTTATACTTGAAACATCTGCACTAGTTATAGCATCATCTTCTGATGAGTTGGAAATAGCTGCGGTTGTGGGATTTGAGTACAAAACTTGTCCCATACTGTCGCCATCATGATTATCTGCTCCATCATTATGAGGCGAACTTTCCTGTATGGGGAATATTTGGCACTTATAGCAATGAACAATATCTTTGATGTATGTAAAATTACAGATCACTTTCTATGCTTTTTTAAAAACTTAAGTACCTGTTTTGCTGAGTCATCATCATCAAATTCTTCCTTATGAGTAGAAAGATTACTCTTAGTCAAACGAGTAGAATCATCAACTGAAGTGAATCTTGGATTATTTTCAGTCGTTGCTACATTCCGTAAAAAACGTCGATTTTGATCTGAAATTTGAGGTGGAGAGAGTCTAGGGTCTAAATTGACATGGGAAGAATAATATGCAAAATAGGAAGGATCAACATGAAGTCGTTCTTCAGACTCGGTAGCATTTGCACCAGTTTTATGTCTAGACATGAGGTTCTCGAGTCTGGCAAATGAACCTTCCATGCTTGGAGGAGCACTTCCGCTTCGATTAGGGCCCACATTCTTCTGGTTTTCTTGAAAGTTTTGGCCCTGTATTACTAATCCCACCTCCTCAAATGTACCCTGTGATGACCATTTTCCACTTGCTTCCACAATTCTTATCAGGCTTTCAGTCGTCATTTCAGTAAAAAAAAATTAAATTTTCCCACTTTTTGTGTCCAGATTCTCACATCTTTGACTTTCCTTCACCGGCCAGAATTTTCCAACAGCTTCAAAACATAATTAAATTGAAAAAGAAAATAAATATGAACCAAATCCTCTCCAATTACAATTACTGATTATTTTGCCCTAATTGACTAAACATATGCTATCATCCTAAATTAGCACAAAGCTCTATAATCAACTTCTACTTTAGTTCCATTAGCTTCATAAACGAATTAGCAAAACTTACCGTATTGGTCTCAAATCAAGAAAACAATGAAACCCTTATCCAAACAAACACAAAGATACAAACTTGATCATAGAAACACATCTTTTTGATTAATATAAACTCAAGATTCTCAAATTTAACACAAACCCATGTGAAACCATGCAAGTTCTTGAAATCAATATGCACAAAAAAGAAGTAGACACAGACTTCATATAGTGAAAGCATACTACAACTTACAAACTCCAAGTCATGGAACCCTAAAACTGAAATTTACTTCAATTAACTCAAGAAACGCTGCAATTAAACACTGAAATTAAAAAGATTCCCACCTGTATAATCTTGAAAACCCTAGATTCTTTAGGAAAGCTGCTGGTGATCAACTAAAGTCAAGGGTGCTGAAAATGAAACGGGGTGGGGCTTAGAGACATTTAGATGACAATAAAAAGTGCTAATTCCAATCTCTGATTTTGTATTTGTGGTCTTGGGTAGTTGGTGCAAATGATACCAGAAAAGGGTGAAACGACAAAAAGTAGCCTGCCAAAGAGATTTTTTAGTTTAAAAATAGGAATCTGATTCATTAGATGCTACAGTCAGCATAGAGCACAGATACACTCAACCTCCTTCAAAATAGCAAATTCAAAAGGAAGAAACTGTTTTTTTTTTTGCTTGTTTATATTTAGAAAATATTACGGGCCTTACGGCAGTGAGTCAGTGACCCTGTAAATCTGTTATATTTTAATTGTTACATTGAGTTGTTTTTTTTTTTTTTAAGTCATGTTATGTAATTTATGTGTTTCATTACTTTTATATTTTTTTCATCTTATAAAATAATAATATTCAAAATATATTTTTAAATATCTAATAAGAATTTAATATCAAAAATAATATATATTTTGAATTCAAAATTGTGTTTAATTGTGTTAGACTCGTGGGTATGCCCCTTGAGTGAGCATGAGTAGGGCGTGAGGGCGTTACTCTCTCTCTCTCTCTCTCTCACACACTCACATGTATATATATAAAAGTTTAAAAAAGGAATGATGACGTGTAGTGAGTGGGTAATGGGGCATTTCCATCAAAATGGTTGGGTGAGTGGTTGTGATGAGTGCCTACGTGGCGCATAGGTGGAGTGAGTGGGTAATGAGGTATACCCAATAGCCTTATAACTCAGTAACTTATCATTAATAATTGTTATTTACTTTCTTTTATTTTATTTAACTCGTGTAGTACATATGTTTTCTAACTAAGTATATATTCTATCTTATATAATAAATAAAGGTTGTTTTTGTCACATGTCATGCAATGAGACATATTTTGATTCATTTTCCCGCCTTAAATTTAGAGCATTAATTCATTTATTAACATTCATTTATTAATAGTATTAATTAACAAATTTGACCAATTATTATAGTATTTTATTTCCTAAAAAAAGAAATCCAAGTATTCATTCTTAGTTTCTTTTATATGTATTAAATTTAATTACAATTCAAGTTAATTTAACTACGATAACAAAAATATTTATATAATAATTTATATTTAATAGAGTTAATATTTATCAAGTACATAAAAACATTAATACATAGTTAAATACAATATATTTAAGAATTAACTTAACAAAATTTATTATCGTCACTTTAAAGTTTATTTCTTTAATGATTTATTTTAGTTTTTTTTTGAACGGAGGTCTTAATCGTGTAAACCCACTGTTTCCAGACCATGTCACCAAGGTCTAGTTACCTAGACCTCCCATGAGCCACCACAACCACCACAGAAGAAAACTCCACTGGGAAAACCCCATGACCCCCCTCAGACCACTTTTTTGTTGCGAGAGGGATTTGAACACAAGACCTCCCATTTGGAAGAATCCTGATATACCATTGAGACAATGCCTCTTTGGTAATGATTTATTTTAGTGACACTAAGTATTAACAATTTAAATTGTATTTTATTCGACTTATGCAATATACATGTTTATTTAACTATTGCAATACATATGTTTTTTGAAAACATAACTTTTTTATTGTAAATTATATAACATTTTATTTATTCAACCCGTGTAACACACGGGATCTAACCTAGTATGACAATATAACATGATAATAAGCCAATGTAGAGCTAGCCTACTTAGTAGAGGCTTTGTCTCTTAAAATAGAAGGTCATAGGTTTAATACCATGCAAAGGTGTAATTAGTTTGGTGTAATTAATGAGGTGAGTAAGCTTACCTGTTCATAAAAAATATAACATGATAATATAATTTTTTTACATGTAGTTTTATTTAAATTTAATTTTGTGTTAAACTTTTTATGTTAAAATAAGAGGTATGTGATCATTTTTGCAATGCTAGCTAATGCTAGGTTGATAACGCATCGGATGTGAACCACGTATCTTCTTTCTTAATTTTGAGTTCAGCAACATAACTTCGTGCAAAAACAAGTAATGATCAATAAGTTACCTTTTACTTGTTGGATAATCATCACTTTGACCAAATAAAGAAAATCCCCATATTGTCCATTTGACTGTTAAGTTACCTCAAAATATACATTACTTTTAACATGTACGGATACAACGTCTTTAAATACACAGACGGCACCCATAGAACATACAACTCAAAAAATGCCATGTGTTTTTTACGGGCGCTTATGCCCATATACTCTGACAGGCAACCACACTTTTTTAATTTTTATCATAGGTGTTGGGCCCGCCCTGACATGAGTGTCACGGGCAGCCACACACATAAGTTACTTTTTATTTATTTTTTTTACGGGCGCCCCTTTATAGGCGTCCGAACCTAGTATATCGGCGCCCTAACCTAGTATGCGGGCGTCAAACGTAGTATACGGGCGTCTCTGTTTTTTTTTTTTTTTGAATTTTCCTGGTTACGATGTATGGGCGCCCGCCTATGATTAACAGACGGACGCTTATAATTAACAGGGGGCGCCTATAATTCACGGGCGTCATTAATTTGCTTTCGAATTTTATTGGTTACGGATAGTCAAATTCGTGCATGGGTGGGCGCCTATAATTAACAGATAGGCGCTTATAATTAATGGGCGTCTCTAATTTTTTTTTTTAATTTTCTTGGTTATGGTGTATCGACGGGAACCAATAATTAACAGGCAGGTGCCTCTAATTAACGGCCGGCCGAACGTGACATGTGCTTCAGAGCGTGCCCGACGCCCGTGACAAAATTTAAAAGCTTACGGGGCGTGAGCCAGAGTTGACGGGCGCCCATGCCCGTGTATGACACATGTCAACTGTTAAGTGGATGGTTTTATAGGCGTCCGCCCATACACATACAGACGTCGGTGTTCCTATACAATAGGGACATTCCCATGCATTAGAAAGTTAAATGGACATTTTTGAAAAAAAAATCCGGCCAATTTGGGGATTTTCTCTTATAATTAACATCAGCAAGATATCAAAGACCAAGCAAAAAAATAAAATAAAATAAACATCTGTTGGAAAATTTCAAAATTTATAATTAGAATTTCTAATAGATCGTGTAAGGAATCACTATCCAAAATCAATATTTATATTATTTCGAGTTCAATTATAATCCTAGAGAATACGTGTTTAATATGGAAAATTCAATGGTTCTTTGTTTGTCTCGATTTACGTGTTTTTAACAAAAAGATGACGGTTACTTGCGGTTAATTTCTACGGGTGATTTCTATCACGCGGGTCAAAATATTCCAAGTCGTGGGTCAAGTCATTTCCAATGATATAATAATTCGTAAATTTCGTTTAGGTTTTGGGACGTTGCCCCAACGCCACAAGAGGCGCTCCCCTTGATCTATGTTCACTGACTAGCCAGTGGGACTGTCGCTAGGGGCTCTGTCCCATGGACCCCATCAGGAGCGCTGCCCTTAGGACCCTACAAGGGGGCGCAGCCCCTTGTCCCCTGCTTGGTCCAGTGCTCTAAAATCCACAATCAGCACCTTTGAACTCTTTATGATTCCTTTACATTCATTACACTAAAATATACAACATCAACACAAGTTAAAGATATAAAACATAAGCTTGTTCAAGGTTATCATGATCTCTAGCACCTAGGAAACTCGAGGTTCCTTGGGGATAAGTCTTACCCTATGTGTACTCATCACACCCTCATAACTCCACGTAGGTGTTACATAAACAATTATTCACATCACCCTCTCTTAACATACACATGTGTAACCATCACCTCCTTCTCACTCCATCACCCGTTCTCTTTTTTCCCTTTGTTCTTCCTCTCACGCCGTGACCACGGTCACCCGAGACTGGTCACGCCCCGGTCACGGGGCTTGTGTAATGATGGAGGAGGCATGACAGGACTTGAGAGGCCTCACTTGATGGGGTCAAGCCTCACTACACATACCCTTAGGCCCAGGGGCGCATCTTAGTGAGGGCGCCCCCCTGTTTTTTTGCGTAGTAGTGTATATTTTCCGATACGTAGTGTAAATTTTTTTAAAAACCTTTATTTCGCCCCCTAGAAAAAAAATTTTATTTCGTCCCCCTAAAGTTTCGGTCAAACTCTGCCACTGCTTAGGCCAATATGGGTTCCATTAGATCACTACCCTGATAAGGTCTAACTATTTGAGTCCTTATAAGTGTCACGTTGTCTGATCAAGGCAAACATAAATAGTAATATTTTTAAAGTTATCAAAACTAAGTATATTAATTTTACCTCCTATAAAATAACTAATAGTCTAACATATTCAATTTGAAACATTTAGGATATTCATCATAGATAAACCACCGTCTCTCATGTCCCTCAATTAATTCTATGATAGAAGTTAACGATAGACAATAATCATCCCTTCAACACACACAACCTATAACTTTCGTTGTAGTATGCTCAAGAGCAAATCTTTTTAAAATCTCAATCAAAAGATGCTGAATTATATATTCTAATTCTAAGAATTCTTGTCGTTTTTGAAGATTTAATTACATAATATTCAGTCATATCCTTTTCTTTTGCCAACCTTAAACTATTACAGCAGATTGAATCACTTCTTGAAGCGCGCCTTTGAGGCTAAAACCTTGCCTATGATAAAAATGTATTTCCTATTTGATTATTGGAAGTCCAGTTCAATCTGTGGTTGATGCAACCCTTAAATTAAAGATATAAGCTATGATGTGATAGGCACAAAGTCAAGCCTAGAAGAAAAACAAAAATTACGTTCTTTTTGCTTCCTTCTGGAGGCTTGAGTGAGCGGGCAGAAGGGAAGAAGGTCCTCATACGGAGTCTGATGAGCTAGTATCAATAATGATAGTTAACTTTTGTAGTCTTGAAAGACATCACATTTCTCAAATAAATACCAAGTGTTTGAATCTACATTAAGTTACATTAGTTAAAATTATAAATATTATGAAAATGTAACACATAAAAAGGCTTTAGATTATATATGGTTGAACCTATAGTCTGACCACAAACTCCCAACAATTTTTGCCCTTTTCACTTTTAAACTTGCTTTTTAGTTTTTTTATTTATTTTCTGAATCTTTTGATTGAAGAATTAACATCTTTCAAGCATTTTTGATATATTTTCAAATGAGATTGTATGTCATTTGTTCAATTTGCGAAATCTTAAACCCTAAATCCTAAATTGAATGGTCTAGTGGTTTGAGTGGAGAAGGGATCGGACAAACCTAAAAGTCTCAAGTTTAATACTCGCTAAGGCCGGTTTTCCTTAGAGGTCATAAATTCAGTTAGTTGCAGCCACGCTTTACATGTTTCCCTGGTTATTCGGGTATTGGGAGACTCAATGATTTACCACAATGTCACTTAATTAGGTTCCCATGACTATAAAAAAAAAAATTAAGAGTCATCTCTTAATTGAATATTCTTCAACCAATTTGTTTTATACTTGCGATGTTCAATATATAAGATGTTTTTATAAAGTTTTAATATTTTATAAATAATATCAACACGTTTGACTTTTTATATAAAAATTCATCCTTATAAAACATGTTTTAGTGATTATTTTCAACATTGGATTTTTATGCCAAATTCTATGAATCTATTTTTTAGAGTAAATTACAGTTTTGAACAATGTGGTTTTAGTGTTTTAATTATTTCAATCCAAAATAGATTATTCTATCAATGCAACCCATGTTGTTTAAACAACTAACGGTTTTGGTCCCTGTGGCTTAAACAACTAACGGTTTTGGCATTCAACCATAATTAAGTTTGGGGGCCAAAACCGTTAGAATAGTTAGGTTTGGGGGCCAATACCATTAGTTGTTTATATGGATAACTTTACACAAATATAACCAACTTTTCTAACTGTCCAAATTAAGTTGTTTAAACCATAGGGGCTGCATTGATTGAAGATTAAAACACTAAAAACACATAGGCCAAAACCGTAATAGGAGTCGGCAGTCTGCGCAAGTCATCTTTTTACTCTTTTTTTATAAACCTTAAACTATTTTGTAAAACTTTTAGTTATAAAAGAAAATTTTATGCGGCTTATAGAAATTTAGATTTTTAAGCGATCTTAGACTCACACATCAGTAGTTTTTTTTGAACGGCGAAAGTCTCAATCGTGTTAACCCGCTGTTTTCAGGCCATATCACCAAGGTTTAGTTACCTGGACCTCCCATGAGCCACCACAACCACCCCAGGAGGAAACCCTACTAAGAAAACCCCCCGACCTCCATCAGACCCTTTTTTCACTGTCGGAGGGATTTGAATCCAAGACCTCTCATTTTGAAGAATCCTGAGATACCATTGAGGCAACGTCTCTTTGGTTTACGTGACTTGAATTCCAAAGGACGTGTAAATATGTGTAATTATAAGTGGTATTTTGATTACATTCCCATACAATATTATATATATTTAAAATTAAAATCATTTTTTTCTTAATTATATGATAGTTTTATGATTCTTTTTTCTATCATTATACTTTGAACTATTTTTAATTGATTTATTTATCTTCTCATTGTTTGGAGCCGTAACAAAATATATGTTTGCGTCGTTTGTTAAGGTGTATTTACTTTTTTATGTATGAGTTGGAATGTTGGATCCCCATCTCCTGCCCATTTTTTTTTTTTTTTTGGATAATATCATATATCCCTTTATTAAATATCAAAATTACATATATCCCCAATGTTAAACTAAAATTACAAATATCTCCATTTTCCAAAATTGCCCCTTAGTAAGGAAAAATATGTAAGTTGTTTTTAGTTAGTATTAAGGGTAAAATAGGAAATACATAATTTGTGTTTTAATGAAATGGATAAATATGTAATATACTTGGTTTAGAAAGGGAAAATATGTAATTTAGTTTTATGATTGGGTAAATATGTAATAAATGGTTTTAGGAAGGGGATATATGTAATTGACCTTTTTTTTGTTTTGTTTTATTTTTATTTTTTTATACTTTTGCTTTTTTGTTTTTTTGAGGGTATTGATGCTTGTTGTGGCTTTGGTTTTCAATTGGATTCCTTGATTTCTTAAGATTTGACGTCAAAGTGACAACCGTTTTATCGTGCATTGTATCTACGCAGTTCATCGGGCACAATGCACCTAGAAACATTCATAATTGCACAATGTATGACAACTAGTTTTAATCCACCAGCGCAATGCATCAAAGGAAATCAATTAATAAACTCGTTAAGTAAAAAACACGAGCGGTAACATGCACAAAACCTTGTATGTGTTCAACAACTTTATGTCGATCAATTTAAAAAAAAATAATTCGAAATGCGCTTGTAAAGACGAAAATAACATTTCTAAAAAACCAACATAATAACACCAAACTAAAATAATATTAAAAAAGCTACACTCAAGGAGTTGAGGTTGTAGCAGTAGCTTCTTATGTAGCTATCCTTGTTAAATCAATGGATGCAAAATTAATCTGCTTAAATTATATGATTAATCTTACTTTAATAAAGAAGTATTTATAGAAAACACATGTTCTGTTCAGCTGAAATCCGAAATTTGTTTATATCTCTTTCCTAATAAATACAAATAATATTTAGCAATTTAGTTATATAATTAATATTGAAAAAATAAATCTTCTCATTATTATATATATTAATTATCAAAATATTTTACACTCACTAAAACACTATTCACTTTTTTTTGTCTTGCTGATGCATCATGTACAAGCTCATAAAGCAGAGAACATACATACATTATACATATACACTATATCACATACTACAACAGCTTCAAATTTCACCCCCTTTCTTCTACCTTCCTCAATCTGCAACATCCGTAATCGTGAATATCACCGATTTCAGGGACCCCCTTTCTTCTACCTTCCTCTGTCTGCAACATCCGTAATCGTGAATATCACCGATTTCAGGTACGCTCTCCTTTGGTTTACATGGATGATTTATGGTCTGTTTGGTCTTCTTCACACTCGAATCGTCCTGCTAGATGCGATTAGGGTTTCGTTTGATTCTTTTTTATGGAGTTTTGTTGATTTATGCTATTGAAAAATTGTCACACCCCGGGCCGGCGGGAACGGATCGGGTTTTCCCGTCGGGCGGAAGGTTCCCGGGGCGCGATATCTTTGGGTGATAATCAATTGATCAGATTGTTTACATAGCACATGAGATATAAATGAGAAATGCTAATCATGACATGAAATAGAATTACAAAGTTAAATTACATTGTACATCATAATTTAACTAAGTAACTCTAATCAAAAAGAATCAATGAGTTTATATCTTGAACTGTACAAGATATACAAAAGTGATTCACTGTTTTGTCATATCAAAAGTATGCAGTCAAAAGTAAGCTAGGTCTTCTAAGAGTCCACTAACTTAACACTTGCACAGTTGTATCTACACATGTCCGTCACCTGAGAAAAACATGCATTTAAACAAAGTCAACACTAGGTTGGTGAGTTCATAAATAAGTAAATTGAAAACCATTGAATTGATCATGCACACATCCACAATGTCATACTTGTTACTTGTTACTTGTAATACTTGTTTCATCTGTACCACCCAATGGCCTCTCCTTAGTTATATGTACAAGTAGTGTATCACCTGATCAAGTATGCTTATATATAGGGAATCCTGAAAGGGTCAAGCCCAGACGCTATCCCACCACATACCTAGTCAAGTTCTACCCTACTTGCGATACAACTAAAGATATCCATTACCCGTTTATTCATCGTATTTGATATGTACACAGTTATCGTATTGATGATAGAATAATGTACGGTATGGGGTTTATTTATCAACAGAAGTGTTGATAACCCTCGATGTATTAAGGAATTTTAGATTAATATAATCTTGTCCTTGTATTATTCTATACTTGAGGTGGGTTAACTGATGATACTCTATTAATTATTAAGAGTGTGAGTTAACCCCTTGCAACTTGCCCTTGAACCATAGTGCATAGAGCCTAAAAGGAATCCATTGAAATCCTCACGTAATCAGATTTCAATGCATCCGATTTATCTCTACCACTTTGCATGTCTATTGTCCTCAACGAAATCTATTACTAGTAGTGTCACAGGAGAGCAGATCACCTTCTCATCCTACTAGTCAATAGGGTTTTCGCTGGATTAATTACTTATCACTGTAGATTAATATCACCATGTGTCGCTTACCAGAACCTGACTTGAGGTCGCCCTGTCACCGGTCATACGTTACCGGCCATTGAATTGTTACGATCAACATACTAGCCCTACAAGCTAGAGGTTTGTCAAACCTATGGTACCACTATGCTATCGTCGGTTTAGTCACGTCAAACTAACTGGTCAGCGAATTAAAGGGGCTTACATGATCAACTTGAACAATTTGGCACATGATTGAAGTGATATAATGCAAACAGGTCAAATGTAACTAATTGTAATTGTATTCACTTGTACTCTTGTTCCCATTGTCATATGTTCTCCGTGATATTAACAAAATTAAATAAGAATTAGTCTTATTAGGTTATGTTAATTAATTGAGTGAATGATGTTGTTATCATGAAATTATGTTATCATGATTATCATTCCATGCTACTTGTTCTTCTTGTAATATGTGTTGAATTATAAAGTTAAGTGTTATAAGAACTAGTCTTATTACACTCACTTAATTCTTGTATCGAATGATGTAATAAAGATATATTATCTTTATATCATTCTTAAGTTTTGTTCTTGTAATCAGATCATCATGTTTCCTTGTAATTGTTACAACGTCATTTCTTGTAAGAATAACTAAGTGTTGTAAGAGTTAACTTACTACTAAGTTATTCTATTGTATCGATGAGTTTTGATATTAAAATATCATCATCATCTTATCTTTCCTGTATTCTTTAATTCAAACAAGCATGCATACAATGATTTATTATAATAAGCAAATTTAATATCAAATAATCAAAGTATTAACAATATGTAAGCAAAACTTTTAAATAAATAAAAGTAAAGCATGTTTCTCAGCCCCGAGAGTTTAAAATCAGTAAAGATTAGAGAAAAGGGGCATATGAACTCACCTTGTATTTGTTGTGTTTGACTTAGCTTAAACAAGAATGTACGCGCTCTCGACTGTACTTGAGTGTGTTTTCACGATCCTGTATTGATTTAACGTTGTTTGAAACTTGTAAGTGTAAGTTGATAGAGATTTGTGTGTGTGTACGTGTTAGCCATAAATTTGGCTAACACCCATAGGTCTCGGTTTTGGTCATAATTCGGCCCCCGATCCTACTAGGATTGATCATTATTATCATAACTCTCAGTGTTGTGTGTTTGATCTTTAACTCATTCCTGACTGTTTCCTACTTGTTCCTGACATGTTCGTTAGAAATGTGAGTCATAAACTTTGTAAAATCAACTTAAGTGTATACTTAGGTTGTAGTTCGATCATTCCTGTAATTATAGTTAGCCTTGAAATAATTGTTTTTGTGATTGAAAACTAAGTAGATATCATTCTTTTCAAGCGTGATACCTTTTGTTTAATAAAGTTTATTAACAAAGCCCCTCACCTTTGTAGTAACATACTAACTTGATTAGTGTATAATTACCTATATATTACCCCATGACCTATTTATCCACATATTGATTTTTACGTTTTATGTAGACCAAATTCCCCCACATGGGCTACTACATGATGGGCCAAATGAATGGATGGGCTAAAGCCGTGGGCCAAAAGAGTGTTGTTGGGATAAGTTTAGTGATGTGGGCCGCATTGTTAAGTGGACCAACCCAAACAATTGAACCGAGATCAACACTTGGGCCGTAGGGGTGTGGGCCAAAGCAGGAGGTCTGAGTGGATTAAACATAATGGACCACTAATGGGCCTGAACCAATTTGGGCCAAGTAGAAATGATTTAGGCCGATTGGTTGTGTGGCTTCTTGGACTCAGCATGGCCAAAATCATGCGTGCCCTAGGATTTAGCTGGGCCTTCACTGAACATGCACCTCCACGATGATGACAGTGGCCACATAAATGGTCGGATGGGTTAGCATCAGGTAGAAAGCTCATGGTCGACTGTAAGCTTGTATGGTCGAATGAAAGTGTTGGGTTATTGGCGAATGAAGTGTTCCAGCGAATGACCATCACCGAATGAGTGTGGTTCGAATGAGGCTACTTGTCGAATGGCTAAGGGCGAATGGGACATGTCGAATGAAGGTCAAGTGGTTCACCGATTGAGTTGGTTGCCGAAAGTGAAAGTGGCGAATAGAGAAGTGGCGAATGAGGGTGGCTCCGGCGAAGGTGCATGGCTGTCGACTGAGCATGGCCGAATGAGATCAACTAGGTCGAATGAGAGAGCATGGCGACTGAGGGACCTCCTTCACCACTAGTTTCTTTCGGGTATAACCCATTCGACCTGCCATTCGGCCGGTCTGTGTGGAGGCCATTCGACCAGTCGAGACCACCAGCCGCCGCCCTTCTCTTCGAACCCCAAACCAGGAGACCCTGTAGCACTTAGTCTCACCCCATTCTTAGTGTGTTTTGTGTATGGTTCGTGGTTTATATATGGGTTTAAGCCGGTTTAGAAGGGGTTCGGACATAAGGGTTGAAAACCCTAGAATCGCCATTTTTTGAGCTCGTTTTTACCTTGTTTCCAGTGGTGAAGAGCTTAGATCCGTTGTACTTTCTTGTAGAGGAGATCAATACCTTCGTTTAGGTTCAAGAATGGCTCAATTTCATCAAGAAATGGATGAGTTATGGTAGAGAGAAGTTTCAACTTTTTAGAGAGAGAGATGCCGGATCTAGGGTTTTAGAGAGAGAAAGTGGGGTGTTTAATGAGGAAGATGAACTCATTAAGGGTATTTATACCCCGAGTGAGTTCGGGTTCGTTTTCGTTGCTCGGTTCGTTAATTCGCCACGTTTCCGGAAAATTACGCGTAATTTAAATGGTTTTAAATAAAAGAAGCTAAATTAATTATTTTGATGAGTTTCAAAATTGTAAAATGTTATTTATTTTATTTTATTAAATTAAAGTCGTTCGTGACGTGTTTTCGTTTTCGTTTTATCAGATCGCGTCACCTTCGCGCGTAATTCGTTCGAATCGTCACCCGAACAAATACGACGATGGTTTTGCTTTCTGACTTTTGTTTTCTACTTTTCAGTCATTATTTCAGAACTCTAAACTCACAGATATGTTTGTGTGAATCGTCACCCACGCAAACACAATGTCAGTTCGTTATTCTGAAATAACACTGTATTTGTGTTTGAATTGTGTTTCCTCACTGTCGGACTCAACTAAACATCATGTTTTCACATTGCTCTTGTACTGATTCGTCGGCCATCTGATTCCTGTCATCTGTGGACATCAGATCGCAACCGATATGTTTTCGTTGTTTACTTGAACACTGTTGTTTCCTGTGATTCGTTGTGTTAACTGTACTTAAGTTTTCACTTAAATACACACAACTATTGTTTCAACTGTATGTTGTACTTACTGTATTTAAGTTTACACAAAAATACGTACAACTATGTATTGTATTTTGAAATCTGATAATACAATTACTGTTCATGAACATGTATTTACACATAGTATAAAGTGAAAGTACACATACCGTACGGACTTGCCGGACGATCTGGTACTTGCTGTTACAAAAATGATTATACCTGATGACTTCATTATCGCGCTGAACCTCGCTAACTTCAGCGTAAAAGTTCTTGAGGAGTATATCGTCATCGATTGACGATGTATTTGCTTCTCCCATCATTCCCATTTGCTATACCCCTTTTTCTTGGGTTTCCCGCGATTTTGGTCGGCTTCGGAACTGAACATAAAAGATCGTCCACGGGTGTATAAGAACTCCATGTTTCTCAATTTAAACCCTTTTATGATAAAAAAAAATTCACAATTGATCCTTATAGTTTTAGAAACATCCTTGCTGATGGTCCTGATTTTAGCCAACTACAAGGATGATTCTAAATTTTCGTTTTCATAAAGTGTGATAAATATATTAATTTGGTTAGCACTGTTAAGAGTATTGTTAGTCGTCAGTAGTTTCTAACTTAGTCTAAATTATTTGAATTGTAAGTTAGTCGTCAGATATTTGTCACCCAATATCTCTATCGTGGACAGAACGATATGCGATTTGCTAAGGTGTCACAACATCGTTGATGGAACTCGCTTACAAAGGTGGGTGTGGAGCTAACGTCCCACTTGAATAATACAAAGTAAATGAAAAAAGACTAACAGGCATGAAACTACTAACACATAGATGCTGGATGCATAAGAAACCAAAACTAACTGCAAAACAAAAAAGATACAAGAATAGACACATTACAATAAACTCATACCAACTTGTACAGAAAATACATAAACACTATTTAACACTACACGATGAAACTATGGCTTAACTACCAGTTGGTTATAGAGATAACTAATCGTATGTAACTATCTTATAGCTGAAAATGAGTGATATGTGCTACATTGAGTTTGTGCAGGTTTCTAGGCATTTATCATATAATCATTCAAGCACATGAAGAGTTCTGGTTACAAATTGACAATAGTAGCATCATGTTCGTTCGTTTTGACCCAAGGTATTGCTCCCACCGTTTACGTTTAATTTTGCATATTTTGTAAGCATGTATTACAGCAATCAATAGTCTTGCTTTCGCCATTGCTAAGCATAGAAACAAATAGCTAAATCTCATCACCAAGGTTGTTAACTATCAAAGTCACCACAGGACACAGTCATTGCCAAGAAACCGACAAACCTAAATTGTTGAAACTTTTGTGATTTCTTATTGTGTGTGGATAAGAGGTTGTTCTTGCATTGATGGAATGTTATTTTCTATTTTCATTTGTGTGTAGCTCTTAAGATTACAATATTTCGATCATGAAAGTAATATGGTGTTTTAGACCTGTAGCATCAAGGTTAGCACTCAATAAGGGTTTCACCTCTTTCCAATCGGTATTTTGTTTTTATGTTTACCTACATCTGATATAGGGTTTTAGTTTGATGGCACATATTGTTTTTGTTTTTGGATGAAGAAAAATATTTAGGTTTATTTGTTTGTTTTAGGATGAAATATGTTGTTTTAGAATTACCAAAAATTTGTCACTAGACTTCACATAAAGTTATTGAATTTGCTATGATTTTTAGGCATTGATTGGTTTCCGGATCCATGTCTGTGCTTTTGAGGATGATTTCCAGTTTCCACAACCCAACTTGAAATAGACAAGCTAAATCTAGGTACAATATCGATGTTTTATTCTAATACTCTTTTAAAATATACATTTTCCTAAAAGCTTGGGGTATAAAATAAGATCTATTCAGCAAATTGTATCGGCATTAATATGTTTCTTTTATTATTAATGGAAACCTAGATTTGGTTAATTTTCCACAAAAAAAACTCATATTAAATAGAGTTAAAGATATACCTCTAATTAGAGTTCCTATTAAACTTGATCACCTCAATTCCTATATGAAGAAAAAACAACTTATTTGACACATTGTTGATTCTCATGACATTTCTGAGGCATTTGTAAATTGTCCTAGCAATTGATAAAATTGGTTTCAGATAAAATTACTTTATTTTAGTTATCATGATTAAACTAATTCCTAAACTGATAATATTTGAGGAGGCAATGTTGTGTGAACCCGTTGGTGAGATTTTGTTGATATCAGAAGATCACGTTACTTTATATCTAAACTAGAATTTAGGCTTCATTTTCATGGAACAAAATTTGCAGTAGTGCTCCAAATGATTATGTATGGCGAAACAATGGTGTGTGAAACAAGCAAAAGAAGATGATATAAAAATAAAATACCATCTGAATGCTAAATCTATTAGAGGTAATACATAAGCTAGGGATAATATTAGTTCTTCCTTCTTTTCTTCATTATGAATGTTAATTATATTTTGTTTCATTACTGTTTTTATTTTAATCACACATACAAATGTGTATTTTATGATGTGTATTTTATGGTTTATGTATGTCATATAATTATTCTATCTACTTGCTTCTCGAAGTTTATATAAAAGCGTTTGACCTTATGTTGTTTGCTTATGGATATGTTATTTTTGTTAGGTTTCGATCTAAAACCGGACACCAAATGGTATGGAAATCATTGTACAAGGTTACAATAGATGTTTAAAACAAGAAAGTGAACAATAATAAACAGATAAACAGTTTCAATAGGCAGTCTCAAACACCCTCAAAATAACATATGTAATTATATATAGTTTGGCCACCAAAATATTTAAATCTTTTTAACCCTAGACACCTTCAATTAATCAATCAGGTATGGGATTCCATGCCTCTGAGCTCTGACTTATTTAGCATGCACAAGAAAACCAATTGAGATAATCCAATAATTGGTGAATTTCAGGATAGACACGATGGGGAAACAAGGTTACATATTGGTTCCTACCTTCTTTTTTTTGCCAGAAATCGTGTGGATCTGAAGAATGGATGGAGATGGTCTGAAAACTAACCAATTGAGATAATCCAATAGTTTGTGAATTTCAGGATAGACACGATGGGGAAACAAGGTTACATATTGGTTCCTACCTTCTTTTTTTTTGCCAGAAATCGTGTGGATCTGAAGAATGGATGGAGATGGTCTGAAAACTAACCAGTCTTTTTCAATCGTCGGATTAACCTTCAAAGATGTGTATCTATACGAAAGAATGATATGTAAGAACAAATTT
Source organism: Mikania micrantha (assembly GCA_009363875.1). Lineage (NCBI taxonomy): Eukaryota > Viridiplantae > Streptophyta > Magnoliopsida > Asterales > Asteraceae > Mikania > Mikania micrantha. The sequence goes on from CM018688.1 coordinate 16,147,567, forward strand.
GTCGTAATTGTTGGTCGCTGGAGTTTGCAATCAAGGTTAGGTTCTACCCAAAGCAAAAATAATCATTAGCTTTGATCTTATTATCTTTCATTTGCAGCTCTTAAGAAATATGTTGTTATGCTTTAAGAATATTGAGTTGTGAGATTTCAGTTCAGGAATGAATTGAAGAGGTATGTGCCAAAACCTTGCAAATGACTTGATGATTATATGGATATGTATGTGTACATATTGAATATGTTGTTTTTCTATATTTTTTTTAAGATTTGCCCTAATGAATCTCATAAGAGACAGATTTAAATCACCCAAAAAACGCACGTAATACAGTGGAACTCCAAATTTTGAATTGATTTATTATTCTGATTTTATGTTTTAGAATTTTTTTAAGAAACAAAATCAAAGCGTTAATGTCGAGGTCTACGTTAAGATATATTGGTTCAGTATATCGGACCCGGCGCAACGCGCGGGTCGTTAATCCTAGTTATAATAATTTACTAAAACCAAATAAACTATAACAAGATTTCAATAATATCTTAATTAAAATATAATTTTATATCTATTTAATACTTATTAGTATTTGGTATTTATAGTTTTTAGTTATCATATCTCTTATTTCACCACCACCTTATAAATTTAATATATAACTTTTTTATAGAAATTGGTATTATAACATACTAGATTTATTCAACACATTTAAAAACTAGAGATGGTTAAAGTAATATTAATATATATATTAAAAATCAACTGAAAAGAATAGTAAAGTTTTGTTTTTTTGATTTTAGTCACCAAAGTTTTTATATAATATAAAGTTTTGTTTTTTTGAATTTGGCCACTAAAACTTTTAATGTTTTGTTTTTTCGATTTTTACCACTAAAACTTTTATATATTATAAGGTTTTGTTTTTTCGATTTTGCCCACTAAAACTTTTTAAAGTTTTGTTTTTTCGATTTTTGCCACTAAAACTTTTATATAATATAAAGTTTTGTTTTTTTTATTTTGGCCACCAAAAGTAAAGTTTTGTTTTTTCGATTTTGGTCACTAAAACTTTTATGTAATATAAAGTTTAGTTTTTTCCATTTTGGCCACAAAAACTTTTAAAGTTTTGTTTTTTCGATTTTTGCCACTAAAACTTTAATATAATATAAAGTTTTGTTTTTTCGAATTTGGCCACTAAAACTTTTTAAAGTTTTGGTTTTCGATTTTGGCCACTAAAGCTTAATAGTAAAGTTTTGTTTTTTCGATTTTGGTCACTAAAACTTTTATATAATATAAAGTTTTGTTTTTTCGATTTTGGCCACTAAAACTTTTTAAAGTTTTTTTTTAATTTTGGCCACTAAAACTTTTATATAATATAAAGTTTTGTTTTTTTTTTGTTTTGGTCACTAAAACTTTTATATAATATAGAGTTTTGTTTATTTAATTTTGGCCACTAAAACTTTTAAATTTTGTTTTTTCAATTTTGTATAATTTTATGTTTATATATATATATAATTGTATAGAGTTTGTGATGAGAGATTTGATTTTGCTATGTAACTTATGATATGATTTTGCAAATGATATATAATACCCGTTATCGGAAGTATACTGTGATAACCCGCCGTAACGCGCGGGTGGGATTAAACCTAGTTTAACTAAATGAGAGAGAAATTTGAACAGTTAAGGGGTTAGAAATTTGAAGTGTGTACGCCGAAACTTCAAATAGAGCATGTATTTCCAAACTTAACGTGTATGCGTTGATGATTGTTGGTCGTCATCACCTCAATGAAACTCAACGCATCGATTTAATTATGAAGAATATAAAAATGATATTTAAATTTGATCTTTTGTAAAGAATTATGATAAAATGCTTACTTATTTCACACAGACTTTAGTAATTATAATGTCGCATTCAGTATTTATGTCACTTTTTATTAAGACATAAATCCTCATACAATGTTTTATGTCATTCTTTATAAAGACATAATCCTGTCACACAATGTTTTATGTCACTCTTAATTCCATCCATGCACAAAAAAAAAAAAAACAAAACAAACATGGTTTCTTTTTCATTTCAGTTTGGATCATACCAAGCAAGCACATAACGTAGTCTACCTTGACACAACTATAATCTATGATTAACAAAATATTGCAAAACACATCCATCATCAATGATGATGGTGCATCGGTACCCATTGCCTTTTAAATTTATTAATCAAGGAAGAAACTGTCTAGACAACAAAAACACCACCATTCATCTGTCAATTTCATTTCGGGTGTAGAATCTTGCGTCGCCTGCGAGGCTTTTCGCGTTTTACAAACATCTTCTCATAGTCATTCAGCGGTCTGGTGGACCCGTCTGCTAGACTCTTAAACTTCCAGCCGCCACCATCACCTCGCTTCCCATGAGGCCCCATTTTCTCAACCGTTATTTCCCAGCCCTCTGATGGGCGTCTTCTGCTGTATTTGTGAACTTTCACTTTCCCTTCTATCTGTTTATGAAACCATTAACAACATCAACATTACCTCCAAAAAGACAGTTGGCAGTTGAGAATAAGATTCTCTTTAAAAGAGTCGATTACACGTATCAGTGATGTGGTTTGGGCAAAATATCAAGTTTGGGTACTAAGTACAAAGGTTTAAAAGTACCAAATTGATATATTGAGGCTTAAGTGCTTAACTAATTTTAATTAATCTGTTAAATTTGGGTAAAATGACCAAAATGCTCTTTGGCTTTTCTGTTAATAGTCAAAGTCAAGGTATTTTGGTCATTTCATCCTAATTTAGCAAAAACTTTAACTAAATTTAACCTTCATGCCTAAACTCGTTACAAACTTGAAAACATAAACCCAAATCTGTTACTTTAAACTCTTAGAACTAAAACCTGTCGTTTTTCGCAAACCACAGGGACCATTTATGTAATAAACTTAGTTTTAAAAGGTTACCTTCATTTTGTTGAAGTTGAACCTCTCAAGAAACTCCTGATATAAGATCTCATCTTCTTTCATTGATATCTCATACAGCACCTCATCAGGGTCCTTGATGGTCCCGTCCCAACCCTCGGGCATCACTTTGAAATTTGGTTTGTGTGGTAAAGTCGCAACATGAAATTCCCTATCATGCCAGTCGAAAAATCTACAAATAAACAATAAGAATATCATGAAAATCAAGAAAAAAACTTTATAAATGTATCAGAAGTAATGTCTATATCAAGTGCTGTATTGTGAAAGATGATATCAAGGATTTTGCAAAGTAAAATTGAACAACAACACAGATTAGAAAATCGATCTCATTGATTTTCTAAAACCTCTGCTTGCGAACAAATGCAGGGTTACTACAGCACTTATAGCTGTTTTATTTACAACCGTTTTCACAACAGAAAAACTAACCAATACAACAAACTAAACTAATCAGACTTTATTATTATTACAAGTTTAGTCTAACAATTCACCCCCCTAAACTTGACATTTCCTTCAGTCCAAGTTTAATCTTCATTTCTTCAAACTTTAGCCTAGGCAAGGCCTTGGTTAGTATATCAGCTTTCTGTTCTTCCCCACATACAAACTCAATCCATATCTTCTCCTTTTCGACACTTTCTCTAATAAAGTGATATCGAGTATCAATATGTTTACTACGCCCATGAAAAACCGGATTTTTTATAAGTGCAATTGCTGACTTATTATCAACCAAAATCTTTACTTGAACTTCAGCCTTCCCTGTGATTTCTGCCAGTAACCCCCTCAACCAGATGGCTTGACATGCTGCAGAGGATGCAGCCATAAACTCTGCCTCACAAGATGACAAAGCTACCGTGGCTTGCTTTTGGGAATTCCAAGTTATTGGTCTTGAACCATAGAAGAAAATCATTCCGGTGGTACTTTTCCCATCATCACGATCTGCTGAAAAACTACTATCACTATAGCCAAGTAAACCACCATTTGCTCCACGTTGATACACCAGACCCAGCTTAGTTGTTCCTTTCAAATATCTCAAAATCTGCTTTAATGCCTGTACATGAATCTGCTTTGGTGCCTGCATAAACCGGCTAACATAACCCACTGAGTAACTCAGATCAGGCCTGGTATGCGTTAAATACCTTAAACAACCCACCCATTTCCTAAACTGAGTAGCATCAGCCTCTTCACTTACATCATCTTTTGATAGCTTCAATCCAGGCTCCATTGGAAACTTAGTTGCATTACAATCCTGCAAACCAGCATCAACCAGAATCTTATTGGCATAGCTTGTTTGTTGCAGCTTTATTCCTTGATGAGTCTGAGTCACTTGTATCCCAAGATAGTAAGACAACAGTCCAAGATCTGTCATCTCGAATCGCTCCTCCATTTTCTTCTTAAATTCTTTTACAGCTTCTGAACACCCCCCTGTGATCAGCAAATCATCAACATACACTCCTATAATCAGAGTGTCTTCACCAACACCTTTTCTATAGACAGCAGGCTCATGCTTACATTTATTGAAACCCAGATCTTTCAGAACACTGTCTAACTTAGTGTTCCAAGCCCTAGGAGCTTGCTTGAGCCCATAAAGTGCCTTCAACAACTTATACACTTTATTTTCAGCCCCTTTCTTCACAAACCCCTCTGGTTGATTAACATATACAACTTCCTTCAAATCTCCATGTAGGAAAGCTGACTTGACATCCAAGTGATGAACCCACCATCCTCTTTCAGCAGCCACAGCTAGTATCAAACGTACTGTTTCTATCCTGTCTACAGGGGCAAACACCTCTTCAAAATCAACCCCATGTTGCTGTACATATCCCTTTGCAACCAATCGAGCCTTGTGCCTTATTACTTCACCCGATACATCCCTTTTTACTTTATACACCCACTTTAAACCAATTGGTGTCACACCCTTTGGTTTTTCAGTGAGCACCCAGGTCTTGTTCTTCTCAATTGAGCTAATCTCTGCTGCCATTGCACATTCCCACTCTTTCACACCCCTAGCCTCCTGATACTTGGTTGGTTCTCCTTCCAGAAGCAATAGTTGTACTTCTTGAGTCCTTTCATAAAGAGTCTCCAAGTCTTTTGACCCTCTTAGTGGGGTATGATCATATCTCTCATTTGGAGCCATCACTGGATCATGTGGATAGTCTTTATCACCCGAACTTCTATCCAACATTGGACCTCTACCTTTTACAATAGACTCAGGGCTACTCCATACTGACTCCAAATCATTTTCAGCTTCACCACCTTCACCTGAATAACCTTGACCTAAGCTTTCTTGTTCCAGACCTGAAACATTTCTTTGTGGTTCCCCTCTGTCTGTTTCTGTGTGAACCAGAAACTCTGTCCATTCCGGACCAATTATTTCCTCACTTCTTTCCCAGTTCCAAGGCTTTGTCTCATCAAACTTGACATCTCGAGTGACATGGATCTTCTTTGACTCAGGATCAAACATCCTGTATGCCTTTGTGTTTGGCTGACATCCCAGATGCACAAGTCTTTTGCTGCGGTCATCCAGTTTTCTCAGCCCTGTTGTCAGTACCTTTGCATATCCAACACATCCAAACACTTTCAAGTGCTCCAGGTTGGGTTTTCTTCCTTTAATTGCTTCATAGGGAGTTGATTCTATAGCCTTTGTAGGGGATCTGTTAAGAATATAAATTGCATGTACCACTGCCTCTCCCCACATGTCTTGTGGCATGTTCATAGCTTTAAGAAGACACCTAGTCATAGCCATAACAGTCCTATTTCTCCTCTCCACCACTCCATTTTGTTGAGGAGAATAAGGGGCTGTTAACTGATGCTGGATTCCACTCTTTGAACACATCTCCTTGAAGTCTCCGGAGTTGAACTCACCTCCATTATCAGTTCTGAGTCTTCTGATCTTCCTTCCCAGCTCTAGTTCAATTGCCTCCTTGAATTCTCTGAACCTTTCAAACACTTGTGCCTTAGACCGGATAAGATATGGCCACATATACCTGCTGTGGTCATCAACTATGAGAAGCATGTACTTGTTTCCCCCATGAGTCTCTGGTTGTATCGGCCCACACACATCTGCATACACCAAATCCAGAGGTTTTTCAGCCCTGAATTGTGTTTGCTTTGGGAAGGACACTCGAGTCTGTTTTCCAGCTAGGCAGCAGTCACATACTTGAGCAGGATGATTAATCCTTGGCAATCCTTGGGCAAGATTCTTCACAGACAGTTTTTGGATTGACTCAAAGTTCAGGTGACCGAGGCGAGCGTGCCAAAGCCAAGCTGAATCATCAACCAGGCTTGACAGCAAGCTGATTGGAGGCACCACCTTGAGTGTTATTGTGTACAGTCTGTTAGAGGCTCTTGGAACTTTCATCAGCAAAGCCCCATTTTCTTCAAACACCCAGAGGTGTTCTTCTTTCATCCGCACTTCATATCCAATTTCTGTCAACTGCCCAAGACTTATTATATTGCTTCTCAGTGTGGGAATGTAGTAAACATCAGACAGGACCTTCTGATCTTTTGTTTTGCATTCGAGTACTATATTCCCTTTTCCTTCAATACTGACACAAGATCCATCACCGAATCGCACTTTCCCTGTTACATTCTTGTCAAGATCTGCGAACAGGTCTTTGTTGCCGGTCATGTGGTTGCTGGCCCCATTATCCAGGAACCAAGCATCTGCATCTGTAGTGAGATACTTTTTGGGAATTATCCTTTCTTCATTCAAGAACACAGCAAAAGCCATCATTAGTGCAGGCCCATCTTCCCGAGCCTCAGCAAGATTTGCTTCCTCTTTCTTCTGTTTCGTGGGACAATCAGCAGCATAGTGCCCCATTGCATCACACCTGAAGCATTTTATCTTTGTTTTGTCTTTGATCTTTCTGTTTTGATAGCTTGTGGAGGGTTGATCCTGGCCCTTCCCTCTACCAGCTGGACCTCTCCCTCTACCTCGTCCTCTTGAGCTGTGTCTACCACCGCCTCTTGCAACTCCTTGACTTGACTCAGGCCTTCTTTTTGACTGCCATTCATCATAGCTTAAGAGCAACTGTTCAGGCTTGGTGCCAACCTGCTTCTCCTTCATTCTTGTTCTTTCTTCAAAGGCCTTGAGCCTTCCGATTGCCTCCTGGAATGACATCACATTCAAATCTGCGAACTGTTCGATTGAGGCCACTATGGCCAAGAATCTTTCTGGAACTGAACCCAGCAGCTTTCTCACAAGTGTTCTATCATCAAAGGTAGATCCAAGGCTGTTTGCCTTGGATACCAGTTGGCTCAGTCTATTTGCGAAATCATCGACACATTCGCTTTCGCTCATCCGAAGAGATTCAAGCTCTGATTGTAGGGTTTGTAGGCGAGCTTCTCTAACTCGATCGGCCCCCACGAACCTGACCTTCAGAGCCTCCCAGATCTGCTTAGCCGTCTGACATTGTGATACTTGTAGGATCAGGTCTTCGGGAATCGCCTGATACAGTAGCGCAACCACCATATCATTCTTCTTCGCGTCCACGGCCATTCCAATTCCAGGTTCAAGCGCCTCAAGGATCCCATGAACTTTGAACACCGCTTTCAATCTAATGGCCCAAATGTTGTAATTGTTGACATTCAGCATCGGGCACTGCAACGAAGCCGTCCCGCTTTCTTTTACCGTGACAACGGCCCCTGAATTAGCTCCGTCTGCCATCCTTCTCCTTCTTCGCCTTTGTTGGTACGTAACCGGCAATTCTTGATCCAGCCCGTCGGATCAATCGATCGATTGAATGATTCACACCTTGGATCTTTCACCACGATCTTCGTCGGTCTCCAATTTCGAAGGTATTTCTTATCGAGCACGAAGCTCTGATACCAATTGAAAGATGATATCAAGGATTTTGCAAAGTAAAATTGAACAACAACACAGATTAGAAAATCGATCTCATTGATTTTCTAAAACCTCTGCTTGCGAACAAATGCAGGGTTACTACAGCACTTATAGCTGTTTTATTTACAACCGTTTTCACAACAGAAAAACTAACCAATACAACAAACTAAACTAATCAGACTTTATTATTATTACAAGTTTAGTCTAACATATTGTTTTCTATATCTAGCATTCTACCATAGATACATTTTCAGCTTGTTTAACATTGAATGGTGGTTCTTTTAAGTACCAGGTCTGACAAAAATTCACTATTTCAGCCATCCTTGGATTTTAAGCATCCAACATTGATTGTTTTTAACATGATATTTTAATTTTTGATCATGAAATGTTTTTAGCTTCAAACACCTGAGAACAAAGGCACACTAGAAGAAAAAGAACTCCAGGTGACTCAAATTCGAATTCTGATCCCAACATGGAGCTTCCCAAGAGCATAGCCTAAAAGTTGGGTTGCCTTCTTGGAAATAGGAGACAAGATCCTCCCTAGGAGACCAGGTACGTTGCCTTGAAAATTGCTAACGGGGAGAAGCCTTGAGGCACTCATGGTTCATTGGTGTTTTCTTGTTCAAAATAAAAAAAAAATAAAAAAAAAGGCAACTCTCAAGTAAAGCTCATTAGACTACAGCAACTAAAACTTCAGATAGTTTTAAAATAATTAGACATTTTCTTGTAACAAATATTATAGTCAATATATAAAATACAGATATACAAATCATTCCACATAGTTAAACTTCCTTTGGTATTAAATATTAACGAAACGGTCTTTAAAAAAGTGTGAGCTCCAAGGCAAAAGGGTGCCCAAAACTGAAGGCAAGAGTGCACGCAGTGGACAAAGCTCGCTTGTAACATTATGAACAATTATACATAACTCACCAGCCAATATGAAATTAAAAACAATTAAATCAAACCTATATGAAATTACAAACAATTGATAAAGAATTAACAAACCTGTATAAATTACTCTATCTAACAAAAACAAACTATGAATAGTGTTTTCATGACTGATTTGCGTGAGGTACAAGTGAGCAATGCATGATAGGCATTTGATAAATTTTCACAGAATCTGTTGCTTTCTTCTTCACAGGAAGTCTCCGATGATGCTTTTTGAAGAGGTTTTCTCCGATGCAGTTGTCCGATGAGGTTTTATTGTTCTTTTTCGGTGATTTCGTTTGGTGGATTTATCCGGTTTCAGTCTCTTATAGCTATTTACCGACCCCCCGGTTAGGGTTTTTTTGGTTCTGTCAGACAACAGTGAGATGTGGTTGTCTTTCATGAGATATGTCCTTTCTCTAGCGATTTGGGTATGTTATTGAACCGTGATACTCTCGGATGTCCATGACGATTTCCGGTGAGGTTACCTTAACCATGATGAGTTCATTTTTGGGTTTAACATGAGGAGACAATCTTTGATTTGCCTAATCCTAGGCTTTCGTTCTATGGTATGGGACTCCGAAGTTGAACTTCGCGCGATTCTCCTATGCTTTTGTTTGCGGCGAGTTGGTTGTCCTGCAGGTAGCCACCGGTTTTACAAGTTTTTTCGTCATTTTACATAACTTTTTTTTTTGTCCGGCAGATATGACACCTTCTGTGTTAAACTGCATCTTGGTGGGGCGATTAATTTGCAGCCATGGTGGATTTGGCATCTTTTGTTCATAGTGTATCTGAGACAACATGTTTTCCCATCAGTTATCATCTATTTAGATAGGTTATTTTATTTGGATTTTGTTGTGTCTAGATAATGAATTTGAATTTCTGATTACACGCTAATTTTGGACTTTTGTTGTATTTCATGAATTAATGAATATGGTTGGTATCGAAGATTACCTATTTTCGGGACTCAACAACCCATGATATGAGGCTTCTAAGTGAAACAATTGGTTTTTTTGGTCGGTACCTGTGTTTGGGAATCAACAGCCCCATATCACAGTGTTAGTAGGTTTTTTGTATATGTTTCTAGCTATGATGACCACTACTCCTTTGACTGACTGATTTAGAGCAGAGTGTGATAATTTACATCTTGGCAAGGCAATTTTTTGCAGCCATGAGGCATGTGTTCATCTTTGTTCGCATTTTATCAGTTTGAGCCTAATTGATTGTTATTTCTTTTTTGCTATAATGTTAAAATTACAAGTTTGACATGCAGCTTTGCAAGGCAGATCATTTGCAACAATGTTTCCTTTATTGATTTTTATTTGTTATTAATATACTAATGTTTACTCTTTTTTGAAGTTTTCTAACTATTGGCACTCTGTTTATAGACAATGTATGAGGTGGGTAGCTATCTAACTAAACATACATGTGACCATGTATTTATTGTTAATGACTTCCGTTGGTTGTTTATTTGACTCATTATTTGGTGTGTCCGTAGGTGATTTTCCAAATGAAAGGGGATTTTATGTATATGGTTTCCTCCTGCATTAATAGTTCACAAATTTAGGTTTTCAAATATATATGGCAATATAGTATGTGCTATTTATGTTACAGTTATAATTGCTAGATGAATACGTTCAAGTTAAAGACGAACTAGGTAAACCATATACGAGTGCATTACCGCCGCAACGCGCGGTTGTTAACAACTAGTTAAGAACAATTAATAATTAGTTTTGGATGGAATGGTACAAAAACAGTTAATAAACAATTAACAATATGTGAACAGTTGAAAATCAGCTTTAAATTCATGTACTGAGAAGTTAAAAGATCACGTGCTTAAGTTGTTGCTTCTAGGTTTATTGGAATGGGCTTTTCTCAAGGTTAGCCTATTAAATAGAGTCACTTATTTAACTAAACATCCCAAAAAATGTAGCAGCAGACACCTGAGGTGGCATGACGAGCAGAGGTGCACCTCAACAAGAAGCGCATGCCTTGTGTACGATTCACACCTTGCCTCCCTGAGGCTGAGCCTATAGTTGCTGCAAGCTGCACATAGCAAAGGGCTTCTAGCCTAGTCATACCCCTTGATTTCTCTTCTGAGAGATCTTGGGTTAGTGTCTCTCTAGGAGAATTGCTCTTGTATGAGCAGATGGTTTTCCTAGTAGTGGGTTCTCTCCTGAATTAGTGAGATATAGGTATGGCAGTGCAAGCTTCCTTTCGGAGACGTGACAACTAATTGACTATTGCAGTTCAAACAAAATAAAAACTTATTTGATGACAAAAGCATAACTGTGACCATAATTCCATACAGCAAGGTTATGGGAAAGTAAAGTGGTGATCAACATGGAAACTAAGCAAGCTGGTCAATAAATCTGATGAGAATCGACAACCCAATTGACACAATCACACAAATTAAGTAATGAAATCAACAGACAATGGAAGAATGAAAACTATGATATTACTGAAGATCCAAATTACATCAAAATGGAATCAACAGCCCAGGGTTAAACCCTTCTCTCTGCCATAGCAGGAGCCAAATACAATTCTAAAATAATCTCTTCCTTGCCAACTCATAAAACTCACCACTATATATAACCCACAAACAAACAACCTAAATATTAATATTACCAAGCTACCCTTATCTAGAACCCACTACTACTAACTATGACTAACATACTAATATAATTCTAATCTCTATCATTACTCCCCCTTATTTAAAAGTCTTGTCCTCAAGACTTGGGAGTTAATCATTTATCCTGCCCCACTTTACTAAACGTGTCTCTGGACATTTATGAGCTGGCCCATAACGATTCCCCCAACGCAAACACTTTCCTTTCTTCCTACGCCCTTTCCATCCCAATTGCAGAAGATGTTGCACTCCTCGATCACGATGCAAAGCATGTCCCAACTCAAAAGTAGAGGAATGTAAATGTGAAAGGGAAGATGGTTGTGCCAAAGTCAATCCCCTTGAATTAGAAGTGACCTGGTCCTGTTCCACATCACCCAACTGGAAAGCAACTTCCTCACCAAATAACCATAGGTTAAGAGCAACCTTGGTTGTATGAGCCTTTAAGAGGCCGTGCCACATAACCGAATGCCCTTCATGGATGAATTTCATCCCTGAGGGTTGCCTATCATGGACAACCTCCCCTAATGACTGTACCCAATATCACATCTAATGTCCCAGTCTCAAAAGCCAAAGCATCAATTACAAATGAACAAGCATCAATGGTGACCTGGTTAGGAGCATTATCAACTTCCAATAACAAATGTTTACCCTGCCCATTATCGGATGCATTATTTCCCAACAACAGAACATGCAGCTTTCCCTCGGAACATTTAAGATTCGGCTCCAATTGTTGGCCCCGCCGAAAACATAGCCCCTTCTTACGTCGGTCCTCCCACTCGATTCGAAATAAGGAACGACTTCCTTTACCACTTGAATTGGCCTGCCCATGCTCAGGCAACCAGAGCACCCCTGCTTTCGAATACCTATGTGGTTGAGATCCTTCCCCTCGTGGCTGATAATCCTTCTCTGATGGACGGGAATTAAAAAATGTGTTGGGCTGAGATTGGGCCATACCCAACAACCCATCAGTGTATACAGGCCCAGCTCCATTTGTATAGCAAAAACTAGAAAAAGAGACATTACTGGTTACGCCCTTTACCTCCTGACAGGCGACTAAATCAGTGCGATAATAGTGAATCGAATCCGATTGCCCATAAGGATCAAAATCAGAAAATTCTGGAATCAAATCCGATTGGTGGATAGTAGCTAATTGCTCAGAACGATCGAAGGGAGGAGTTTTGAAAGGATTGGAAACGTGTGAACCTGAACTAGAAGAATCAATTGATTTTTTCTCTTGCTGTTTCATCCAAGCTAACACCATATTGCGAAATTCTGTTGATTCCTTTCGATCCTCCGACATCATTTGCTTGATTTCAGAAACATCCAGTTGAAGTTGTTTGATCTGTTGCTCATGAACATCGAGGCGATACTTCTGATTACAGGTCTCCATTGCCGGCAATTCTTCGGCAGAAAATGATCGACGATTATGAAATCGAAATTGGACGATCCAGAAATCGGCGACTAATTGATTAGAAACAAAATCGGAAATCAGACAATAAACGAAATCTGAAATCAGGGCTAATTGAACAACAGATCTGGGTAATCGGTCGAACGTCGTCTGAAATTGAGACACAACATCGACGATGAAATCAATTAATGATGAAATTGTGGACGAATTGCTGGTGGCGAAGGCTGATGACGTTTGACTAAACGAATTGAAGCAAATCAGAAACGGAAAAATGAAATTGAAATTGAAAAAATATGAAAATGATGTCGAATCGTACGACCAAATTGGAAATCCAATGAAATCGATTAATGAAGAAACGTTGTGAAGGTGAAATTGGAGCGGCAGGTCGGACCAATGATGAGAATCGACAACCCAATTGACACAATCACACAAATTAAGTAATGAAATCAACAGACAATGGAAGAATGAAAACTATGATATTACTGAAGATCCAAATTACATCAAAATGGAATCAACAGCCCAGGGTTAAACCCTTCTCTCTGCCATAGCAGGAGCCAAATACAATTCTAAAATAATCTCTTCCTTGCCAACTCATAAAACTCACCACTATATATAACCCACAAACAAACAACCTAAATATTAATATTACCAAGCTACCCTTATCTAGAACCCACTACTACTAACTATGACTAACATACTAATATAATTCTAATCTCTATCAAAATCCATATCTTAAAGTAGGAAAGTGGAATTTTCCATGCCTTCTGGAAACCAACCATGTGCTATAAATACAGAAGGCAAAAGCTTCAAGTCTTGTTATATATAGGTATTATGAATTATGAATATATAGTTGAAATCTAAAGGCGAGAATATTGGTCAAACTAGTGGTGGAGGTGTATATGAAAGTCATCACAGTAACCTCATGGGGTAAGTTTGAATGCATCTACCATAAGTGATAGGACTAATTCAGGATGACATACAAAATATACTAATAAGTGATTAGTGAGGCAGTTTATAACAGGAAAACATAACACAGCTTTGGAGAGAGAATGTTAGAGGCTATTAAAAGTTCATGGAGGTTTAGAGTACAATCAAAAGAACCATAATTGTCAAATTTAACAATAACTTATGTTTTGTTGATTGGATAATCAATCTTGAGAATGAAACACAATACATCTACAACATATTGTGAAATAAGTTTATTCTTTTGGTTTAGTCACTGTGAGCTCATAAACACCTACAACAAGATACGAATTATGATGTATTTAGCATAAAAAAATATCACGAGGATTGAATGACTTACTCAGGGAAATTATCAAGCAACTGCTCCACAGAATCATCCAAAGGGTGTCCAAGTTTTTTCTCCATTTTTTCTTCATCTTCCTTGAGCCATAAAATAGCATGTACCCTCTGCCTCATAATCCTGTAGTCTTTTGCCAACTTCTCTACAGTGTAAACTTCTGGATTCTCCTTGTGAAGTCTGTACATTTCAGCCTTCTCTGAATCCTTCAGATATGCCCCTCTTGCCCCAGGTTCAATCACCTGTTTCATTAACACGTTGGTTTCATGCATCCTATCCTTCCATTTACCTGCAAACTCAGCATCTTTACGTGAAGCTGCAGCTGCCAATCTCCTTATATTTTCTAAATCTTCTTCATGAGATAAAGCCAATGCCGCCCCTTCTCCAACACTGCCAGCAAGCCCGCCAGCAGTGTCATCAACTTTTTGGCCTACAACCTCCCCATCAAAATGTTCTTTGGTAAGCCCACTTGACCATGTGGATTCAGACCCCCAGTCGACCTCGCCTTCATTTCCTCCACTAGTTGACAGAAATCGATTGTTTAAAAGAAAATTGCAAGCTACTGTATTCATAACGCTTTTTAATTGTGTAGCTCTTGAATTTGTGGACAACTGACATATTGCACGGGCAAGTGATCGCATGTTTCCTGATTATGCCTTCTGCCTACACTTTGCAGATTGTGTTCTCAAAAAATAATACCTGATAAAAACCAAGGTATAAAACCAGTAAACACGAATGATATGCACATCTTTTTCACAACAAACTTGAAATACCTATGCCTTGGCTTCCAACCATATAGTCACTAAATCTCAATTTAACCACTATACACAAAACCTTGTAAGCAAAATGTGATACATAATCAAGAAAACCATGAACAAAACAATAAAAAACTAACAAAAAAACCCGAAACTCATTTGCATTTCCATACATTATTAATGAAGAAATGGTTACAGCAAGTGCATACAGAAACAAAAGTATAGAATGCATACAAGTTCTAAGGAGTAGGGGAGGGGGCATTTTAGCTAATTAAAACTGGAACCAAAACCCATGTATGAAAACTAGGGAGCAGTATCTGAAGTCTAAAAACAGAACCATTATCCATTATTGTTCGAAAAATAAAATAAACGTCATGCATGAATGGCCTAGCAATGTTCACAGTCCGATTCAGTCGATCTTGACAAAATTCTGAGCCAAACCGCTAGGTACACATAGGGAATACAAGAAACCAAACCGGCCAGGTTGATTGGGTCCGCCAGACGGGCCAAAATAGTTTCGTTTTGGCAGTAAGGAGTCTGGACCATTCATTTATTTATTTTTTCAAAATTGTTGATTTGTAGTACTTTTTTTAAAGATAAAGACGGTATGTTATCATATACATGTACATAAATGCATGTCCTAAAGTTATATAGAGAAAAATTATAATAAAGATTAAACAGATATTTCATTTTACACAGCCAGACTTGTCAGATCTTCAGCCGAACTATTAAACCCAAACTGGATGAACTCCCCTATTGAATGCCTATACTTGTCCAATGAAACCATCTGAAAGTCAATTTTTTACTATCTTTAGTTAGCTTATAGACGATAAAAGATTATAAAAGCTCAAGAATGTACCACAGTAGGCTAAATCCATATTTACCTTCTTAAAATCCACTAAATATACAAACAAACAAACTTACCCAGTATATTCCCACTTTTCCGTAGGATCTGGGGGAAAAGATAGACACAAACCTTACACCTATCCCAGTTAGGATAGAGAGGCTGCTCCGAAGGAGTCCCGGGTTCAAAGTTATCATTTGAAGTTGATCATCTCATCCCAACATTTTTAACGTTATATTCACAAAATAAGTAAAATAACGTTAAAATTAGTGCAATTTTACTTTGGTCCCTTGAGGGGCCACACATATATACATTAAATATATGCAGATTAATAGCTCTATCACATCCAGTGGCACTGGAAACATATTACTGTAACTAACACGAGGATTAGTCAATTCGAAGGTAAAAACAAATTAAAATTGGAAAACCCTAATTTACATGGAGGATTGTACCAAGATTGATTGGAGTGTAAAATTACAATGAAACATTGGTTACAGAGGTATACAGAAACGTATACAAAATTTGATCATTAGGGCTGATGGCTGGTGCTGTTTGTTTTTTCAGATGTAACATGTCTGCAGTTTGCGGATGTAGCAGAAAAATTGGACAAAACCTCTGCAGCCTGTTAAAAGAAGTTTGTTTGTTTTTTAACGTCCGCAACCTTCTAAAATATATTGAAATTTAAATAAACCATTTTTTTTAAAACAGTTTTTCAATCAACATTTTATACACTATCCATTTCTAATAATCATCATTTTATACACTATCCATTTCTAATAATCAACATTCAACAGCACTAGAATGTCAACAACATTCAACAGGTGATGAAGCATTTAAACAAACAGCTTCAGATTCACCAAAAACTTCAGATTCACCAAAAATAAAAAACTCATTGACATAGTTGGCTTTCATTAACCTAATGTTGGGGTTTGATTTCAAACCTTCTAAAAAACAATATTTGAAAGGAACCCAGACTCAATTTAACAATTTCACGATTTCACACCCACAAACATACACACCAACAATTTCACGATTTGCACAAATCAAGCTACGAATTTCGCATGCTATCAGAATAAGATCACATCAAAAGTTCCAATGTCATCACCTGAGTATAGATTCACGGTCGGAGTAAAGCTCGGAGTCGTTAGGGTCGGAGGATTCACGGTCTGAGTCAACGACGCCGCTGAAGTAACTGTCGCGGTGGAGGGAGTTGCGCTGGAGGTACCGTCGCGGTGGAGGAGTGGTGCCGGAGGAACCGTAATGATGAAAAATTGAAAACCGCTAGAATCGCCGGAGTGAATGAACGGAAGAATTAGGTTTCACCAGGAATATGCATGTCAATCAGCCGTTCAACTGTGAGATCTAACGGTTAACATAATTAGATTTTTTTTTGAAGTATGATGTGTTTATAACTTTATATCGTGAATTCAAGGCCCATTTAGTTTGGAGTGTAATTAAAATTTAAAACTACACTAAATTGCCGTTATGGTATTTCTGGTTTACTAATATTTTATTCTTGGTTTATAGGTTTTGTAAATTACTAATACTGTCACATACTTTAAACATTTGTAACACATATATTTCTTAGGTTATCAATTTACCCTCACATAATTAACCAAATTACCCTCATTAAGGATTATATGTGTTACAAATGTTTAAAGACTGGGATCATATAGGTAATTTATGAAACCTAGAGACCAAAAGTGAAATACTAGCAAACCACATGGACTATCTCGGTAATTTACTCTTTAAAACTTGTTTTAACCACCCGTTCGTTGCAGCGGTAAACTTGTGTGCTGTTGCTACGGTGACACGATTACGAATAACAATTTTCCTTAAAACCTTAAAGTGTACTCCGTGTTGGTAACAAGTAATTTAGATTATAAAATAGGTATAGAGTATGTTAGGTTTTTATTAAAAAAAAAAAAAGCTATATATGATGTTGCTCATTGGTACTAAAATGGTGGAATAGCCGAATAGGTCGAAATTTCAAAATGATATCAATTCAAATTCAGGTTTAAAAGATGTCTTGGTGGTTAAAAAAAACGACATTAGTCATTCACTCATTAGTTTGATATTATAGAAATGAATAAATTTTGAATTTTATAGATTACATGGGGTTAATCATGCATAACTTCACTCATGTTTTCATATATGTCTAATACATCAACCTAACTCGAACACACTTGAATTCGTGTAACCGAAATACTATCAATTAAACTCGTTTATCTAACCGGTTGACAGATTTTAAACAAGTTGTAATCAAGTTTTAAACATATTAAATAGGTTGGCAATAGATGTGTTCAATGGCCCCTTTTTGTTTGTTAGGTATGCCCGTTAACTGAATCAAATCGAGTTGGAGATTTATCAAAATTAAACCAAATGAACATAATTTCAACAAATGTAAAGGAACCCAAAGAACTCTTGTTTAGTTAAGTGAGTTAAACATCAACTTGAATATCTTTTGTTTATTAACATGTTATACATTATAACCCAAAATTTTAATTATTTTCGGTTATATGTTTCCTACTATTAAGGTGTATTATGTACTAGACTATTACCTCGTGTATTAATTTAAAATATTAAGGTGTATTACACGGATTTAATATAAAATATTAAATGGTTAGTAATAAAAATTTAAAAATTGTAAAAGGATTTTATAAGATAAAATGATTAATTTACATATTAATGAACACTTTAAATAATAAAACAATAATTAAAATTGATATTTTTAAACTAACTGATA
The DNA here is from genome assembly GCA_009363875.1 of Mikania micrantha. NCBI lineage: Eukaryota > Viridiplantae > Streptophyta > Magnoliopsida > Asterales > Asteraceae > Mikania > Mikania micrantha. Next base: position 16,165,952 of record CM018688.1, read on the forward strand.
ATAAAACTTCAATCAGTGTTCTATCATAGACCAACTTTTAAAAATCAATAAGATATATAAAATATAATTTATGTAATTATTAAAATTTAAACGACTCAATTAAAAAATAACGTTAAACATAAGGATAAAAAATATAACTTTTCTGTCATTTTTTACTTTGCTTTTCAAATAAATTAAGAAAACGACATTGGTTTATAATCTTTTTGTTTAATACTCTGCTTTATAGTTTATTTTATTTTTTATAAAAAATTCATTTTTATAGAAAACTTATTTCTTATATAACTGTGATTTTCTGAAAATAAAATGTTTCTTATTTCAAAAAAAATTAATAATAAAAATTTCATATCTTATAAACATTTTTAAATGTTTTTCTAATAAAATGAAAAATAATATTATTAGTTATTAGTCTTATAATTATTTAATTAGAAAGAGAATATTATTATTTAATATGGGAAAATTAAATGGGTTTGATAGAAAAGTGGCATATGTCAATAGAGCTATAATATTATGACAAGTAGCAAAATTTGTTTTTCTTTATTATTATAATAAGATAAGATAAAATAAGATTTATGTGGTTCAGTGTCAAGTTTAATTTTTGACCAAGCTCTATGTATAACTCTTGTATAACTCTTGTTGTATATGATTGTCATTAAAATAGTGTATCCTCTCTTTTTTTTTCTTTTTTTTTTTGGGGGAATTATATAAAATGGGAAAGATTCATACATATCTTCCCATAGTTTTAGGTAGGTTGCTTTTTTTTTCTTCTTTCTTTTGTGCATATAACACCTATGACAGTCTCATGAATATCAAGAAAACTCCACAAAACCTTGGTTCGTCGCTTTCTTCGTCATTGCATGAGACGATCAGATTAAAAAAAAAAAAAACAATGAAAGTTCCATGGAACATTCTCATTGATCATTCTTCCCCCATACTAACTTCACCATCATATTATCAGATTATTCAAGGCAAACACATGTAAATGCCTTGAAAAAAACAATTATCTTGAATCTTGTTTAGATTCAATAGATGAAAATTTTATTATTTGCTAAGAACTCAAAATGTTTTGTCAATGGTTACGTCAAGAAACTATAAATACCGATACAAATCACATTGTTATGGCTTGGATATGATGTGACACAATGATCAAATGATGGTTTACTCAACCATGCAAAAGGTGATTCGGGTTTGCTGAAATATGCTAACACCTATCAAGAGATCTGAGATGAGTGGCGTACCTAAAGTTGGGGTTGGGGAGCAGCCGCTCTCCTTGAAAATTCTTTTTTTCAGTAGTATGTATATGTTAAAATCTCAACCGATCCCTTAATATTTTGCAATCGTCTCTCTTAAATTTTCACAATCGGATTTGTGATGAGAATTTAAGTGATAGTTATACTTGTTTTTTGGAAAAAAGAGTTACTTAAATAAGTCTACATATATGGTATGTTGGATAAATTTCAAAAAATAAAACTCCATATAGAACGACTTTAAATGTATAGTATTTTCATTATGCTTTTATATATGAAATTTAGTGTGATTGCATTTTTTTAATATGATCCTACCTAATTCGATACAACCCGACCTGAATAGAAGAGAAAAAAGAAATTATATAGTGATCCTCAAACAACCTTAAAATTTCCGTCCCAAAAAAAAAAATTATGGGTCCGCTATTGTTCACGTGAACTATTCGCATAAGAAAGTGCCCCAAGGGCATATGAATTGAAACAACTACCTAGCATGACCAAACAAGATGAAATCTTAGTCTTGAGCTACTACGTGAAGTTGAGGACTTTGGGGCCACGATAGGTTTGGTCCTTTCAACATCACGATAGGTTTGGTCCTCCCTCATGTTGGTCGTGGGATCGGTCGATAAATGAAGCTCAATGGTGACGTTCACCATTTCAACACCAAGATGTTCATGCGCCATGTGTAGGTGTGGTTTTGGGAAGAAATTGAAAAAGGCAAAAGACAAGAAAGATTGTATGAATTTCTCCTCAAACTATATAATTATTTTTCCACATTTAACACATATCATACAAATGAAGCCAATACTAACATTGGGAGAAGCTTGTCATCTTGTGCTAAATATGAATGAAAAAAAGTTGTATATATCAACAATAAAACATTTGGTATAGTAATTTATTTACCTCGTTGCATTAGAGATTATTTTATTCTTTAAAAATTTGTCACACAATATAAATGTTTCGTATAGACATTCTCTTACAGAGTATATTTCACTTTTGTTTCTTTATGTTTACACAAAATTTTAGAGATTATCCTTTTCGAAATGTAAAAATCAGTCCTTTAAGTTCCCAAATGCTACAAACCCAGTCATTTCTCTGTTAACTTTGTTAAGTATTAACCGAATAGGAGGTATAAATGTAAAAAATCATATACGTCATTAATAAATTTTACTTTTGGTCCCTTTAAGTATAAATAAATTTTCAGATGTGGTCCTTAATTATGTTAATACTTAACGAACTTAACGAAGAAATGACTAAGTTTGCAACATTTAGAAACTTAAAGGACTGATTATAATATTTCGAAACATACAGTACCATCTCTGAAACTTTGTGTAAAAATAAATGACCAAAAGTAAAATTTACCCATTCTTATATGTTAATACTTTTCAAGTTTTCATGATTTGAATAAAACATTCTTTCAAAGCACAAGGATAATAATATGCACTTAATAATGTTTATAATCAAAATATTAGTTACAATATTATTATGTCTCGACATACTGCAAACATTTTTGTTGGAAAACATTCTTATCTCTAAAGGTATGAGCTCGATTTGACATATTGTTCATTTTGTAGTGTTACACCTATGTTGAGAGATACTAGCCTCTTATGCACTAATTATATCTAAAATATTTCAATCATGTTTACCTGAAAAATTTTGTAAAATCATACGTCAACAAAAATGTTAGTAAAGGCGTTAATAGACATGAAAATCATTTAGGCATGTACACGCATTAAAGTATAATTTGTGTGACAAACTACATATTTAACATGTTATTTCATTGATTAATACAAGTATATAAACATTGTATACACTAGTCTATTGTTCTTGGTTAGGTTAACATCAGGAAACTCATATTTTTTGTATATTGGTTTATCATTTCAAGCTATTTTTCCCTATAGAACATGAAAAACTCAATCAAATCATATGCATGCCTATGAACTATATGCTTTTAACATAGAAAACTCTTATTCAGTACTGAATATGTTGATGTCGTTTTTACTATATATATTTCATATATATTTCATAGTTTGAAAACATATTACATGTATTCACCTTTTTATGTTGATTGTAAGACATCATATGAAATTCTAATAAATTCCTCATAGTCTCCTAATTATTAGTGTGACACCTCGTAAAATCCAAGTTAGATATTGTTTTAATTAAATGTTTATTTAATTAGCATTTGTATACGTGGCACTATAATTAGCTTAATATAGTGTGGCACGTGGCACGACAGTACAAGCACAGTCACACAACAGGATTATTCGAGGAATTATCGAAAAACCGCACACATGTGTCAGAAATCACGAACGTTGGTGAACGTCACAACAATTTAAGCACAAGAGCACTTCATGAGTCAATTATGACTAATAATTTACTATTAGAGTTCAAACGATGCCAAAACAACGCGTTACAGTCGAGAAACGAGCGAAAATGGACTCAAACTATGAAATTGGGCCTATTGGACTCATCCGGAGGCCCAGGCGTTACGCCGGACCCAACTACTGCCATCGGGCGATGCGCGCGAGAAAGGGGAGCCAGGCCTGATGGGAACCGCTTCGCGAGGTACGCCGTGACACCACACCGCCTGTCAGGCGGTACGCCTGACAGGGAAATCGTGGAAAATCTCCTTGGAAGCCACAAAAATGATGCCTACTCTATCTTCACTCATTATAACCGGTGTTAGACGCAATTTACTCGAGATATTCACTCCTAATTCATCTTTTATACCTGCAAAGAGCTCAAAAACTCCATAGGAAGCCATTGTTGAGAGCATTGAAGCTTTGGAAGCTTGAGAGAAGAGTTGGAGCTCGAACCACCACCATCACCATCTTGTTTCTGCAATCCATCGCTGCCCATGAGCATTAGGAGCTGTATTGATCATCACTTCTACCATCTAGAGTCTTTAGAAGGTAGTTTCACTTCCCTAGTAGCTTAAAAACACACACAAACACACATGCAAGGTCTAAAACCCACATGCAAGCACATTGACCTCACATGCACGAAATTTTTGATGTATGAATCTGGGTTTGTTGGCTATGCTACTGATATTGATGATCTAGAACGATTAGATGATGTGTTGTGACGATCCATGATGATATAGATATGTATAATGCTTGATTTGTTCATAAATGATTGAAATATCGACATGCATGCATGATCTAGAGTATATTGGATGATTTTGGATATTCATATATGTTTATTGGTGTTGTTGATGATGTGTTACATGATTTGATATTATTAAAATGGTCAAAAATCGATTATTTGGTGACCTTGCCATATATAGTAACTTTTATGTTACAACGTGGTGATAGGGATGAAGTTATGGACATGCATGTGAATACAAATAACGTTGGTATGACAATATGATGATATAATGCATAAGAAATCGATTGGGATTTGTTTCGGGTCATTTTGGACCTAGTTACTAATTATAGTAACTTTTCTAAACCAAATATTGCTAGATGATGATATATACCAAATGGACATGTTTAAATGATGATCGGGGATATATTATGATGATAATTGATATGAAAATGTATTAAGAATTGTTAGAATGATCATTTGATGAATATAGGATAAGGTTACTATTTATAGTAACTTTGTTGCATGAAATCTTGAAGTAGAAACGTAATGCATGATTTGGACATGCTAGATTGGCTTAACATAATGTAATATGATTATTTGTGTTAAGCTATGTAATTTTTTATGATAATTATGCTAGAAATATAAACTTTCCTTTTTAGGAAACTTTAATGAATGAAAATGAATTATATGTTTACTTGATCATTCGTAACAATGTGCTATGTGTTAACATGATCACATAGGACTAACAAGTATGCTAAAATCCTTAAAACAATAAGTATTGTGGAACTTGCTAAAACTGGAAACTTACTATAAATAGTAAGTTGTTTATGAACGCGAATTACGCGTTCTGCACACAATGAGCACAATCACGAGTGTTACACGAATCACAACCAACGCATAGTTCACCAACGGGTCGTTGACTTGGCACGTAACAACCGAGGGTTGTTGAGCACAAACACGAGCACGAACACGAACACGGTCACTTACACGAACTCATGAAAGCTATACGATATAGGTAGCCGGTGACCGACACGTTCACGTAGCAGGAGCTTACGCGTTCCTTGAACATCACTAAGGTGAGTTTACGGCCCCTCTTTAACTCTTTTACAACTTTTCAAATAGGGGGAGAATACTTGTTAAATCGAGTCAAACATAATTACTGTACAAATATATTTGTGTATGCTGGTTTATTAGACAAACATAAGTGTTGTAATCGTAACAAGCCCTCACAAAGTCTTACCGTTAATGTACAAACAACGAGGTGAGTTTGAATAGATCTGTTTGGGTGTGACGAACCCCACGTGGCACAATACTGACTGGAGGTCGGGACACGTGAAATCTCGGCCTATCTTGCCATGTTATTACGAGACATGGCGGAGGCAAGGACTAACAAGTTTAGTTCGGTAGTGACGCACTGACACTTGGAGACTAGGGCTCGGGACTAACATTTTAATAAACAGCATGACACATGATTTCTGATTATTATCTATGTATATCAAAACCTATGAACTCACCAACCTATGTGTTAACACTTTTTCTTAAATATGTATTATCAGGTAACTAGCTGAATGACAATCGGACCAGGGGTGCACTTAGGGAAGAGCACAGGACTAGCATGCATACACATCATGTCATTTGAAACAAACAATATTTAATCTGTTATGTTTAATTAAACTATGTAGTGTCTGACAATTATTTCCGCTGTATTTTAAACATATTACTTTTCCGCTACATTAAACATTTAAATTTCCGCTGCAAACCATTTTGGTTAACTTTTATGATTCCAAACATTGTGTTTTGAAACGCATATAGAGTTGTTCTATATGATCATGAGCTGTGATTCTGGCCACGCCACACCCATGTGGACTGACATCACATGTGGAATTTGGGGATGTGACAATTAGTGTATTTCACAAGCAAAGCTTTTACACAATCTTCCTAACAAAGTAACAATTAGGTAGGTAAATAGCATGAACTTCAAGACAAGTGGGTATATGTTTATTAGTGAAAAAACAGAGATATTGATTTGAGATGCTAATAATCAGCTCATCTTTAGTTGCCCTTTATTGCCAAGTTTCTAGCATTGTCACGAATCGCGAAGGAGACGATAATGATTTTCTACTACCCTAACAGTCGTGAGTCATCGCCACAAGTCAAACTTTAGTGGCTTTGTGAAAAGTACAATGTCATGACGTCTAGGGAATTGGCGGGAAAATAAGAAAAAAAAGTGTTGGATAATTATGAGGGCTGTTTGGTTACGTCTAAATCATTAAGTGTTGAATGGTTAAGATGCTTGAATGGTTAAGAGGGTCTGAACCATCAAGTGTTGAATTGGTTAAGACTGTTTGGTTGCACATCTAAATGAAAATAATAAAAAAAAACCTTTTTTTGTTAAAAAATGTAGACGATCGTCATCACCACCCCAGCACCCCAGCACACGCCCGTTTCAAGGTTCCACCCCGCCATCCACCGTCGCAGCACCTCCCAGCCCTGATCTCCTCCTCTACAGCCTCGATCTCCTCCGTCAAAGCCCCGACCATCGTCGTCATCACCACCGTCATCACCATCGATCGCGACGGGAACAATGGCCGATCGGGAAGATCTCGACAGGGACAGTGGCCGATCAGGAAGATTGTGACAGGATTAGTGGTGCAGTCGAGCTTGAGCGGTCGAGCGGGCGGCGCGACCGACGGTGCCCCAGCCCCTGCGGTCGAGCGATGCGATTTGCCCCTGCCCCTTTGCCTTATGTCTGAATGGTTCAGACCTCCATTCAGATGTGATTTTTTTCGCGAAACAAACAGTCTGAATCTAAACCTTCAGATTCAGACTCATTTAGACCCATTAAAATACTACCAAACAACCCCTGAATTCTATTAAACTCTAGGGAAAAACAACAATTAGTTCAAACACCTATAAAATCGTTGAATCTTTTTATCATGCATGTTATTCTTATTTTGCAGCCTATTGTAAGAAGTATTTTCTTAACAAGAAGAGGTTTTAAAAAGTATTTTCTAATACAATCATACAATTGGTACATGATTAAATTACTTTAATTTTTTTTTGTGAACAGTTTCACCTAAGAATAATTCCTGCGTAAACTTTAGTTATGATACATATGATCAAACCAAAACTTTGAGTTAAAAATAAAAATAAAAATAACAATGAAGAAGAATTAATATTAAAGGCATGAACAAGTTTAGTCAACATTTTCAGTACTGAACTAAATTGTGACTTATCCACGATTCCAATCTAATTCCAAAATGTTAGTTGAGAGTCGTGTTCCTTTAAAATACCTAAAGAAATTTCTTGGCACTTCAACTTTGAGGAAAACATCAATTCAAAAGGAGCATAATTTCACTCTTAGTTTCAACATCCACAATCATAGAAGTAGAACTTATAAAATTTTTTATATGTTTTACACAGAGTAACAGGGCTTTAACGCTTTGAGAGGGGGCGGAAAATTACGGTAGTCAGAATACGTGTTAATTTTTTGAAGCGAAAGGGGCTGAAACCACTATTTTTAACTAAAAATAACCCCACTGGTCAAAAAATTAACACTACGAACGAAAAAAGAGGGGAGACCGGCCCTAAAGAAGCTTCGTCCTTGCTTTTACATATAAAAAAAAGATAAATAATAAAGTCCAACCCTCCTAATTTTAATTAAATTTTTAAAAATATATAAAGTTATATAATTTTTTTATTAAACTAATTTAATCGTGTAATAAAGATAGGAGTAATTACTAGGCATTGCTTAGATGAAATTTTTTTTGAACGTCAACACATAAATATTCTTTGTCACTATTAAGGCTCGAACCCGTAACTTTTTAGTTGAGGTGAGAACACCTTGTCACTAATTTTAATTAAATTTTTAAAAAATATATAAAGTTATATAATTTTTTTATTAAACTAATTTAATCGTGTAATAAAGATAGGAGTAATTACTAGGCATGCTTAGATGAATTTTTTTTGAACGCCAACACATAAATATTCTTTGTCACTATTAAGGCTTGAATCCGTAACTTTTTAGTTAAGGTGAGAACACCTTGTCACTACACCCAAACCCCAATCCTGTGTACGTAGATTTTTTTTTAACAGCAACAATCGAGCGTAACGTCATGGCATATGCACCATGCCAGCAGGCAGTGTTTTGAAAACCGGACCGGTCGGACCGGGAACCGGTGGGTGGACCGGTCCGGTTAAGGGTTTTGAGCCATTTTTGGGTGGACCGGCCGGTCGAACCGGAAAACCGGTGGTTGAACCGGTTTTTAATTTTTTTTTGATTTTTTATATATATATATTTATAAAATGTTTAAAAAATCATCTGGTTCTTAAATCCGGTTCAACCGGTCGGACCTCTGACCAGTAACGAGACCGGTTCGACGTTCGATCCGGTTATGAAACATTGCCAGCAGGCCTAGAAGACTCTTCCTCAAGGGAGTGATAGCCCGTTTTACTAGGCGTCACCCTTGTAAGAATTGCACCTGATGCGCAGAAACCAGCTTATTTGCTGTAAAAACTGCGCCTCCCATTGGTTCAGAACCTGAGATTAAACTCAAGATTCCTCCTCTCACGTGGTATCCATTAAAGTACCTCAAGTTAAGGGTGTGCTTTTTACCCGAACCCGAAAAACACCGACCCGAACTTGAAATACCCAACCCGAAAAAGCCTATTACCCGAACCCAAAAACTTAGAATGGTTCGGTCCTTGGATACCCACGAGATTTATTCAGGTAAACCCGAAAAATCCGAACTAGGTATCTAAGAGGCGGTAACATTTTTTAATTTTCAAAGCATCTGTATGTTTTGAGATTGTTGAAGAAATGCATGTTTTTGTTAAACACGTTTTAGTCATGTTATGGTTAAACATTTGAAATTTTTAAGGAAATGTATGTTTTGGTTAAACATGTTTTAATTTTATTTGTTTGAAAAATTGAATATTAGTTTTACAAGTATTGCCCGAGAACCATTTAACCCAACCCGATTAAACCTGAGAACCGAAACCCGAGAACCAATTAAACTGAAGTTAAATGGTTCGGTTCTCGGTTCCAATTTCATATTAGAAAAACCTGAATAACCCGACCCGAGCAACCCGAATTACACCCCTACTTCAAGTGGGAGTCGAACCCATATTCACATTGTAAGGTGAGTCTTCTACCGTATGAGAACTTATCTGGATCCGTATGCGTAGATGCGAGGAAGCATTGTCTCAACAAAGAAAAAAAAGGTTCAAAAACACAATTGAATCTTGAATTTCGATTTTCGATTCTGATTGGTCAAAATTACAGTCTTGAAAATTGCCGGCTGAAATTTATTGCCTGTTTAACACACTCAGCAGCAATCATATAGACGAATAGACTTACCCCTATCCCCCCAACTTGATTCAATTATATATTTATTATTAGACACACACAGACCCATACTTGCAAAATTACAGATAACCCGCTTCCCTTGACTTGTTTATGGTATTTTCAGATCTTAAACTCCATTTGAGCGATCTTTTGTCATTGAAGAACTAATTTGGAAGTAAAGAATTCAGATAAATATCGTGTGAATCAGGTATCTCTCAATTTAATGTGATTTTTGAATGATCCCCAATTTTATGGTAGCTTTAATTTCAATTTACGTTGATTAGATTTCATCTTCAAACGTTCAAATGGTCAATGGATGTGCAAATTCGTATAAAGATTTAATCTTCCTTGTGGGTTTTTGGTCAATGCTTCTAAATAGTCCTTGCATTTGGTCATGTCACATGTGAGTGCGTGTTGATACACGTTTGTTTCGTGTGGCAATTAGCGATTTGAAAATCATAAATGTTTCTGTGATGCGGGTTGGGTTTGGTTGCGTTGACTTAGAAGGTAGTTTTGACTTCAATCTTTATAAGTTTCTTTTTTAGGTGGTGAAGGTATCATCAGCCTGTTGGATTCCATTCACCTGTTTTAATGTTCATTTATTTTTGTTGTTGATTTGCTTGTTTTGTAAGATTCATCTTGGTTGAGGTATCTTCTGATTTGATTTTATGCTTTACAGGGATGATAGGTTAAAATGGTGTGACTAATTGAATCATTTCCCCAAATGGTATTGCAGTCAAAACAAGCTGAATTTGTACCTTTAATTGATTCTTGATCATCAAGATTCTTGTCTTACCAGATCAAGATTCAAGAATCAAGAAATGGGCATCTTTAACTTTGAAGTCACTTTTATTGAATCTTCTTACTTTGAAATTCCTTATAGATCTACTGTTCTATGTTAATGCAAGTGATCAGTGTTCTAATATCTAGTTTTGCAGAAATCGATAGATTTGAATGTTCAATAATGTTTTTATTTTCTTGTTTTCAGGTTTGGATAATTCTTGATTTTGAAGCCACTTGGTGGGGTGTTTCTTTATAGATTTGAGCTAGGTTCCCATAGTTGGAAAGGGATTAAAAAACTTGTACAAATCTTTGTGTGATGCATGATATATAAATGAAGCCATCAAAGGCATGGCGTGTAGGCATGAAGGACATGGAACATATGTTGCCTTCACCTCGCCATCGTGGTCAAATGAAAAAGCCAACATGGATTATTGTGTTGGTTTCATTGGTTTGCATGTTCTTAGTTGTTTCTTATATCCATCCACCTCAAACTTCTAGCACTTGCTATATCTTCTCAGCTTCTAGTTGCCAAACATTTTCTAGTTGGCTTCCACCTTCCATTAGAGAATTAAGTGACGATGAAATTGCTTCTCGTGTGGTCATTAGAAACATTTTAAACACACCCCCAATGGAGTCTAAAAATCCCAAGATTGCTTTCATGTTTTTGAGCGTCGGATCACTACCTTTTGAGAAGTTGTGGGACAAATTTTTTCAGGTATGTAATAATAACATGATGAATTAATATGATTCATCTTATTGGTTTAGGTGTTTAAGATTTATGGGCTGTTTGAAATAAATTAACCTCTTAATGATTCAATTCAACAGTTAACCATTCATCACCAATACCACACTTAACCATTCAGCACCAATACCACACTTAACCGTTCAGCATTCAGATGTGCAACCAAACGGTCTTAATCGGTTCAACACTTAATTGGTTCAGACCCTCTTAACTATTCAGACATCTTAACCATTCAGCACTTAATGATTCAAACCCAACCAAACGGCCCCTTAGTGAGTATTCACAATTGTTATGTATGACACCTTGTTTTGTATATAGGGCCATGAAGGTAGATTTTCAATCCATATTCATGCTTCCAAAGAAAAACCAGTCCACAAGAGTTCTTACTTTGTCAATAGGGAAATTCACAGTGACAAGGTTTGTTTGTTCATATTATGACGGTTTGGTTAATATATATTTTTATTTCATCTATATTTGTAACAAAACCAACTGTTTAACTAGTTAATCAGTTAATAAATGCAAGTCCAAACACTCCTAATTGCTTTGCCTTTTCTATTGCTTGTATTTTTTCTTTGGTGTTTAAATTAGTTATCCAACGATTAGTTTTTGATTTGAGAAATCAAACATATATGATATATATAGTTTTTTAAATAAAACCATGATTATATGAACTTGAGATCTTAAACTATAGCATGAATCTGTTGGCCAGGTAGAGTGGGGGACAATTTCTATGGTTGATGCTGAGAAAAGACTTTTGGCAAATGCGCTCAAGGACCCTGACAATCAACACTTTGTATTGCTTTCCGACAGGTCACCATCTCTCGCTCCCTATATGTGTATGTGTGTATATGCATGTAGACACACACATAGAGATATATACATCTTATTCTCTTGTGTTTCTTGGTGTTCAATTTTGCTCCTAAAGTTTATGTATCATTTTAATAATTCAGCTGTGTGCCATTACGCGATTTTGACTATGTGTACAACTACCTTATGTACACAAACATCAGCTTCATTGACAGGTATGCACATATCTTTTTTCTCAAGCTTGTTTTTTATGTCACATACAGCAGTTTTAAATCTTTTTTGGAAATATCAACAAAAAATGAATTTGACTTCTTTTCTCTTTCGAAAACCTTTACATATTATTGACATAATATCATGTTCTATCTAGCTTCTCGGATCCTGGCCCTCATGGAAGTGGTAGGTACTCTGAGCACATGTTACCTGAAGTTGAGAAAAAATTCTTCAGGAAGGGTGCTCAGGTATTATTTATAATTATAATGTTTTACAAATGTTTGTAGATCTATAATTTATAAACAACTTGTGTTGTTAACTTTTGAATTTTATTTCACTTTGAATTTGTGCAGTGGTTCACGATGAAGCGCCAACATGCAGTCATAGTTATGGCTGATAGTCTCTATTATTCGAAGTTCAGAGATTATTGCAAGGTGAGAATTGAGATTATTTATTTCATTTATCTTTTGTAACCATGAGAACCCATAACCAGACAATTCACGGAACCCATCAATGCCAATGGGATCAAGTAAAACACAGCTTATGTTGGGTAGTGTCCTCTAAGGGGTTAAAGGCTTTTTTTTTTTTTTTTCATTTTGTTTTATGATGTCAATGATTTGGTGTCGGTTATTAGCTTATTTTGTTTGTTGATCAAAAACTTGTTTTGGGTGTCTTTCGTTCTCGTTCATTATCTTTTTATATAACATTTTTTGGTGTCTTCAAATGATTTTTCTTGATCAAAGGCTCCTATTTGTTTTTTTTTTTTTTGCCTTGATGACTTCATGACCATTTGATACTTCTGTTTATCTTTCTTTTTACCATATACTTAATGTCTATAAATCAAATCATTTATTTGTTCTGATCAAGGTTTGCATATGTATGATCTATGTTATGTTTGTTTCTTTTTTACAGCCTGGTATGGATGGAGTCAATTGCTATGCTGATGAACACTACTTGCCTACCTTTTTTCATGTAAGAACATATATGAATATATATATATATGTATGTATATGTATGTATATATACACATATATAGGTTATTATGAGTTTGCTTTCTTGAAATGTGTACAGATGCATGATCCTAACGGGATTGCAAACTGGTCTGTTACACATGTTGATTGGTCTGAAAGAAAATGGCATCCGAAATCTTACGAGGAAAAGGATATTTCTGAACAGCTTCTAAAAAATATCACAGTATGACCGCGTTGTTATAGATATACATATACATATACATACACATTATTAGATTAATGAATTCAACTCGAATTGCTTTATTCATGCAGTCTATCTCCGAAAGTGTTCATGTTACAAGCGAAGAAAGGGTATGTATAGCTAACTTTTCCTTGCTTTTATAGCGATTTAAATGATCATACACGCTAAACACATATCTCATGATGCAGAAGGAAACCATGATCATGCCTTGCTTGTGGAATGGGATGAACCGGCCATGCTACTTATTTGCAAGAAAATTTTTACCCGAGACTCTAGACAGCATGATAGGCCTTTTCTCAAACTATACAACAAAAACATGAGATTCTTACTTCTGATTTTTTGGTTGGAACAAACCCCATTTGGTCCAACCCATATTCACATTGTTGTAAAGCTTATATTACATAGAGATGGTACGGGTCAGGTCGGGTCAGACAAATGCTGTTGCCTGTTGGCTCCTTCATGGGTTCAAGGGTGCATTTGTGAGACATTTGAACAAATATTGAAGAAAGGTCTGGAAGAAAAGCTGTTTATGTTATTAGTTCTTTCTGGGTTCAGTAGATGACTTCAAATTTTAATTTATAGGTTCGATTTTGGTCAGTATCTGTGTAATTTATGTGAGCAACTGTTTCGATGATCCGTTGTGAACTTTTTGACATTTTAGTCAATACTTTTGTACTCATTTGTAAATCTAGTATTAAAGATTGATTTGAAGTTATTTGTAAAGATTTTACAAGTGTTTTGGACTGAAGGGTTAGATTTATCTTTCATTTCTTACAGTTAGTTATCATGTGTGGTTTATAAGCTGAACTTGCCTGGTTCTTAACAGGCTTTGGACCAATTTTGTCATTAATTTTCGTAAAAAAATAGGTCTGCCGAGATTACAATACTTTTTTTTTAACGGCGAAGGTCTCAATTGTGTGAGCCCAGTGTTTCCAGACCATTTCACCAAGGTCTAGCTACATGGACCTCCCATGAGCCACCACAACCACCCCAAGAGGAAACCCCACTCGGAAAACCCCCTGACCCTCTTCAGACCTCTATTTCGCTGCGGCAGGGTTTTGAACCCAAGACCTTCCATTTGGATGAATCATGGGGTACCATTGAGGCACTGCCTCATTGGTCCGAGATTACAATACTTAAAATCATATTTGTGTGTTGCAACGGGAGTTCCATGTGTGCAAACATAATTGCAATGATGAGACTTGGATCAAAATGAAAATTTTCTTAACGGTTGTCACACTGTTGTAAAAAATTAGCATTTTAGGTAAAGTTTGAACAATATTAAAATAAAAAAAAAGTATTAATTGTTAATAAAGATGAAACATAAAACTAAAAACAATATAATTATCCTCTTTGATTTTAATTATATATAATACGGATTCGGGCGGTTGGATCCACTAAAAGGGATTTTTGCTTAAGAAGAGTAAAAACCAATAGAAATTTGACATGTGTTATCATAAAAACAAAAATACAGTACAAAAAGAAACAAAATCCAGTCAAAAGAAACAAAATTCAGTAAAAAAAATCAAAAATCTAGTACAAAAAAACCCAGTACAAAAAAATAAAAATTCAGTACAAAAAATATAGAAAAAATCTAGTACAAAAAAATAAAAAAGTAGTACAAAAATAAGATTTTATATCTAAATTATGATGACACGTATTAAATTCTTGTTAGTTTTCATTCTTCTTAAGCACAAAACTCTTCTTATTTGATCTTTCTCCTATAATTCGGTCAACATATGGTTTTAAGTTGGCTTAATTTTGATCAAAGGCTTACTTTAGCCTATGTCGATCGGTTTCTATTGGTTTTTGGGCAAATTGACATAAAAATTTGGAATGTGTATTGTTGAGAGTATCATTGGATTGTTTGATGAAGCAAGTTATCTTTGGACCGGCCGTAATTCAGTTAGTGGGCAGTGTTTCGTAAACAAATATTAAGAAAACAAAAATCTTTTAAACAAATATTAAGAAAACAAAAATCTTTACTAAGAAAAAAATTGTTCTTGGAGGAGTTTTCTTCATACGTCTTATTAACTCAACATAAATTCAATACGAGTGTAGTAACCAATTGTGAAGTAAGCCCTCATGCTTGCATGAATGGTGTTCAGAACGTGTGTGGGCAGGCAAATATCAAGACTAGAGATGGGCAAAAAAAACCGGTTCCAGAACCGAATTCGATGGGCGACGGGTACAGTTGGTTCCGGTTTTTCAAAGATATCATAACCAGAACCGATTTCATCTTTACCCCGGCCAAAAACCGATAAAAACCAGCCAAATACTCAAACCTATCCTAATGAGTTTGACTTTGTTGACCAGTTGTGAAACCAGTTCCAAAAAAAAAAAAATCTAGTTTGAACATCTCTAGTAAATACTAGAGTTGCACAAACCAATTTTTTCCAAACCAGTTCGGCTTGTTTATTTATTATAAGTATATTTTAAATAAAATTTTTTAAGCACTTTTAAGTTAAACAATAATTTATAATTATAACTAGATAATAATTTCTAAAAACACTCATTAAATGAAAAAAAATTACATCATAATGAACAAATTGAAAAAAAAACATAAATTACAACACTTAACATTTAAAATAAACCGAAATTGTAAACATAATAATTAAATACATTTTAGAAATTTTATTCTTCACGTTTAATTTTATTCTGAGCTAATTTGATAATATGTGGCTTCTTCCTAGTTCCTCGTCGGATATTCCTTCCAACAAACCCACCTCAACCTCTTGTAATAAGTCGCTCTTGTAATCCATTTCGCCTTCAAGTGAAGATTTATCTTGAACTCTTTCCGCCGCATCCAAGTAATCCTTCAAGAAAATCGACATATCTACCGTCGGAAGAGTGAGTCTTGTTCTTCCTAGTGAAATGACCGTGGCACTAACAGCAAATGCCGATTCTGAATCTACCGTGGAAGCTTGGACGCTTAGTAAATCTCGGGCCATAGCGGATAGGATCGAGAATTGATCTTCCGTTGTAATATATCTTTCAAGTTCACAACTTGGAGTGTTGCCTCTTTGTCTTTTACTATTTTTGTTCATTACTAAATTATAAAAAGCGATTTGTGGATATTGTGAACTACTAGAACTTGATGCCGCGTTTCTCATTGTTTGGTGTATGATTGATGTTGATCCATATTTTTGAACATAAACACCAAACATATTTGAAAGTTATTTGTTAAAAGTTGTTTGTAATGTTTGCGCGTAAAAAGGATCTTCATCGAGTAAATTTAAATCGTAACAAATTTTTTCAAGTAAAGTTTCAACCCCCGCAACATTTACGCATGGGTTTAAAGTGGCGACACAAGTAATACCGGTGGCATTTCTTTGCAATATTTCAAAAGTTTTGATTTCATTGGTGGAATCATATCACTTAAAGGTTTTGGTCTAAAAGACAATTCACACAATTTTGAACTCATTAAATAAATTTGGTTATGTACTAAAGGACTTGTTGGATAATAATCACCGTATAAAAATGTTGTTGCGGTTTTAAAAACATGAATTATTTTCGCTATTTGTTCAATAATATCCTAACCCGACGGATTAAATGGATCAACCCAACCCTTTTTGTGCTAAAAGATTATGAAAAACAACTAAATTGTCTTTTTGTTTTAAAGTTTTCTCAAACATATTACATGCCAAATCCCACATAGTTGTTACGTCCCAATTTGGAACTAGGTATCTAGTATTTGATTCAGTATGTCTTTTTGTTGAGCTAAAAATGTCGTGTAACATTTATTTAAAATTATCCTTTGTTTCTTCAATAGTTTTTATCCCGTCTTGAACCTCAAATTAATGATGTGTGCAACACATCGACTAAGAAAAAAACACCTTCACAAATAGGTTTATATTTTAAAATTAGTTGTTGGACCGCACGCGTATTATTCGACGCGTTATCAAATGAGATTGAAAATATTTTGTTTTCCAATTTAAAAGTATTTATAACTTTGTCTAAAACGTAAAATAAATTCTCACCCGTGTGAGGATAATCAAATAACTCAAAAGCAACCGGCATGTTTCATTAATTCCCACGTATCGGCTTGTACCCAATGAATGGTAACACAAATGTACGAGTCGGGTGAACCGTGTTGAGCCGACCAAACATAACAAGTCAAACTAACGCTGGTTTGTAAGTTTTCAAAATCCAAAATTAGTTCATTTTTAACATTTTTCCACATTTTTAAGCAATCTTTTCTAATGGTAGAACAACTTGCGTGTGTATAACGAGGTTGAAGAGCTTATTGAATAAGTAGAGTTAAACAAGGGTTGTCGAAGTGGTCAAAAGGTAAACTTTGTTGAATCACGAATTGAGTCATTTGTTCCCGAACCGCATCGACGCTATAAGCAAAAATACTCCCATCGTTGGACATCGTAGGTTGAATTCGTGTGGCTTCATTCTTCAAAGCTTTGCAATATTTGTACTCGTGTTGTTTTTTCAAAGTACTATTTGCGTCTTGTTTAAAAAAACTACCACATAGCTTGCACCAAGCTTTATTCGGACCGCTCGACATTTTACACAAGTCGTAATTTTACCATATTTCCGGATTTCTCTTTTAAGAATAATTTCACCAACTTCAAGGTTAGTTGAAGCACCACAACCAAACGAAGATTGAGCACTTAATGAAGCCATTTGTGAACGTGTTTGCATTTTGAGAGTTTAGAGAGCATTTTTTGCGTTTTGAGAGCTTAGAGAGCGTTTGACAAATGTGTGATTGAACTTAAACAACCAATACGTATTTATAGTAAACATATGGGGGCTAAAATGCAAAACATGGGTCAAAAAAGGCCCCCCAACGGCTATTTTTAAAAAAAGGTAAAAAATGGATTAGCCGTTATTCGGGTCGGGTCGGTTCCAAATTGGTTCCAAAGGTAAAAAAACCCAAACCAATTACAAACCTACGGTTCGGACCGGCTTGGGAGGAACCGGTTTTTTTGCCCAAGTCTAGTAAATACTCCCGACAGCTTTGTCCCCAAAAAGCCCAAATCCTTTGGTGGCATGCGTATCCACGTTGAGTCAAGAAGAAGGAATTGTGGGGGTTGGTCCAACAAAATTATTTTTGACGATGGAAGTGACTTGTATTCAATCACTTTGGCTAATCCATATGATATGGCTCATAATATTCGTACAATCATTAAAACGTTATGCCCTTTTCAAATCAATAACATCACACACACTTATATTACATCCAAGTTTTTTGAAAAATGTTTGTAATATAAGACCGACCACAGTGGTAAAGCTGCCCGGCCAGCGGGCTCCTTCCCCGCCGCGGCCTCAAGCGGGAACACCGCCCCTGCCGAATCCCTTCCCACGGGCCCCGCTCCCCGCGTGGAATGGTGCAATTTGATTGGTCCTCATAAATCTAGCCGTTTACCAACGGCATTTTCTAAAAAAAAAAACAAAAAAATAAACCAAATAAATACTCAACCTTTTTACCCAAAAAACCACCCAAATCTCTTCATTTTTCATCTTTCTCTCTATATTTTTTTTAAAAAAAATTACAAACATGAATCCAATGCCTAACAATCCCAATCCCGAATTCAACCCGTTCTCATACGATCCTGAATCGCTTAGAAATTTATTGGTTCAACTACAACAAAACCCGAACATCCAACACTTTCAACAACATCCACCAAACTTCCAACCACCTCCAAACTTTCAACCCGGTTTTGCTCCCTACTCCCAACCTCGGTTCGAATCTGACTTTGTGTCACCGAATCAACCTGATAACGAAGTTGTGCCGGAGACACAAGACACTCAAAAACGCAAAAAGGGTAAGAAAAATAAACAGCCGGCCGGAACAGGGCCGAGTAGTGGTCCAATGGCACCGAAACAATGGACTCACGATGAAGAAACCGCTCTAGGAAGATGCTACATGGACGAATCCGAGAACAAAACCAAAGGTAAAAACTATTTTACTTAGTTTTGTTATTTATTTTTTTAAAGGGTATAAATTTTTTTACTTACTTTTGGTTAATTTTTTTTTTGTAGGTAATTCGCAAAAACGCGAAAATTTTTGGAAAAAAGTAACCGTTACTTGGCACAATGCGATGGGCTTTGATGCCGAATACCGCACATATCATCAATTAAATTCAAAGTGGAAGGATATGTGCACCAAGTTAACAAAGTTTAGTGGGATCTATAGCAACTGCGCCAACAACCGGAAAAGCGGGATGAGCGACGAGAACGTGTTGAAGTGGGCCGAAAAGGAATACCAACTAAAGAGTAACGGCCAAACGTTTAACCACTACCACGTTTGGGTGGCGATAAAAGACTCGCCAAAATTCCGTGTTCTTTGCCAAGAAGGTAACGAGGTCCAAGGTTCTTTAAAAAGAACCAAAAACTCCGAATCAAACGAGTATTCTCCGGGGGGTTCGACCGCATATAAAAATTACGCGGTTAACCTTGAGGATGACGAAGAAGAAGCCGAGTTCGACACCCCCCGGAACCGGTTAGACCGACAGGTCGAGATACAACAAAACGGGCTTCCTTTTCGAGTCGTCAAACCGTCTCCTCTAACCCGACAACAACCGATCTCGCTGATCAACTCCAAGCTTTCACAACTTTTCAAAAACAAAAACACGAGGATAGGAAAAAATGCACGAAAAGAAGCTTCAAATTCAAGAAGAGAAGACTCTCCGAGCCGACCTAAGAGAAATGGAGTCTTTGCCTCCCGAAATGCTCGACGACGAAGATTGTGAAATAATGAAAAAATTGAAAAAGAAGCTCTTTGATAAATATCGTTAAATTTTATTTTTATTTGAATTGTTAGTTTTTTTTCTATGGTCTATTTTATTTAACTTTGCAATGGAACTTTCATTTTATATGTATTTTTATTTGAATGGTTTAATTAAATCCTAAGGTTTTTATTTTTAGTTTGCAACAAAAAAATTAAATAAATCAATTAAATTAAAATAATGTTGATGATGTGGAATAGTGGGGAAGGGTTTTCAGTGGGGTGACCATTGTGGGTGTTAAAGGTTTTCAGTGGGGTGACCATTGTGGGTGTTAAAGGTTTTCAGTGGGGTGATGACGTGGTAGGAAATTTCAGTGGAGAAGGGTTTTCAGTGGAGTGACCGCTGTGGATAGTCTAATAAGTGATAAAGATAATGGTATTAATAAACCGGTGTACCAATAACCAAGCATATCCACATATACTTGAGTATACTTGATGTAGAGCAACTTCTTTTTTGATGTCTTTTTGGTGGCTTCAGAATAGGGTTATTAAAAAGTTTGAGACTTGCTTAAAAAAGCTTGGCTCGATTAAAATGACTCAAGCTCGAGCTAGGGTTGACTCAGCTCAACTCGTGGGCCGTCTTGATTTTTATTTACACACACAAATATATATACATATTATATCTATTTATCTATATAGGTGTGTAAATAAATAAATAAAAAAAGTTGGCTCGTTGCTCCATATTTTTCACTAGCCGAGCTTGAGCTCAACTTTTGCAGTCGAAAAATATTTCAAGTCGGTTTGGCTCGGCTTGAAAATTCTCAAGCTTGGAGTCCGGCCTGGTTTGGTTCAGCTCGGCCCGACTCGATTACAACCCTACTTTAGATGAAACAGTTTGAGAAGAGTTATGCTAATTAGTATAGAACTAAGATATTTGACAGAGTCATACTATCGTATTTAACATACTTAATGATCATTTACAGTTTTTGTTTCGGGTAAAAATTAACAAGTGTAACTTTTAGCAAAACCGAATTAGTTTAGTGGGGTATTGTGTTTAACAAGTAAATATATTGAATATCAAAAATATATGTTCAATATATCCCTAAATATCCCTGAGGATCCCTAGGGATATTTCAGAATATATAACGAAATAAACAGCTTGCACACGAGATTTATACGAGGAAAAGCCCTTAATCCCTTAGGATTGCCGGCATAAAAACCTCGGGAGGTGACAATCGTCACTCTGCCTTGTTCTTATTAATATGAAAAATACAAAATTACAATACAAGAGCGCAATTGATCGATCACTAAGTGTTTCTGGACTTCGAATGCCGAGAATGTGAGCAACAAGTAATCAGAAGTGAGCTAAGTGAGTGGTGTGTGTTTCCTAGATCGATATCGCCTCAATTTATAGTAAAAATGATACAACGATATTCCCGAATATTCCGGCGAGAATCTCGGAATCATGACCATGTCCTCAATTGTGGCAGCCACCACGTCCATCAAACGTGTGGAAGCGCTTTTGTCAACTAAACCCCGGATCTTTAGGTCAAATCCAGTCAATATGACCGTTGGTGACTTGTTCTCCACTTGTAGCCGTTATTTAGCATGTTTACCACGTTTTCTTTGACTTTATCCCGACTTTTAGGGTAAAACACGTCCATAATAAGTTACCTGCAAGACTAAGTCGAGCTATACAGAGAAAAGATCAATTAGCAATGTTAGCATTCAGGATATTTGAGGATATTTGAGGATACTTAAGAATATTTGAGGATACTTAAGAATCCCATATTCCGGATTATCCTCGGCTATCCCTAATCTCAGACCATAAAAATTGACCCACAACAATTGCCCCAAAAATTTTGTAAGTTGTTTTTAATACATACAGCTTTAAAATTTTTCAGACTTAACATTTGTGAGGATTTGTCTTGATATTCCTTGAGATTTGGGATTTACAAATATTCTTATCTCCATATATTCTTCTTTTGAGTTATATGAAACTTATAAAACTTTATTGTTTAGGTTATCTTACTACATGAAGTACTTGTTAATTTAATCTAACATGCCCCTAAATTGAAATGTTCGTATGACATATAACATATTCCTAAATAGAAATAAGTACAATGCATATTATTAGGCATGAGAATATATAGAAAATAATTATGAATAAATAATAGTTAAGAAACAAATACCAATTTCCAGAGATAGTAGGTTTAGTTCGAAGTCTTCTTTGTTCCTGTCAAAACATCAAAAAGATTTCATACCTGAATATCCCCAAGTATC
The DNA here is from genome assembly GCA_009363875.1 of Mikania micrantha. Classification (NCBI taxonomy): domain Eukaryota; kingdom Viridiplantae; phylum Streptophyta; class Magnoliopsida; order Asterales; family Asteraceae; genus Mikania; species Mikania micrantha. Next base: position 16,188,346 of record CM018688.1, read on the forward strand.
TCGTGGTATTCCCAAGTATCCTTGAAATTCAATCCTGCATAAATAGAAAAACAAGAAAACTTGGGACAAGCCCAAGATACTGGCGACAAGGCCGATTAAAACTGGCGACTAAGGCCGAAATGCTGGCGACTAAGGCCGAAATGCTGGCGACTAAGGCCGGAATACTGGCGACAAGGCCGAGATACTGGCGACTAAGGCCACTGGCGACTAAGGCCGATATACTGGCGACAAGGCCACTGGCGACTAAGGCCGGAATACTGGCGACTAAGGCCGGGATACTGGCGACTAGGCCGGAATTCGGAGGATCCCTGGTAATAGTCTTTGAAAATGAAATTGTCAGCCACTCATGCGTGTACTGGTCCCAAAATCTCCAACTATACCGGGATATTTCGGAGGATCCTTAGTTATAGCCCTTGATAATGAAATTGTCAGCCACTCATGCGTGTACTGGTCCCATCATCTCAGACTATAATAGGATAAACGTGCGCAACTGGCGAGGGCATGAGCCCTAAGTCTTCATGATATTCTGTTGAGTTTTGATTTCAGGTCAAAACTTTACAGCTGGACATAAAGTCAGTGCGGGGTCTTCATCAAGTTCTGATTTCAGGTCAGACCTTGGGTTAAGACATAAAGTCTCATCTCTTCTCCTGCTATACCTACAAGACAATAAGATTTTTGCATAGCTGGGAACCAGGAATCCTGATGCCCTTCTTATGCTTGATTAGTAGCAAGGTAATTAGGAATATATAAGAATAGGTAAGCATATACAAGAATAATCATAAATATTCAGAAGTAAGAATACAGGGTACAACTTAATATGTTTTAAACAAAGTATGACTTAAGGTGAATAGCATTCCAAGATCTTGGAAGAGGTTCTCCTTCCATGTTGGTCAACTTGTATGCCCCTTTTCCTGCTTCGGAATCTATCTTATAGGGTCCTTCCCATTTCGGAGCGAGTTTTCCATCAGCTGGATTGGTAGTATTCTGAAATGCTTTCCTTAGTACTAAGTCACCAACTTGAAATCTTCGTATCCTAATATTTTTGTTATATGATTTGGCTATCTTTTGTTGATATGTCGCCATCCTTATTCTTGCAATATCCCTAAGTTCATCAATAGTATCTAGATCCTTAGAGAGTGTTTCCTTATTGGATTCTAGATTTTGTAAGCTAGATCTTGCGGTAGGGATAACCATTTCAGTTGGGAGAACGGCTTCAGAACCGTATACTAAAGAAAATGGCGTTTGACCGGTTGCATTCTTTGTGGTTGTTCTATCAGCCCATAGGACAAATGGAAGTTCTTCAGCCCACTTTCCTTTCTTGGATCCCAACTTTTTCTTAAGGTTATTAATTATGATCTTATTGCTTGATTCCGCTTGACCATTAGCTTGAGGGTGAACAGGTGTAGAGGTGATCATCTTTATGCCCCAGCTTTCACAGAAGTTTGTGGTCCTTTTGCCTATGAATTGGGACCCATTGTCACAAGTGATTTCTGCAGGTATTCCAAATCTAGTCAAGATATTTCTCTTTATGAATGAAACTACTTCTTTTTCTCTAACTTGTACGAAGGCTTCTACTTCAATCCATTTTGAGAAGTAATCTGTCATAGCTAGCATGAACACCTTTCCTCCAGGAGCTTTAGGCAGCTTTCCTACTATATCCATTCCCCATTTCATGAATGGCCATGATGAGACTATTGGATGTAGAGGTTCAGCTGGTTGATGAAGTATATTGCTATGTCTCTGACAAGCATCACATTTCTGGGAATAAGACATTGCGTCTCTTCTCATAGTTGGCCAAAAGTATCCTGTTCTCAGGATCTTTGAGAATAATGCTCTACCCCCAGTGTGATTTCCACAGTCTCCTTCATGGATATCTTTCATTACTTCCAAACTTTCGGGTTTCTCCAAACACCTTAAGTATGGGCCTGATATTGATTTCCTATATAAGATATCTCGTATGATTGTGTATCTAGATACTTTTGCTTTAAAAGCTCTAGGATTTGTTTCCTCATCAGGTATTTTCCCTGTTTGAAAATAGTTCTTAATAGGGATAGTCCAGGATATTTCATGTGCTTCTGAGTGAAGAACTTCGGTGTTCTCGGGTTCACTATCCTGATCTATATCTTGCATATCTATAGCTGGTCTTAGAATATGTAGGATAGGGATATTAATATCCTCAGGAATTCTTAGGGATGATGCTAAGTTCGCCAATGCATCCGCTTCGGCATTCTCATCCCTTGGTATTTGAGTGATATCAAAGTTGTAAAAATATCCTGATATATCCTTAACTATTTCTAAATATTTTGCTAATTTATCTCCTTTAGTCATGTAAGAACCGTTAAATTGATTGGCTATTAGTAGGGAATCGACAAAAACATGTAAATTTCTGATGTTCATATCCCTAGCTAATTGGAGTCCTGCTATTAGGGCTTCGTATTCTGCTTCATTGTTAGTTGCTTGAAATTCGCAACTGATCGATTGGGGTATTATGTCCCCCTGTGGCGATTTTAGTATAATGCCTAATCCTGTTCCTCTTACATTCGAAGATCCATCTGTGAACAAGGTCCACTCACCAGTATCTTCGTCTAAGATTCTTACTTCTAGATCCACTTCTGGTTGTAGATCACTACTAAAATCAGCCACAAAGTCTGCTAAAGCTTGTGACTTAATTGCTGTCCTTGGTTCATAGATCAAATCATATGTGCTGAGTTTAACTGACCATTTTTCCATCCTTCCTGACAGCTCAGGTTTTCTCAGTACGGATTTGACAGGATAATTTGTTTTAATGTGTATTCTATGCGTTTCAAAGTAATGTCTCAGCTTAGTTGATGCCATAACCAAAGCTAAAATTAGCTTTTCCAAATGAGAATATCTAGTCTCAGCATCTACTAAACTTTTACTTACATAGTACACAGGGTGTTGCGATCCCTGATGATCCTTAACTAATATTGCACTTACAGTCGTTCGGGATACTGCTAAATATAGTGATAGAGGTTCACCATCTTCTGGTCTCATGAGTAATGGTGGTGAGGACAGATATTCCTTCAGATCTTGAAGTGCCTTCTCGTGTTCTTCATCCCACTGGAACTTCTTATTCTTTTTAAGGATATCGTAGAATCCTTTGAATTTCTCAGAAGATCTTGAGATGAATCTATTGAGTGCTGCTATTCTTCCCGTTAACCTTTGCACCTCTTTTATGCTTTTTGGGGATTTGAGGTTCAAGATTGCTTGAATTTGTTCCGGGCTAGCCTCTATTCCTCTTTTAGTGACCATATATCCCAAGAACTTTCCTGATCTTACCCCAAAATGACACTTAGATGGGTTAAGTTTCATATTATAGTGGTCCAGGATATCGAAGGATTCCTGAAGATCCCTAAGGTGATTTTTAGTTATCTTTGATTTGACCACCATGTCATCAATATATACTTCCATAGTGTCCCCCAGTTTCTCTTTGAACATCATGTTAACGAGTCTCTGGTATGTGGCTCCAGCATTCTTAAGCCAAAAGGCATTGCTGTATAGCAATATATTCCTGTTGGCGTCATGAAGGCTGTGTCTTCTTGGTCCGAGGGTTCCATTTGAATTTGTTGAAAGCCTGCTGATGCGTCCATGAAAGTCAACATTTCATGTCCTGCTGTCGCATCCACCATGGAATCTATATGTGGTAATGGAAATGGGTCTTTAGGACAAGCCTTATTGAGGTCTGTGTAGTCTACACAGACTCTCCATTTTCCATTCTTCTTTTGAACCACGACTACATTGGCTAGCCATTTTGGAAATTTGACCTCTCTAATCATTTTTGCTTTGAGGAGTTTCTCTACTTCCTCTTGAATGATTAGATTTCTTTCGGGTGCGAATTTCCTTCTCTTCTGGTGGATAGGCTTAATATTCCTATCTATTCCTAATTTGTGTGTGATCACTTCTGAGGATATTCCTGTCATATCCTCATGTTTCCATGCGAATGTGGAAACTCTTGATTTCAGAAAAGAAATCAGTTCCTTTTCAATATCCTCAGGGATACTGGTTTCCACAAGGACTTTGATCTCAGGATCATCGGGATTCAGAGGTACTTCCTTTACTTCTTTTTCCCTATATTCCTGAGTATCCCCAAGGTCGCACTTTGATTGCTATGCGGGTGAAGGTTTAGTTGTTCCTTTCATTGAAGACGAGTAGCACTCCTTGGCTTCCTGCTGGTCACTATTGATCTTCACTACTCCCCAAGGCGTCGGCAGCTTGACACATTGATGGTAAGTCGAAGGGACTGCTTTCATGTCATGTATCCAAGGTCTACCTAGTATAATATTATAACAGGAAAGGGAATCTATAATACAGAAGCGTTGCATAGAGTTTACCCCCTCGATGTATACCGGTAGTTTGATTTCTCCAACGGTGGCTTTAGTTTCGCCACTGAACCCGACTAGAATCAGAGATTTAGTTGTTATCTCTGATTCAGGAATATTCATCTTCTTAAGAGTCTCTAATTGGATGATGTTGACTGAGCTTCCTCCATCTATCAATATTCTGCGTACATAGTGGTTAGCAACATACAAAGTAATGACTAACCCATCATGATGAGGATCCAGGATATCCTCGCGATCTTGTTCTTCGAAGGACACCACTGTTTCAGCGGTGAGTGTTGATGTCTTTGTGGGTCTCTCTCCGTTTTCCATCTTGGCTTCTTTAGCATGTCTTCTAGCTGCAGAATAAGAGGTACCACAAATATCAGAGCCACCGGAAATGAAGTTAATTACCTTTGCATCTCTTGGTGGAGATGTTGCTCTTTTTGGGAATCCGTTGGAATCCTGTTTTCTTTCTTTCTTCTTTCCCAGTAGTTCTTTGAGATGACCTTTGCTCAATAAGTAGCTTATCTCCTTTCTTAATGCAATGCAGTCCTCCGTTATGTGGCCAAAGTCCTCATGAAAGGCACACCATTTGGATTTGTCCCTTGTAGCAAACTTCTTTTCCTTTTGTGGCCACCTGGCTTTTTCACCTAAATCCTGCATGGCACACATTAATTCAGGGATATCAACAGAAAAACAATATTCTGGTATCCTGGGATATTCTTCGTCATCCTCATCTTCTTCCACGGAGTTGATCTTGTGGTTATCCGTCTTGTAGTATGGCTTGGATTTGAATGACTTGCTGTTAGATGAATCCAGCTTTCTCTTTCCTTGATCGTTGGGAGGTGTTGTAGTAATCCTCTTTTGGATTTCCTTATCATCCTCCAATCTTATGAATCTCAGTGCACGGTTTCGAACTTCGTCCATGTTCCTGCAGGGGTTCATAACCAAATCATCATAAAATGGTGAGTCCCTTTGTAAACCCATCTTAAATGCTTGAACAGCCGTAGTGATATCGAGATTAGGGATATCCAGGGATTCTTTGCCAAATTTGTTGACATAACTTCTGAGGGATTCGTCGGATCCCTGGGTTACCCTATAGAGATCACTAGTCAGCCTTTCAAATGTCCTGCTACAAGAAAACTGATTGTTAAACAGATTAATTAGGTGAGCAAATGAAGTAATAGAGTAGGGAGGAACGTTAAGCAGCCATTTTAGGGCTGCCCCTGTTAATGTTGAACCAAATCCTTTGCATAAGCATGCTTCCTTCAGATGTGGGGGTATAGGGTTAGTCTCCATTCTTTCCCTATATTGCGCCACATGTTCTTCAGGGTCAGTGGTTCCATCATACAGTTTCATTGTTGGAGTTTGAAATCTTTTCGGGATTTCAGCATCACATATAGGTGGAGCGAATCTGGATATCCTGTGAGTGGTTGTTGGTACTTCCGGGATAGGTTTGACTATTCCTGGTACACTTGAGATCATATCCCGGAGTTTCTGTATTTCCTTAGCCACTTGAGGAGATATCCCTGAATCCTGCGAAGAACCAAGATTAGTAGTTTCAAATGGAGAATAATTATAAGTGTTGCTAGTAATGGGAGTTAGATAAGAAGTTCCCAGGATATTTGTATTATCCCGAGATATCCTTAACCCTTGGGATCCCTGAGGATCCCCGAGACTAGTTTGCATAGGAATAAAGTCTCCTGAATGATTCCCAGACATCCCTGATGTCCCGAAATCCAGGATCCTTGGAGCCAATGGAGTGGAAGTCTCTTTCTGCTTATTCTTTTCAGCCCTCAAAGTTTCCATTTCTCTAAGAAGCCTCTGATTCATTTTCTGTTGATCCAACATTTGCTGCTGAACCTGTTGAAACATACTCAAAATATCATTGTTAGAAACAAGTATAGGAGCAGAAGTGGTAGTTCTTGTCGATGGAACACTTTCGGCTATAAATGTTGTCTTCTTCCCGGAATTATCGGGCTTCTTGGAAAAAACAGGAATCTGCGAGGACACATTAGTAGTAGTAGCAGAGACAATAGGTAATGAAGAAGTTGATCTCGGTTGTGAAGCCATTTTTCACTGTCTTTTTCGAAGAAACGCCTTTAAACAAGGTTTTAATTATCAAAAACACAAGTTTTGCCCCACGGTGGGCGCCAAATTGTTTCGGGTAAAAATTAACAAGTGTAACTTTTAGCAAAACCGAATTAGTTTAGTGGGGTATTGTGTTTAACAAGTAAATATATTGAATATCAAAAATATATGTTCAATATATCCCTAAATATCCCTGAGGATCCCTAGGGATATTTCAGAATATATAACGAAATAAACAGCTTGCACACGAGATTTATACGAGGAAAAGCCCTTAATCCCTTAGGATTGCCGGCATAAAAACCTCGGGAGGTGACAATCGTCACTCTGCCTTGTTCTTATTAATATGAAAAATACAAAATTACAATACAAGAGCGCAATTGATCGATCACTAAGTGTTTCTGGACTTCGAATGCCGAGAATGTGAGCAACAAGTAATCAGAAGTGAGCTAAGTGAGTGGTGTGTGTTTCCTAGATCGATATCGCCTCAATTTATAGTAAAAATGATACAACGATATTCCCGAATATTCCGGCGAGAATCTCGGAATCATGACCATGTCCTCAATTGTGGCAGCCACCACGTCCATCAAACGTGTGGAAGCGCTTTTGTCAACTAAACCCCGGATCTTTAGGTCAAATCCAGTCAATATGACCGTTGGTGACTTGTTCTCCACTTGTAGCCGTTATTTAGCATGTTTACCACGTTTTCTTTGACTTTATCCCGACTTTTAGGGTAAAACACGTACATAATAAGTTACCTGCAAGACTAAGTCGAGCTATACAGAGAAAAGATCAATTAGCAATGTTAGCATTCAGGATATTTAAGGATATTTGAGGATACTTAAGAATATTTGAGGATACTTAAGAATCCCATATTCCGGATTATCCTCGGCTATCCCTAATCTCAGACCATAAAAATTGACCCACAACAGTTTTGTTAATTATATTTTTTTAATTGAAAAATTCAAACATAGTTTTTTTAAACTAATGTATATACACTTTATGACTAATTTTTGCAAAGACATAATTGTTTTATCTTTCACATGTTATTAATCTATGTTATCTTTTAATGTTACAATATTTTTCGCTATTACAAATATTAATTTACTAAAAATTAATTTATCTTTATTTGTGTATTTTTTAATTCATTATTTTAATTTTTTTTTGAACGACACATTATTTTAATTAACTAAACCACCTCGACTCACATACATGTAACGAAGACAACAAGAGTAACTATATTAAACGAACTATTTTAATGGCTCGAATTATCAAAAATGGCATCACATATTCTTTTTATGTATGTTTAATGATTGAATCCATTTTATGTCGATTGTAATTATATCGTTTTATTAAATTCTTTTTTCGATTTGCATCTTACCGTTAAGTCAATCTGTGTGTTACACGGGTTGCTAACCTAGTATTTATATATAATCTTAGAGTTTGATGTTTGGGTTGTAAGGATTAAAGTGTTAAAAATGGCGTTGATTCACTAAATATTTTTCATACACCTCCTTGATAAAATAATATCATATGATTAAATATTGACATATGATGTAATTAGGTCAAAAACATGTTTGTTACACATACTATATAAATAAATTTTAATATTATCCATTTTAAATAATATATCATATATTTCTTAAGATATTTTATAAAGAATAAAAAATATAATTTATAATGTGATCATATAATGTTTACCAAATTGAATGATTTCCTTTTAATTGACGAAAGAGAAGAAATACTAATTTTTTTTAATAAAATGGTCATATAAATATCTAATAGGAAGAAGATATATAAAACCAATTTTGAAATGATTTAAAAACATATCATTAGAAACATTTATTTGTTATAGTAGGTAGATATGTAACTAAACCACCCGGGTTGGATAAAAGGACGTACCGACGTACCCTGCCGGTGAAACTAGTTTGGTAGTCAAATTTTGACCGTTTAACTAACTTTTCCTATTTATAAAGAAAAAAATAAAATTATAAAGATACCTCATTATTCTAATAGTTATAAATAACTACATATTCCTACAACATATATTTATGAATAATAATTGTATAATAAGAAGTTCAGTTGACACAAATTGTTTCAATTTCAAACCTTTCCAAATCGTTAAACCCATTTTGAAAAGTGTTAAAGTTCAATTCACACTTTAAACAATTTTCCTTAGAGGCCACCGAGACGGTTGCTAGCGACCACGCTTTACATGTTTCTCTCGAATAGTCGAGTATTGGGGGGACCTGGAGGTTTACCATGCAAGTGAGTTTCCACGGTTATTCAAAAAAAGTTCAACTCACAATTAGGGCGATTTTCCTTAGAGGTTGTCGACTCGGTTGCTTGCGGCCGTACTTTACCTGTTTCTCCTAGTTGGTCGGGCATAGGAGATCCGAGGGTTTACCATGTAAGTAATTCCCCACGGTCATTAAAAAATTCGTTAAAGCCATGAAACCATGAAAAACCAAACCATTTAGATTTTAAATCGGCCAAACCGGCTGACCTATTTCAGTTTGATCGGTTTGGTCGATATATAAACCCGTCTAATGTACGGTATACTTGCAAGAACCAAACAGTAATGGAGTAAACAAATTCATGAATATATACTTATGCCTTCATTGTTTAGTATAAAGAAGAAAATTTTAATACCAAAGTCTAAACATTTCTCAAAGCAAAAGAAAACATGAAAACAATAAAAAAAACAAAGGGAAACTCTAAACTCACCTTAAGTCTATAAAGTTACCCTTTTAATCTTCATTATCACACAACACCGTTACTATGTTGAAAGAAGAACAAACAGACTATACAACTATTTTAACATTGTCGATAGACGCACTTTCCGCCAAATTTTACTTGCCAAAACTTTAAACAGGAATGACATCAAGCCTCGACGAGTCTTCACACCTTAAAACAATGCCCTCCAGGCTCGCTGGAAAAAAGCACCTTGTCCATTGACATCCAGTTGGGACCGGCTCGGAAGGTGGGACAATCATCAACACATTGTTGTGTCTCTGCACGATCCCCATTACGCTCACAGAATCACCTTCTTTAATATACCTGAATAATATTTCAATTTAGGATCAAAGTATAAGTATATTAAGGAATTGTGAAAGAAAGGTATTGAGTTACATACCCTTCTTTGAGGCGCATCACCCGATCATCACTAGAGATTTTTCTATCGCTCAACCATCTGACGAATTGGGGAGATGAATCTATGTTTGACTGGTCAACTTCTATGACAGAAGGTTCATCCACATATGGAGTTACACAGGCCCCATAACCAGTCTTAACTAATGCCCTTAACCCAGATTGGAAGTCAGATATATAGAAATCCACCACATGCCTCTGCAAATATTTATGCATATTAATCTTATGCTCAAATTAAAGATTACTGAAAATACTACAAAAATGTTGCAACATTAAACTTTCTTATGTTTATACTTATGATATTCTTTTCTTCATAATTTGTTGAGTAATCAACAAAATTCCCATAATGTATGTGCCGAATCAGCAAACACAATTTTCACAAGCTGGAGGGAGGAGTGGATTTGAGCATCAAAATAAAGATGGATCTTTAGTGAACATTAATTTATTTATACATAATCCTCATGTTTACAAAAGATGCATCTTGACCTATTGGTTCTCATCCAATGTTCTTAGAAAATTAAGTAATAAAATTTTGAGTAAATTATCGATATGGTCCTTGTGGTTTGCTAGTATTTCACTCTTAGTCTTTAGGTTTTATAAATTACCTATATAGTTCCAAACTTTAAACATTTGTAAGTGTAACATATATAGTCCTTAAGTCACTAAATTACTCTCACATAATTGACCAAATTACCCTCACATAAAGATTATATGTGTTACAAACGTTCAAAGTTTGGGGCCATATGGGTAATTTATGAAATCTAGGGACCAAAAGTGAAATATTAGCAAACCATAGGGACCATCTCGGTAATTTACTTTAAAATTTTTGTTAATTTGTCGCATGCATTTCCAGTTTTATATCATTTCCTGTAAAATTTAATGTGGTCAACTAAAAATATAAAAATCCAGAATCTTAATAGTCGGTTAACCATTTAAGACATGAATCAATGAGGGGATCTTCATGATATTAATAAAAGTCAAAATCTGTGTTCTTTTTGGACCATAGTGAGTGTTATCAAATCCAGTGGAGAATATTTACTTTATGTAAAAGCTATATACATGTGCAAATCTAAAATAAAAAGAAACATGTGCCCTACAAACCTAACAAGCAGTATGATAGATCAATATCTATGTTTATAATGTAAGCAAACATGTCAGTCAGTTTATGAAGCATGAAAGCTTAGCCCCTTAAAAGAAATAAAAAAATCAAATACATGTGTTTTTTAAATAAAAAAGCGTTGAAACTTGAAAATTTTAATTATTTTTTATAAAGATATTAATCAATTTTCTCACCTCCATAGAACGCAAACCCCAGCTAAAGAGGCGATGTGTGGGATTTGCAGGTTTTGAACCCCATCCGCGATATTCATATAAACTTGTGGAAGTATAAACGCATCTGGGAACCCTCTGGAATGATGACTCCAAAGGAAAATTTCCACAAGTAACCACCTTCAAAAAATAAAGATTTTAACGATTAGTGAAGCATATGCATAAAAATATAGAACATTAGTTCAAGATTATATAATACATTTCTAGTTTAGTGAGATGCATCTATCAATGTTACGAAAACATTAATCAATACTTGGTTCATAGTTATCAAATACGTAAGGCACCCTAAAGGCGATTGGTCCCCGCCTAGGGCCTAGGCGTTAAGTGCCAAAAAAGCGGGGGCCTAAGAAAAAAAAGCGTCATTTCCAAAAAAAATCTAAAATAAATTATAAAATAAAAAATAAGACTAGAAATCCAAAAAGTTCTCACTAACCAAACGCAATGTTTAAAATATCAAATAGCAAAATCATCCCAAATGAAAAAATCCCTCAAAACCAAAAAAGTTTAAACTTGAAAACAAAAGGTTCATAAAATAATAGATAATATTTCTTCATAACCAAAGTTGTGTCTGACCTTCCTAATTATGTTAACTTATAATTAATTTATATATTTTTCATAAATTAAAAAAAAAACAAGTTTCCAAGTGGCGCCTGACTTTTCTAATTATCAAAAGCGGGATTTTACCGCCTGGCTTCAAATTGGAGCCTAGGCGCTCAAGGCGCTCGCTTTTAATAACTATGACTTGGTTCCAAAACTATGCATGGTATGCAAACGAAACATAAACCCCTAAGCCGCAGTAAAACTTGTTTAGAAAAAAATAAATAAATTGCATACAATGATGTTGCAATCTTTTTACTTCGTTGGCTAAAAAAATTTGAAACGTGTCAACAAACAAGTTATGTGAAATACATATTAAGCATCTAAATGGACTGTATACGGTAATGGATTTATCATCACATTTCATTATATGTTTACGCCCCATTTGCGGTGCACACATATAATGTATATATGTGTGGGCCCTTAAGGGGCAAAAGTAAATGTGCACTAATTTTAACGTTATTTTAATTATTTTGTGAAAATCACGTTAAAATCGTTGGGATGATCAACTTCAAACGATAACTTTGAGCCGGGACTCTTTCAAAACAGCCTCTCTATCCCAATTGGGATAGGGGTAAGGTTTGTATCTATCCTTCCCCCTAGACCCTACTGAAAAGTGGGAATATGCTGAGTAAGGATGTTGATGTTGTTGTTATTTCATTATATGTTTAATCAAACAATAGAAATGAAATGACTTTTAATATCAATTTATGTGAAATACATTATACACTACATAAAGATAATACAAATTATACCAATAAAAGCACATTAAAATCTCAATTAAGAGTATATCTAGTTGAAGTAAGGCATTTCTATAAAATAAAATCAGCATACCCCAGACACCTTGACGAACTGCCCATTTTTTGCTGTTCTTAGTTCAGCATCATGATAGTTATCAATAAAATCGATCATAGATTTTCTTCCCCAGCTGCCATCACCAAAAAATTACAGTAACAATGAGATAACAAGATTGCTAAAAGCATACACACAAAAATTAATAAAAAAAAATTATAGAAATAAAACCCATGGTTTCCATAACCAAAAAAACAACCTAGAGAAAGAATGTCCATCCTCCTTACGTAGGTAAGTAACTGCTTGATTTTTAGCCATGGTGGTTTGCGATTTACCCGACCCTGCAGTGTCTGTTGGACCTGACCCCCTCCGAGGTGCACCGGTTGAGTTAAGGGGCCCAGATGTGATGAGTCCTGTGGTTGGAAGAACTGGGGGGATAGGTCCAGAGTTGTGTCGAGAAGAGGGCATCCCTCCACCTTGTGGTCCAGAAGACTTCCTAATGGGTTCACCGTGTTTATTCAAAGGACCAGAACTAGCTTTCTTCATTGAAGATGAACCAGGACCAGCCCCGGATGAACCCATTCGGTTAGCCGAGTTTGATGATGTTTGGATGGAATGAGATGAACTCCCACCACCAAATGACCCGGTTCTTAAAGGGGCGTTGGCTATAGGTCCAGATTTTCTTGGTCTAGAACTAGCATTTTCCACATCAAACATTTTTCCAAGTTCACCAGATTTTTTAATGTCACCCCCAGTGTAAGGCACTGCAGTGGAGGACATAGTTGGAGTCCTTTCTTTCGGCTGCTCAGGCCGGCCCGATACATATAACCCATTATTCAATTGATGAGACGGAAATCGTGAACTCATTTTTTAACACAGAAAATGAGAATTTGTGCGGGTAGACAGTTCTTGTTGTAATATTCAGCTTACATCAACAGGTTCATGTGCAAAATTTAAAACCTATACAACAAATAGAGCATCATGAGTTCTCTGGAAGTACTTCAAGAAAATAAACTATAGAATCCAATTTTGAATATCTACTCTAACAAAATCACACATGGAAAACAAGGTCTCAATAAAAAATTTAAGTGCATAATAGTATAAGATCATCAGCATGGTTACCTCAAAAGAAAAGGAAGTAATTACCTCATATATTTGTGCTAATCAACGAAAAAAGTCCATTGAACTCGATTTAGGGACAAAATGATAAAACCCTCACAAGTACTAACAAATTCTTGCATCAAAATTCATGGGATTCAGTCATTCAAGAACAGACCAATAGGATTCATATGCATAGAACATCAAAAATAAATTATGCATGAACAACTGTCAAGGAATATTAGCAGATTAACAAATCTGAAGTATGAATCAAATTAAATATAATGAAATGGGAAAACATAATACAGTAAAAATTTGCCATTATTCCGTTTTAAGGCTAACTATCAAGGCAAAATTCAACTTGATTGCAGGATCCATCTAGAATAAAAAAAAAAAACAAGCACAGTGAAATCAGAATCACCATATGCTTTAAGTTGATTGATTAACAAAGAGTCTAACATGTTATGGATCCAAATAAGAAACATTGACCCTAAAACTTGCAACAGATCAACGTGAGAGATCTTAGATGCTGAATCAAACCAGAAGTTCTTATACCCAAAATATGTCTCATTTCAATCAAGTAAAAGTTACAGCAAATTCAGTTCTGAAATCAAAATCTTTGTAACAGGAAATCCTTCGGCATCAAAATCTAACTTGAAATCGCAAACAATAAGCTCGATAAATGATGAAAACTAGAATGTACCTTCAATCTTGAGTGGAGATCAGAAGCCCTAAACAACGGGTTGGATAGAATTCAAAAGTGCAAGAAATTACAAGGCTTTTTTCGCAGTGATTGACCAAAAAATGAAGAATTTTGCACATACCTTGCGATGAAGTATGAACATGATGGCTGATCATGAGATGAGAGAGAGAATGAGAGTTTTAAATGGGGTTTGTTTGGTTGTTTCCAAAACAGATTTGTAAGGAACCCTTGGTGAATTTGCACTCAAATGTTTAGCGTAGGTTAAATGTTGGTTGTTCTATTTCACTTTTCATTTACACTACTTGTAGTTTCAACTATTTACAATACTTGCATAAACTTTTTATGATCTTGATTAGGGGTGTTCATTGGATCGGATAACAGTTTATTCGGGTCGGGTTGTTCGGATTTGAAAATTTTAAGACTTTATCCAAAACCCGACCCGAAATCGAAAATTTTCTATCCGATCCGAATCTATCGGAATAACCCGAATAACTTATTTTTTCATCCAAATAATCCGAACAACCCGAATAAACAGGGTTTATTCGGGTTGAATTCAGATATCCGATCCGAATAAAGAGGATTTTGGATATCCGATATCCGATCCAAATTCGGAAAACGGATATCTTATCCAAATCTTTAATTCGGATCGCTTTTTTCGAGTTTTGGATACGATTCGGATTTCAGATTTTTTTGGATTTCAGATTTTTTGAACATCCTTAATCTTGATTCTGCAGTGAATCCCCAGACCCTACTGAAAAGTAGGAATATATTAGGCAAGTTTGTTCGTCATTCTTGTCAAGAATATTAATTTTTGTTTCAAGAAAAAACAGGAGCTGATTGCCTCACGTGACGTTTAGAGGAAAGGTGTTGCGGGTCAGTTAAAAAGTTTGATAACACTGAAACTCTTATATTATTGTCAAGTGACATCTTTAATGTTATCAATGTCTTGTTTATTTTTGTAGTTGATAACACATTCCAATAAGACCAGGTTTTATTTTGTTCAACTTTACAATATTCATATAACATTCTCTATTTCAAACTAGATCTTTAAATTTTTATAGTTTTAGTTGTTTTTTATATCCATCCAGATCTATATATTTTAAAATTAAAAGTTTGTTTGGATACAAATTGTCTATATACAAATAACCTTAGTCATAATTTTTATAACTTTTTGAATACATAAGAGAAAAGATAATAAAATAAGTATTCGCAAGTTAAATAGAGATTAAGATGTAATAAGAAGTGATAGGTTAAACAAAACTTAAAGATAAATATAAAAAAATTGTGATATTTAGTTAAATTACAAAAATAAAAATAGATATTTTGATCAAGAGAATCACTAAACATCTTAACATCACAAGTCAAGTTATTAGCTAAGACTAGAGATGCACAAAAAAACCGGTTAACCGAACCGGTACCGGTTCGTAACCGGTTAGAAACCGGTTATTCAAATCGGTTTTAGGTTTTCAAAAAAACCGGCGGTTTGGGACCGGTATTTCTCATTAAAAAATCGGTTATTTGGCGGTTAACCGGTTTCGGTTATATATCGGTTTCGGTTTTTGAGCTCAAAAAACCGGTTATTAACCGAACCGGTTATTGATAAAAACTGGTTGCCAGGCTTTGACCGGTTAACCAGTTCGGTTATTCTAAAACCGGTTTTCGACCGGTTAACCGATTTGTGCACCTCCAGCTAAGACTACTGATAATTCTTTTTTTATAACAAACAGACTCAACTAATATGCTTTTAAACTACGACAAATACTTTCATTTATAATTTTTTTTAAAAGACACAAACATCTATCAGGTGATATAACGGAGCCACTACTTCTATACCTTCTCATATAAACGTGAACGAATATGAATGAACTAACACAACTTTATAGACCAACATTTTTTTTTTTGAAACTGATACGTTTTCTCACAAATTAAAAAAAATAATAATAAAAAAAGCTAGAATTTGAATTTAACCTGAAAAAAGTATTCTTGACCTAACACACACATAGCTTGGCAATGCAGAAAAAACAAAAATAAAAACGCGTTATGAAATGATAAATAGATAAATATATGAAGGAGACGAACCTTGCACATGGAACTATTTTGACAAAATATAAATGGGATATAAATAATTGTTTTTTATTAAATAAAGTCTACTCGCTGTCCTTCTTTCTAGAAATGGTTAGTACATCTAACCAGAACCCACATTATTGTTTGTACCAATTATAAGCTAGCATTATCAATGTGAATATTTTGTTGTATAAATAATCAATAAATTAGTCTGTATATTTTTTTGTTTTTTATAACAAGAATTATTTGATTAGGTTTATTGGACTAGAATTACTGTTTTTAGTCAATTCTATGAAAAGTTAATGCTCAATTCTTCCAAATGAAGGACCATAATCTTTGTCAGGTAATAACTTAATAAATTTATTTAGAGTTAAGTATATAAAAGTCCTTGTGGTTTAGCCATATTTCTCAAAAGATCCCAACCTTTGTAAAAATACAAAAAAGGTCCCTACTTTTACAAAAAAATGTCCTTACTTCAACAAAAAAATGTCCATACTTTAACAAAAAGGTCCCTAAAGTAGGAACCTTTAGGGACATTTTTTGTTAAAGTAAGAACCTTTTTTGTTATTCGTCTTTAGAGTATTAGACCTTTCATGTTAAAGTAAGGACCTTTTTTGTTATTCGACTTCAGAGTATTAGACCTTTTATGTAGTTTCTCAAAGGTTTGGGCTTTTTGTGAAATATGGTTAAACCACAGGGACCTTTTATGTGCTTAACTCATTTATTGATTTTTAATTATCGACAAATTTAAAAAAAAAATACTTTGAAACTAAAACATAGCAAATTTGCAGATGATTTATGTTCATGGTTAAATTTAGCATTATAAACTATAAAAAGAGACAGTACGTTGTTTACGTCCTGGAAAAAAAACTAAGGACATTTTTTTTTTCAGTTGGGACATTGTTAGTTAGCCTTAACTAGGGTTTCAATATGGTATGACAAAGGAATCGATGTTAAAGAAAGAAATTAAGAGATCAATGTTAAAGCTTTACTACCACTTAATAGTGTTTTTTTTTTATCGATATTCTATTTTGCTAGGATTTTGATTTCGTTTTCATGCATAAAATCGAGGGTTTCTTTTCAACGTTCTTTTAATAAAGTGTATAAGAAATCTTGAGGGAATTTAGGTGCCATAATTGATGTCATTTAAAAAAGTAAAAGGTATTCAACAAATGGGATTGAATCAACGACTATGATAAAAGATTAGAAAGATGTTGAAGATGTTGGTAATTTTAATGTTATCAACTATTTTAGTGACTGTATTAACTTGGTGATCAAGATAATAATATTAATAATTAATCGAGTTAGGTGGCACGAGAGTACGAACTTGTTTGTCATTAATATCATATAAGTTAGTTACTTAATTATATTAATAAAATTAATTGGATTTCTAAATTTATTAATGGGCTTATAGATAAATTAAATAAATAGAGCAATTGGGCTCTTAATAAAAACTGCTTCTAGCTCTCGCCTCTTGGTATCCAATTTTGGCAGACATATTACATATAGGAAGCATTTTTGGATTTTTGAGAAATGCTCTCGATTAGAGGTTGCACATATCGGGTTTTTTCAAGAACCAGGTTCGGGTTTTTTGAAATCAACTGGGTCTGGGTCCAAGGAATATCCGGTTCTGATTCCGGGCCGAGTCCACCAAATGAAAGCCATAACCATGTGTGCCCAGGTCGGGTCGGGTATGAAAACCGGGTATAACCGGATATGGGTTAAAATTTATTTTTTTGCGTTCTCATAATTAAATATTTAAATAACATAAAAATTAATTATACGTATATTAAAAATAGAATGGGTATGATCTTATTTAATGGAGAATAGAATAAACAAGCAATTGTATAAGTGTAATTATCATTTGGTCCATCTTATTATTGAACTTGAAGCCAACTTAGTGTCCCATGATGAAGTATAATTATTATCCATAAAAAAACAAGCAATTATACAACATGTAGAACAGTCATTACAAAATATTAGACGCAAAAAACTTATACAACTCAAAATGCTAATTATTAAGACCGATAATCAAATTATAAGGTTACTTTGATAATCAAATATGTAATATTCGTCATTCCTTTCAATGTTAATCACTAATAATGCAGATTGGCCATATCACTAAAAAAATTAATACGTTGAAAAGTCCCATCGCATCTAGCGGCATGATCAACACTAGTTTTATTTATTTTAAACAATTTACAACCTAATACATAAACATTTAAATAACATAAATTTCATTTTTATTTTTTTTAAATTAAGAACTAATACATAAGTCTAAGAAAAACTAATTATACAACGATAAATCCCAATTGCACCAAACTTTCGGGTATCTATTGTTAGGTAAAACCCGAGCAACAATTAGTTCGGTAGAACATTCTTGCCCAATGGACGATTGTGATTGAGCCATAGTAAGAAAATAAGAAAGATTAAGAAGAGAGTGAACAAAATTAACTTGAGAGTTTTTTTTTTGCGTTTTTGCGTTTTGAGCACTTGGATTTGTGTTTGAGAGTTGTGAATGAACCAATTAATCAAAAATCTTTATATACTTGCTTAGAGGGTTAAAATGGTCAAAAAAATCGAAAAAACGGTCACAAACGGCTATTTTTGAAAAAAAACGTCTGGTTTTCTAAAAAACGGTGAAAACTAGGTCCTAGTCAGGTTTTTTCAGGACGGGTCCGGGATGGGTTGGAACTGGTCACCAAAAAACTACTACCCGGGTATGAACCGTCAGGTTTTTTCGAGTTGGAACCGGGTCCGGTTCCAGGTTCTAGACCGGGTCCGGGTATGGAACCGGGTTTTTTGTGCACCTCTACTCTCGATCACAAAAAAGAAAAAGGGGCATACGGTTCCTTTTTGCACATATAACTAAATTCGATTTCAATCTCAATATCTCTAAGTCTAATCCGTTTAAGCATTTGATTCATACCATCAAATAGTTTGATCTGATAATGGTTCACGATTCTTAGAGATTATCCAAGTTGCAGTATTTTCAAGTTATACCATAGTTATCAATAGCGATAAGCTAGCTATACGCTACGTAGCGAATAGCGGTATCTAGCGACCGTTATTTCGTGTTTGGCGATAAAATGAACATAGAAATTCAATAAATATTTTTAGTCATTCAAAATACCACCAAAATATCAACAAAATAATCATTCATAGTTTTACACAACCAAAATAGCTTAATGAACTAATACGTAAATGTTTAGGGTCAATTTAGATGTAAAATGTAACTTTGACGATGATAATTGGAATTTTGTTAAAGAAAAAGTAAAATAGAAAATAAATTATTAAATGCTTCTCACCCTACGTTGTAAGTGTGTACGTGCTCTTGTTCTCTCTCAATCGACCACCTGTTGCTATTCAATCAAAACAGTTGATTGTATGTTGCTTTTCAATTGCAATCGTGAATCATCTGTTCCTCATTGTTGTCAATTTCAGTCCAGACTCCAATTAAGTCGTCCTCCTGGCCGTTTGACCTAGCCTGAACTACATAAGTGCTTCTTGATCATCAAATTCGTTGATAATTTCAGTCCAGACTCCAATTCATCATCCAATTCAGTCGTCCTCCGATTCCGCCGCAGTCCAATTTTGTCATCCTCCTCATCGTCCGATTCAGTAGACGTCGCATTTGTCGTCATCCAGTATCATTGTCGTCCAATTCAGACTCCAATTCCGCTATCTTCACGCTTTCTTACCGCAAAACCCTAATATCGGGTCCTTCACGTATCGCCTCATAGCATGCTATAGTGACCACTATGGCCGCTATCGATAACCATTAGTTATATAATTGTGGTTTTATGAAGTTCAACCAATTTAAAGAATAATTCCGATTAGTGATTTTATATATCCATTCATAATCAATATGGTGATTATTTTGAACAGAAGAATTGCAGGGTTTTTCTTCATTCTTCATTTCTTGTTATTTGCGAGCAAATATCACCAATTTTTTAAGTTTGTTTAGGACAACATAAACGCAGCGAATGGAAACTTTATGTTGGAAATTAAACTTGGTATTGTAGTGACAATAGTTATGCATTTAACCTTCTATAGGAAAAGCCGAAAAGTAAGGTATTATCTATAATTTTAATCTTTTTAACTTATTTACAAAGGGTTATGTTAAACTAAATAAACTAATTATTCTAAAAAGTCTAAAAAGATTCATAAGCTATTAGATCATTAATCAACAGATATGATTAAATCAAATTGTTGGAGAATATTTTAGTAATAACCACTTTTGTTGACTTTTTATCAAGCCTCCCACATTTTTTAAACTTTCATAACTTTAACCTACGACATTATTTTTTGAACATAAAAACAACCATTTTTTCTTCAAAATGAGTATAGTGTTGATATATAAAAAAAAATTGTTTTTTCAGTTCGTTGTGTCTTTTGTACAAGTTATCGTGTCTTTTGTGTTTCCTGCTCAATGTTGTGTTTTTCTGAGTAACTAAAAAACACAATGACGAGTACGAATGACACAATAACCTTTAAAAATACACAATGACATGTAAAAAATACACAATTACCTATAAGAAAAACATAAAAAAATGATTATGCACTAATGTTTAAGAAAAACACAATGATGATAATTACACGTTATAAATTGAAAAAAATTTCATTTTGTATAGCAACACTATACTTATTTTAAAGATTAAAAATACTCATTTTATTGATATATTTAATATATATATGTATATACGTTAAATTTATGAACGTTTAAAAAAAGTGAGAAAAAATGGGCATTACTAAATTACCCAGCAGTTACTTTTCCTTCTAAAATTTTAAACTTTCTCTCTCAAATTTCTTGTAGATCCAATGGTCAATAACATTTTTAAACTTTTTAGGATAAAGAGATCGAAAGTAATACTATTTATAAATGCTAATGTGTGACATTTTGTTTATGATACAAGCAATATATGATTTTTTTTTCAAATACCTATGAAGAGTGCCTTCCGAATTTTCATAAATTGCAACAAGTAATGGAATTATGTTTCCTAAACTTTATTTTATTGTGATCGCAATACATTCAAGTAGCATATGCATGGTTTGTCTAATTTCAAATTTTAAAAGTTTGGTTTCGGTTTTCAAGAATCATAAATCACTGACAAGTTTGATTCGATTTGGCCTAAAAATCCATCAAAACCTAACCATGTATACTAAGTTTTTTTTAGGAATATGACACTTAAATTCTATTTAGCTTTGAGCCCTCAAAATAATTAAGCCGTTCATGAGAGACTCTATAAAACTTTATAAATCTTTCACCAAAGAACAACCTTCATTGAATTACATATACTCAAAAACTTCAAAAGGTCTATTGATTTCTTCGCGAGCCATGCTCTATGGTAGTCGAATACGAGGAAATTTTGTCTAAACTGTACATGGAACATGTCGTGACTAGGGTATGAAACCCGTGTCATATATAGATTAATGCAAAATGTATTCTTAGAAATGGGACATAGCGTTTTGAGAGTAGGACATAAGATATGTGTAAACTAGCACTACTCACGTAGTAAGATAATAATTGTATAACCAAATCACAAAACATATATACAGAGTGCGTCGTTCTATAAAGTTATGAAAATCTTTCCAATCAAATTCATTTTTCTTGAATGTCTTCTTTGATTCTTGTTGAGTTCTTGTAAACAAATGTGAAAGAACTAAAGATAAGGATCAACTATTGATGATTAATAAGTAAGATATGACATGCATATACGTTTTTGCTTAATTAGAATTTGGCAATTCACATATAAACGAAGGAAAGATGATTGGAAGAGGTTTGGGTAGTTTTTGAAAAAATATACGTGTATGATGTAATTAAAAAGAAAAAAAATTTTAAAAAAAAAAGAGAAGAAAAAATTGGATCTTTAAATATTTGTCGATGTTGAGGAATGAGGATTAAAAGCGTACACGTTGACAAACAAAAAAATAGTAAACTTTGTAATTTCTAAATTATCGACAAAGTAAATTGTCAAAATGATCCCTATCTTTATCTTTAGTTAATATTTCACTCTTAATCTTTACGTTTCATAAATTACACATATAGTCCAATACATTAAACATTTTAAACACTTACAACATTTAGGTGGGGTAATTTGATCAAATATTCAAGGATAATTTGATCAATTAAAGATTGTACGTATTACAAATATTAAAAGATTTAAAATTATATGAATAATTTATAAAACCTATAAAACACAGATGAAATATTAGCAAACAACATAAACTATATCAGTAATTTACTCTTTTATTCAAATTAAAACTATGATCTAAACATACCTTTCTATGGTGTAATATACAATATTAATTTGGCCATATCTTTTGGGAAACTTAGTTTTTATGTTAGTGTTTTTTTTTTCTTTCTATATTTGTTGTAATTCATTTAATATTTCTCATATAATAAGAAAAATACTAGATCTTTAGTTTAATTTTTTGTTACTATTTTGGTATGTTGTTATGAGAAAAAAGCGCCACTTTAGCATTTACTAATTCCATTCCAATGTTAACCTAAAAAAATGATCTAACTCTCATAAGTGAAATGCCATTTCAATGTTAATCTAAAAAGAAGATAACCTAACTCTCATAAGTGAATGTTATGAGCACAACTTAACATTTAAGATTATGCACCTAGTCAATACTATGATTATCCTTATGCTTATAAATGAATGCTAATGAGATAGGGCTGTCATAATGGGTCAGACACGGCCCGCTAAGACACGACACATTAAGAAACGAAACACGAACTGGTTAAACACGAACACGACACGTTAAAAACACGTAAACACGAAATGACCCGTTAAGGAATCTGTTAACAGTTAACACTATAAATGACCTGTTAAAGAACATGTTAAAACCCGCTAAAAAACTTGTTAAGGAGCCCGCTAAAGAACTAAGGTTAGATAATTAGAAATTTTTTGAAACAAATCGGTTACCCACATATTTTATTGCATTATTTATTTTAAATTTTAAACAGGTCTTAACATGTCTTAACGGATCTTAACAGGTCTTAACGGGTCTTAGCGGGTTTTACTTGTTTAGATATGAAAAAAAACAGGTCTTAACGTGTCGACCTGTTTTAGACACGAAACATGTTAAAATCGTGTCGTGTCGTGTTAACGTATTCGTGCCTAAAATTGTCAGCCCTACAACGAGACATGTTTATGTTTGTTGTTACATGAACATTTAAATAAATAGAATTTTCTTGTTTGTGGTCTTCTATTGAAAAAATAAACAGTGTCTATGTTCGTTCATGTTTATTCGTTAATAGTACAAAAGACGACATAACAAATGATATAAATGAACAAACATAAACACAATAATTAAATTAATATAGACAGCTATAGCATAACAAACATAATTAACAGAAAATATATTAAAATCTTAAAAGGATGTCCTAGGAAATTTGATTAAAGCATCTAGTTAATAGGAGATGTTCAATTAAGAAATATTGTTACTTGAGAACTAAAAGAACCAATTCTAACTACAAATTCAAAAAGGTAAAAAAGTAACTTCTCCTATTTTAAGGGAAAATTACTTTTCTACCCTTTAAAACATGTAGTTCAAAATTAGTTCATTTGGTTCTTTCATATTTAGTGGTTCTTAATGGACTAAGTCCTCTAGTTAATATATATATATTAAACTTAATGAAACGAAACAGTAACTATATGATTATTATATAGAATAGGAACTAGGGTTATACCCGCGCTTCGCGGCGGTAATCGGGCCAATTGATAATAAAGTTCTGACATAAAAAATTTGTAAAAAAGCATTGGAAACATGAAAAAAAAAACATAAATAAAAAATATTTTAAAAAACATTTAACCCACACTTCGTGGCTTTAATCGGGCCAATTGATAATAAATGCAAGACTTGAACCAAATTTAAAAAAAATATATACCCGCGCTTCGCGGCGTTAATCGGCCAATTGATAATAAATGCAACACTCGAACCCTATTAAAAAAAGAATTAATACCCACGCTTCGCGACGTTAATCGGGCCAATTGATAATAAAAGTAAGACCCCAAGCAGATTAATAATATATATATTCCTAAATTTAAGAAATTTGACTTGATTAAAAAAAAATTACAAGTAATTAAAAAAAAGTTAAATACGTACACGTCGGATTAAAATATACCACTGCCATCGTTACAAATGGGATTTACCACCGTATGTCATAATATAACTTTTGAGGGTTTTAATTATTGTTATTTTATTATTTAATTATTTTATAATAATTTGACTTTGGTAAAAAAAAAAAAACCCCACCAATTACCACTGTATACCAAACTTCAAATTGTATGTATTATAATAATTATAATATCTATTTTTTTTTGTAGTTTTGTTTGGAGTTTTTTGATGTGCATTTTGTTGATTAATTATAAACCAGTATTAGTATAACCGTCTTTTTGGTTCACAATTAGAAAAATTTTGAAATAGTGGTTTTAGTTTATTATAAGTAAAAAAGGGATAATAATGTTTTGATACTTTAGACGTGGATCACCAAAAGTAAGTTCTTTTTTTTTTTTTGAGAAGTAGTAACAGAGGTGAAAATATTAAATTTGATAGATTTGCTTAAAGGTTTGGGTTTTAATTAATTTGAGAAATTTGCTTGTTTTTGTTTTAATTCAAACGATTGATTGCCGGTAAAAACGATTTTGCGGGTAATTTCTTCTATTATTTGTGTAATATATTTGTGAAGATTTTGTATGATTTTATAAAAAATTTGTATAAAGTTCGTAATTAGAGATTTGATTTTGTTATATAACTATGCTTTTGCAAATAATATATAATACGTATTATTAGAAGTGTACTGTAGTAACCACCGCAACACACAACCTAGTTAGTATTAAAGTATGTAATTTATTTATCAATTTACTATATTCAAACTTTATGACGTTAACATTACGTGGATTGTTCATGAATTTTATTATTATTTTTTTAATTTAACTATTGACATATGAAAAATGAAAAATCAACAAACCTGTCCTGTATATAAACACATATATCGATCATCGTTCGAGGTCAAATCTCATTTCACGAACAGCAGAATTTATCGAATCCATGGCTCGTTTCCTCTCCCAAACCCTAATTCGAACATTATCATCTTCATCAAATCCCTTGAAAACGTTTCAATTAGGGATATCTCAGCCGAATCGGTTCTCTAGCCGATCAGGAAAATCTCAATTGATCGAATTTGAGCTCGAATCGGAAGGAGAGGCGGAGGTTTTAGGGTTAAGAAAGCTTGAAGATGTAATCCACAACATCATTGTGAGGCAATCGGCTCCAGATTGGCTTCCGTTTGTCCCAGGTTCTTCATATTGGGTCCCTCCTCATCGTAACCGATCTGAATCTCACCATCTGTTTGAGGTTTTGAAGAAGCTTACCAATCCGTTGACCGAAGATGAATCTATGGCGCTTAGCACGTCCCGTGGTTGGCCTTCATCGGCTTATTTCATCGAAGGTATCGAATTCTTTTGCTTTACGTTTGATTTGATGATTTTGAATGTGTACATCTGTTCGTTACGGAAATTTTCATTGGAATTAAGAAGATTTTTGTTTCTCCATATGTGATAATTTTTGGTTTGAGCTTTGAGGGGTTATCTATCATAATTTCATGTTATCTTTATATGTCTTAAATCTGAAATCTATTATCAGCCATCATGATGTCATGGTATCTTGTTAATATAGCATTCTTAGTTTCTTTATGCAAAGTGGTGCACAACAATGGGAGTTTATAATTACCAAGTATGAGATATTTATATGTAGTTAGCCACAAGACTACAAATTTAATAATGTCCAATAAAAATTATTTTAAAGCAATCAAATCATTTTTCAATGAAACTCATACTGTAAATGTGTTATATCGCGACTGAATTTTAGGTATGTAACTGCAGGTACTTCCCCTGTCCATCTTCTTGAGGTAAAAGCTGATAGCTATCGGGATGATGAGGAAGGATGAATTCACATCTGCTATCTGCTGTAAGTGTGTCATCTCTCAATTATTTCTGTTTGAATTTTAAGTTAGTTATTTTGGATTACGCAACGCTCAACATGACTTACTGTACATATTTATAGAAGCTAGGAGGCCAGGGGTTGTATGTACAGTTATGGTTGATCACATATAGGTAGTTTTATAACTTCATGTTGTAAATTTACTGATGTTCTTATATAATATAATTTAATCCTGTATGTATCTTTACAAGTTTTACTAAATTTTGTGTTGTTTGTATGTAAGTAAAATTATAATCTTTATATTTAAAACTAAGTCACCATGTGTTTTAACACAAAATAATTTCGTTTCAAAATCAGGGATATCATCTATATCAAAGCTGGGGTGTTAATTTATAACCCTAACCCTGACATAAAATTCTTGGGTTTGAGTGGTGAGGGGTCTGAATGATTAGCCATAGACTGAACGACCAATGCTGTTAGGATACGAAAAATAGTTAAAGATGTCTAGTCAACGAGTTCTACCTACTTAAACTACCATTACTAACCACCGGAATGCCGATGCAAAGGTGTCATGTTTCTAACCAACACAAGGTAGATAAAGATGTTTCGGTTACATGTAAGGTTCAAAGTCTGCCGGAGGCCATGTGTGCAGCAGATGTAAGAATAGGCTAGATGGTTCTGTGTGTTTGAAATGCTAAAAAAGATAACAAATTAAATAGATATTACGCTCTAACAGATTAATAAACCCTAAAGTTCTCCCTCGTATAGTTTCTGACCGATTTAAGTAACTATCAATAACCCTATTTCTGAATCAATTGTCTATATGTAGCATCCAAAAAGAAATATGAGCAGGATTAAAAACACTAATTGAAATACTTCTAAAACTTTATACTTTTAAAGCAAAATGAGATATTTCTTGATAAAATTGTGTGTTTCCAAAGAAGGAACGGGATATTCTCCACATTAATGAAGAAATTAAATTCGAAGAATGTAATAAAGAAAGTTGCAAATAGCCAAATAATGATGAAACCCAAATGTAGAAATCTTTGATTTTGGGAGGTCACGGGTTCAAGACTTGACACGGACAGAAAAGAATTCTTTGATTTTGGGTGTGAATATGATCGGGTGAGTCTATGACTCGTCAGTGATCCAAATTGCCGTTCAAGAAAAGAATTCTTTGATTTGATTGGATCTTGCAGATTTAAGACCGTATCTAATATCATTGTGAGTTTGTGACTGTGAGAAGGGGTTTGTTGCACATGCATCATATCCACACGCATACCACACTCACCTCTCTCTTAGACAATGTGTAGTGTTCATCCCACTGAAATCTTTCCCCATTGAAATTTTTTGCCATGTCATCACCACACTGAAAAACCTTTCCCATTGCACCACATCATCACCTTACTAACCCTTAAAACACCTACAATGGCCAATCATGATCGAGAGGAGAAAAAGGGGAGCGGGGGCCACTGGGCTCTTGGTTTCGATCCCGTCGGGATGGGGGCGGTGTGCCCACAGGCCCCACCGAGCCACTGGGTGCGCGGGGATGCATAATGGATGGTCATATGTTTATATGTAAGGGGACATTAGAGGATGCCAATTTCAAACCATACTGTTGTTCATCCTATCAAATATCCTCATATGTGATCTCCTTTATTTTTTTTATAAATTTTTAATTCAATATTTAATTAAAACTCAATTTTAATTTTTCTAAAATAACTTGTGTTTTTTATTTAAAAAAAGTAAATAAATGCACGTCTTGATTATTTTTGTTTTTAACCTTTTGACAAAGGCTTGGTTATTTTTTTATAAATTTTTAATCCAATATTTAATTAAAGTACTATTTAATAACCATCGTGATAGTCATTACATGTTCTTGTCTTCATTCATCAAAGTACTATTTAATAACCAACGTGATAACATCTATCATATGGCTTAAAATTAGCTTAAATTGATAATTACTTTATGTAGTTATCATAAATAAAATGTGCCTTTAAACCATGTGATTGATCCATTGGTTTGAAGTTCACCTATCAATTGTATGGCAAACTCCTTGTTGTCTACAATCTTTATTTTTTTTTCTATCTAATAATAGGC
Organism: Mikania micrantha; assembly: GCA_009363875.1. Taxonomy (NCBI): domain Eukaryota; kingdom Viridiplantae; phylum Streptophyta; class Magnoliopsida; order Asterales; family Asteraceae; genus Mikania; species Mikania micrantha. The sequence continues at coordinate 16,216,561 of CM018688.1, forward strand.
ACTAATATCCTAAACAATTATAAAACATGAGGGAATATTAAAAGTGTGACACTATTTTCATAAAAACTTTTCATGTTCAATGAGTGAGAAAGGAAGTTTGTTCACAACTATTATTTTTACCAAAGCTTTCCTAACTTCAACGATATTTGAACTTTCACTACTACACTTAACACTCCTCACCATAATCATGTTTTTTCTTCATAAAAATAGTTTTGTGATGTTTTAGATTATATAAAAATAGAGTATGCACAATAAATTAATAAACAATACTTGCATCTACCTTACAGATTTCCATCATTGTCATTTTATCAATTGAAATGATTCTACACATCCACAGAAGTCTGTCTTTTCTTTTGTTCACCTTTTGATTTTTGGTTTCTTTATCATTATTCTGTTGTTTGTCTTCAATCGTAATAAAAGCATGAATGATGATGAAAGTTAAAACCATTTATAAAGATGTAGAAGCAACCATAATTATCAACTTTGATTTCTTAACATATATACAAACAACCATACATATATAATCAATCATTAACTTTGATTTCATGGGAGAAATATCTAATACATAAAAACAATATACATAATTGTCAAGTTAAAGATTTATACATCTTATTCCTTAAAACAAGAACGCCCTATTTGAGGGTGCATATAATGTATATATGTGTGAGCCTTCAAGGGCAAAAGTAAAATTGAACTTATTTTTAACGTTATTTTACTTATTTTGTGAAAATAACGTTAAAAGTGTCGGAATGATTAACTTCAAACGGTAACTTTGAGCCGGTGACTTCTTCGGAGCAACCTCTCTATCCCAACTTAGATAGGGGTAAGGTTTGTATTCATCTTTCCTCCCAGACCCTACTAAAAAGTGAAAATATACCAGGTAAATTTGTTTGTTTGTTATTCCTTAAAACATGATCATCGTTGATAACTAAAGTTGTCACACCCATATCTTTATCTATTTTTGGTATTTTGGGTAAAGTTAGAATTTGTGTAGACATGTATAGAGAATGGGTTTGCCAAATCTTGAATGAAGCTACCAGACACTTAAATTCTGCGTTCTCATGATTATCAACTTTAATTTCTAAACATATATACAAACAACCACCGGTCCATACATACAGAGTTGCACCGGTTAGATCCATAGATGGATGTAATTAAAAAGTGAAAAGTACTTATCAAAATAAACGCCAAAAGTGATGATAATAAAATGTATGCAGTAATATGAACAAGAAATTTAATTTGTATGTTGCGACAGTATGAATGTAAAAATTGTTTGAAAGGTATTAAATTGTGAGATGCGATGCATGTACAAACCTAGTTACACGCGTTACGTCAGTAGTAGTAACATGGTTTATTATATATAAATGTATGCACTTTGCGGGGTTGAACGGAATCAAGTCGCATGATTCAATGCGTTTACAACCTTTGTTGCATATGTGTTATGTCGGTGACATTAATGTGGTTAAGTAAATAAAAAAAACTTAGCCGTTGAAAGCTGTCATGTAACTGTTGCAACCATTAGAAACCACTATAACTGTAAAAGATTGTTATTAAGCATAAGAAACTGCCACACAACCGTCAGAAACCACACTAACTGTCAAAAATCGTCATGTAACTGTTGAAAAGCACCATGTAACATTCGAAAATTGTCGTAACTATCAAAAATCACCAGGTAATTGCCGTGACCGTCTGAAAGCACATATAACCACCATAACCCTCGAAACTGTCGTTTAATTGACTCAACTGTTGAATAGAAATAGTTAAAACATCTAAGAATTTTTAATTGATATATAAAATATACTATGTTGTACAAAAAAGTAATTTTGTATCAATCTAAAGTCAGAAAGGGTTTTATAAGATCCAAAAGTACTGTTGAGCACCTCATGCCTATGTCATAATAGATCCGAACATTTGACACGGATCGACTTTCAGATCATAATTGCTCTAGTGAATAACTAAAGAAAATAGATAAATTATTATATAAATAAAACATTTATAACATACATATTGATGAAGAAAATAATAATTTATTATTTAATTTTAAAAGTATAATTTTAAATATTATTATTATTTTATAGAAAAGAAAAGTAATAAATATTTTCTGTTATATTTATTTAATAGGATAAAATGATAAGAAAATAAAATTAAAAAAAAAACCTAGTAACACGTTTTCGGTGTTATTTTTATTAATAGTACTATGATTACTATTATTATTATTATTATTTTTTTCTATGATTATCTAAAAGACTATAAAAACTTAAAAAGTTTAAGAGACGTTAATATAAAATGATCCATTTAGTGTGCAAGAAGCGAGCCCTCACCTCGTCAACACACCTCTGTTTAAAACCCTAGCATTATACCCCACAGAGCACTCGCTAAATCCGCTAATGGCTTCCACCATATTCTCAAACAACTGCACCGTCGCCGGTACTCCTAATCCCGACACACAAACCATGCCTACTGCCACCGTCGCCGTCGTAGAATCGGCGTCAAAACCGGAGGCCCTGGAAACCGATACGGAGCCAACATCCGCAAATCCCAATGCTATTGAGTCGGCTACGGCAGATGGAACATCTTCTCCGGAGAAGAAGTGGCCTGGATGGCCAGGAGAATGCGTTTTCCGGCTAATTGTCCCGGTGGTTAAGGTTGGGAGCATTATTGGACGTAAAGGAGATATCATCAAGAAGATGTGTGAAGATACTAAAGCTCGTATCCGTGTGCTCGAAGCCCCTGTTGGTACCCCTGATCGCATTGTAAGTTGTTTCAATTTGGTTCCCTTGTGTCTTAATTTTTTTTTACATTTATATATGTATTTTTTGTGAAATGATTGATGTTAGAGCAGATATAAGATGTGATTAAAATCTATACTATCTTTTATTAAGGCTTAGCGTTTTTTATGCTAGAAGTTTATTACATCCACACGAGATGACGATTAGTTGATTACTTTAGATTGAGAGAAGATCATCTTTTTGAGGGCCACAAAAAGATTGTCTCTTGATGTGGTTGTAAAAGTTCAAGGTAAAGAAGGTGGAGCATAGGATCCAAAGACTATCTTCTTGTAGAATTTGAGCAGAGTCTTGTTAGGATCAGGTCAAAAGTTCTACATGATTGGTTTATTACATTTAGTTGAAGTTAATATAGGAAAGTGTAGAAAGAGATAATGATGTTTACTATTTGTATAATTGTATTGTTTTTGTTTTTTTTTTTTTGCATGCCAATGTCTCTTTTTAATGGACTTTCTCTTAACCATAGAAAGTTAAGAGACCTAGTCATCTTATTAAGGGAGTTTTTAATCTCAATTAAATGTTATTTGCCATACCAAGCATTTAGACAAAATAAAAGTGTTTGAGGAATGCATTAATGCATTATGCATGCTCTTTAACTTGTGCACACTTTTGTTTGAATTAAACCTGATCCTCGAGGAGCGAATTGCCAAATGTTCTTTAAGCTGCTAATATGCCCATGATGCTGCATCTTGCTAAAGTTGATGCCCAATTGCCCATGTCACACTTGCATCAGTTGAAATTGTGTTTCATTATAGTATTTCACTAAGCCTAAGTTGACATTTATGTACCCTTATTACAGTAACCTATTTAATAGATTTGTAATTTGTAACTTTCAAGATGAAGCATAATTTTTTGTCATACACGCTGTTAATTTTCATTTGGGATTTCTGTTTTCTTCAGCGGCATGTTGCATTCTTCTAATTGTTTTCTTTTTAGGTTCTAGTACACGGCAAAGAAGAAACAGAGCTAGCTTTCTCATCTGCAATGGATGCTGTAATACAAGTCTTTAAACGTATTAATGAATATCCAGAAAATGAGGGTGAAAGTGTAGCATCTGCTTCGTTCTGCTCAATCCGATTATTGGTACGGTCAATACAAGCCACAAGTCTGATTGGAAAACAAGGATCATCTATTAAGTCAATACAGGAGAGCACTGGCTGTTCTGTTCGGGTGCTCTCATGTGGTATGAGTTTTCTCTCTTAAAATGAAACCCAATCATCACTCTGTTCTTGCTTGGATATCATATTATTTATTCTAAACAATGTTTTCTTGCAGATCAAGTATTATCTGCCAACTCAGAAGAGCGGATTGTGGATATGCAGGGAGAAGCTATCAAGGTTCTGAAAGCTCTAGAAGCAGTGCTGGGACACTTGAGGAAGTTTTTGGTAGATCGTACTGTTGTTCCTCTCTTTGAGAAGACTGTAAGTAGTCACCATATGTTAATCATTTTAGTGTTGTTTGTTCCTCTCTTTGAGAAGACTGTAAGTAGTCACCATATGTTAATTATTATAATATTTTCGTGATTAATGATGTTCCCTAACAGAATAATGTAGCAGCAGCCTCACAAGAACATCAAGCGGAATGGGGTGACAAACCCATGATGCGTACTGCTAGTGGCTCACAGCCACAACACGGTTTAGGCGGTGGTGGTGAATATTCCCTTCCAATGAGAAGAGAGACACTCTTTGTTGACCGTGAAGCCCTCCAGAGAGAGTCACACCTCACATCGAACGGGCTTTCTTTGTATGGTCGTGATCCTATGGCACTTTCTCCTGTAATTGCTCGTACAGGTGGTCCTATTGTCACTCAGGTACAATAGATTCGTATGTTTTATCATTTTACAATTACTAAGATCATGGACTGCCCTTGATTTTAGAATGTGCACATCAGGAGCGCATACGTGATGATACAGTGATGAGATTGCATCAACGTAGTTGATGCTATGCAAGCATAATGCTCTGATGCATCATGCAGGTGATGCGGCACATCATACAGTTGACTACCCTTTGAACAAATTAGACCATTAGTTGCATTGGCTCTAAGCTTTTCATTAAACAATTCTAACCATCGAATGAGCAATCTGTTTGAGTATTTGAACAAATTAGGCCATGAATTGAACAAATCTAACCACAGATGATGAAAATGTCTAATATTTTAGTATTTGTTTTACCTCATATGCATGATGAGCACACAATTGCTCATCACATGTTGGATTTTGGGATCAAAACACGTTAGAGCGCTACTTGCATTTTAAAACCAAGGGTCTACTTGAATGCGCCATTCCAAACTTCTAAAAATTTTCTCATGAAAGAACTTTGGTGGAGAGTTGTTTGAGGATGGAGATTTGTGAACTAGCATGCATGAGATACTAGTTTTTTGTGGTTGTAATATATTTTTTTGGTTATGTTAATCAGATGTCTCAAATAATGCAAATACCACTGGTTTATGTTGAGGATATTATTGGAGCTGGAGGGACAAACATAGCATATATACGCCGGACAAGTGGTGCAATTCTTACTGTGCAAGAGAGCAGAGGTTTGGTGGATGAAATTACAATTGAAATAAAAGGGACAGCCTCACAGGTTCAAATCGCGCAGCAACTTATTCAGGTAAGCCATTACCTTTTTCTTGGTTTTCATTATCACATTCACACACTGTATCCACATCTGTTTGTGTGTCATGGACACATCTGTATCATGCTATGCAGATTTTTGCTGATGGGCAATACTTATATAGTGATGACTAATCTTTCATCGTATTTGTTTGGATACACCCAAACTACAAACTAAATCTAAATACTTAATCATGTTATAACTCAGATTCTGACAACTATACCTTTTACATCATTTCCACCACTTGTTCAAACCAAGAAATTAGAATAACATGTATAGACCATTCTTACGGAGAAAGTTCGTCAACGAGTCTATTTGTTAGGAGCATGCACCTTTTTAAAATTGATTTCAATTTCTTTTGTTTAATTACTCAGGAATGCGTCTATGGGCACAAAGAATCATCAATTCCAAGCAGCTATGGAAAATTGGGATCAGGTTTGAGGTCTTCTTACTCACAATTGGAGAATTCTTCATACCCGCCTTCATCATCAACATCAGCAGCAGCTGCAGCGGCAGCTTATGGTGGACAATCATATGATAGGTATGGTGCCTCTGGTCTAGGAGGATACAGTAGTGCTTATAGATTGTGAAATGCAACTGATTGTTACATAAAGTTAGTCAAAGAAGTGTTTTCTAGAAACCTGTTTTAAACGTGCTAGTTTTGAAATCTGAGTTCAAACCATGGCTTAAATGTTCTGACAGTGATATAAAGAACAATTTTTTAATCTGGACTTACCAAATGTTGTTAGTAAATTTGCGTTTCTTCATTTGCACCATGTCAAATTACCTAGCAGAGACCCATGCTCATGTGCAAGGATTTAAAGCTCACTATTAATCGAGTTTTCGGTTTATAGTTTTGAAAAACTCTCTCTCTCTCGCCTACGAAAACGCGAACGGTAAAACCGTATTCTACCACCGCCACCGGCCGATAATCCGACCACCGCACCACCGCCGGCCGGTCACCCCCCACTACCAGGTACACGATACCCTCCTCCCCTCTTCTCTCTCTATCTCTCGCTCTCTTTCTATATCTCTCGATCTCTTCTCTCTCTCTCTCTCTCTCTCTCTCCCCTCTATTTCTCTCGTTCGAATCAGCCACCACGACCTCCTTGACCGGCCGGTCGGAGTTCATCTAAAACACTTAAACTACCTACCTAACCACCGAACCCCACCCTGTCGGAATAATTGACCGGAAACCTCATGGCACCAAACCCACCGGATTACGTAGCCGAAACTCGAACCGCAACCATCACAGACACCATAACCCGAGCTGCACTAACCTTGAACGACCTCTGACTGATCACGTATCCCGACTGACCACAGCCGGCTGCCAGCCGACCGAGACTGCAACTGACGTGGTCTTGACGAACACCCTACCCCACCAAGGCTGCTTGTGTTATTTTCTGCAGGTACATTAGGATGAAAATTAGCTGAGTAAAGCTCGGGAAAACTCCTTAGAAGAACCGAAAAACCCTAACTTGAGTGTCACGCTCTGTAAGCTAGGAAAAGCCCTAACTCGGGTGTTAAGCGGTGAGATTGTTCTATTATCTTAAACTGATTTATATCTGCTTTTATCTATTATTTTGTGGGCTTAGTTTAGTAATACTTACTTCATGTTGTCGATTTATGTGTGTATTGAGTCTGATGCTCTGCTGATCATTGTTTGTGTGTCTTATGCATATTTGTTTTATCTATTGGTTGGTACTGGTCCATTCCTATGCTCTGCTAATCATTGTATGTGTGCATGCTGTATGGTGTATTCCCTGTATTGGTTGGTGTTACTCTGTTATTGATTGCTGTGTATTTGATTTAGTATTACACCTTGTAGAGTGGTTTGCTTTAGTAATACGTACCACATGTTGTCGGTTTATGCCTAGTTGCTTTAGTGACTTTGATACTCTGTTTATCATTGTTTGTGTGCCTGATCGTATTTTGTATTTTCTGCCATCTCCTGGATTACCGACATTACCGACTGATTGACTTTACAACATAGACGGGAGGGTACAATATGCTTTCTTCAGATCGTGTCCAGTGAGGGGAGATAGGGGCTATTTTGCGTATAGGGTCCTGGAACATAGGGGCACTTACTGGAAAACTACTGGAGGTAGTGGACGCACTCAGAAGAAGTAGAACACAAGTAGCATGCCTTCAAGAGACAAGGTGGAAGGGGAAAAGAGGAGCATAATATAATGGATACAAGCTATGGCATTTAGGCTCGAAAGGAGCAAAGAATGGAGTGTGCTTTCAGGCTGCAAAAGAACTTCAAGGCAATGTGGTGGAAGTAAGAAGGTGCAATGATAGGATAATGTTGCCGATGATGGTGTTAGGGAGGAAGCAGTATCAATTATAACCGCCTACGCACCACACGCTGGTTTAAGAGAGAACGAGAAAAGAGAGTTTTGGGACGTTATGGATGAACTCATAAGGACCATACGAGAAGATGAGAGACCATGTACAGGAGGAGATTTCAATGGGCACATCGGAAAAGAGAATGAGGGTTATTTGTCGATACATGGAGGCCATGGTTTCGGGACTAGAAACGAGAGTGGCATCAACCTCCTGGATTTTGCGTTGTCGGATGACCTAGGAATCGTGAACTCTTTCTTTACGAAGAGGAATTCACATTTGATCACGTTCAGTAGTGGAGGACATGACACAGATTGATTATCTGTTGATGCGACGGGGAGATCGTAGCAGATGGTTGGACTGCAAGGTGGTGCCGGGGGAGATAGTGGTGTCGCAACATAGACTTTTGGTGATAGATATTACAATGCGCGAAAAGTTAGTGGAGGAGAAGACGCATAAACCAAGGATTCGATGGGGCTGCCTAAAGGGAGAGAGCACAGTTCAGAGGCAAGGTCCTTGCAGGGAAGGATAGTGGAACATACGGAGACACAAATAGCATGTGGGAAGTAATGTCAGACAATGTCGCAAGAGGAGCACACGAGACATTAGGGATGACAACATGGAAGATAAGTGGGCAGAAAGAATCATGGTGGTGGAATGACGAGGTCCGACACAAGGTTCGAACAAAGTAGGGGAAGTTTAGGGAATTGGTCAGGTGTATAGAGGAAGAAGAAAGACAAAGATTGAAGAATACAAGGAAGCAAAACGAGAGGCAAAGAAGGCAGTAGCACAAGCGAAAGACAAGGTGTATACATAGATGTATAAACGTATTTAAACTAAAGAAGGAGAGCACGACATGTTCAAGATTGCCAAGGCTAGGGAGAGGAAGAGACATGATATTGGAGTAGTGAAATACATCAAGGGAAATGATGGACGAGTCCTAGTAAAGGAGAAGGATATCAAAGATCGATGGCAAACATATTTTAACAACTTGCTCCACATCAGGGACAATGAAGAATGTAGTGACCACCTCACTAACAGAAAAACACAACGGAACAACTACTATTGTAGACGCATTACCAAGGAAGAGGTGCAGAGAGCGCTTAGGAAGATGGGAAGGGCAAAGCGTTGGGGCCGGACAATATTCCTATTGAAGTGTGGATATGTTTACCTGGACGAAGGAGTTGGCTGGTTGGCGAATTTGTTCAACACCATAATCATGGCAGGCAAAATGCCGGATCAGTAGAGAAGCAGTGTCTTGGTTCCCTTATATAAGAACAAGGGAGACACTGTGTTGTGCAAACTATTGGGGCATTAAACTTATGAGTCATACCATGAAACTCTAGGAAAAAGTGATCGAGACAAGATTGAGAAGAGAAACACAAGTGGCTGAGAACTGGTTTGGATTTATGCCAGGGAGGTCGACCACAGAGGCGAGACACATTTTGCGGAGGCTAATGGAGAGGTATAGGGAGAAGAAGAGAGATTTGCTCATGGTGTTTATTGATCTTGAGAAGACATATGATAGTGTGCCACATAAAGTGATTTGGGATAGCTTGGAGAGAAGAGGTATCCCTTGGAGATATATAGAGCTGATAAGAGATGTGTATGCAGGAGCGAGGACTAGTGTTAGAGCACCAGTGGAAGAGACACATTCCTTCTCAGTGGGGGTGGGACTACATCAAGGTTTCGCACTTAGCCCGTTTCTTTTTGTAGTCATTTTAGATGAACTGACAAAGTCTATTCAGCAAGACATTCCATGGTGCATGCTTTTTGCGGATGATATCGTGCTAGTGGCAGAAAACGAAGACGACCTAAATGCGAGGCTGGAGTGGCAATTGGCTCTAGAAAGTAAAGGCTTGCACATCAGTAGGTCAAAGACCGCGTATCTACGCTGTAACTTTAGTAATAGTAATAATAATAGTAATAATAATAGTAATAATAATAATAATAATAATAATAATAATAATAATAATAGTAGTAGTAGTAGCAGTAGCGGCGGCGGCGGCGGCGGCGGCGGCGGCGGCGGCGGCGGCGGCGGAGTAGGCGGCGGCAGCAGCAGCACCACCACCACCACCACCACCACCACCACCAATTAATAATACTGCTACTGCTCCTGCTGCTGCTGCTGCTGCTGCTGCTGCCGGTGGACTCCAACAAGGCAGCCTCTCTACCTCATTGGGGTAGGGGTAAACCTTGTTTTCATCTCTTCCCCTAGAACCCACAAAGTGGGATTTTACTGGGCATATGTTGTTTTATTAATCGAGTTTTCGTTAATCGTTACGTGGGTCTGATCACCGGTCCCAAAAACATGCACCTTATCTCCAAACACAATCCAAGTATGCCATGTTTTCTTTAGATTGTCGCCTCATATTATATGTTAGGTACAAAGCGGTACATGAAAGCCGATTAACACACACAAGCACAAATCGAGTATCACACAGTAAACAAAAAAAGGAACACAATGATTTAACGTGGTTCGGTTGAGGTGACTTACGCCAGTGGGCTGTTAGTGGGATTTATCATTCTATTACTCAGATGTCTAATGATTACAATTACATGACTGAATATATATAGAGATTAAAACCTAGGGATAATTAAAATAAACAGCCACCAAATACAACCTAGGGTCGGCTAGCCTTTATCCTAGTTTTTTATTTTTCAGCCCAAAGCTTAAGAAACCTAACAATTCCCCAATTAGAAGCCTTGTGATAAACTTGAGCCTGTCATCCAACCACAAAGCAACCCAATAATCAGTCTCTAGTAATCTTTGTCACACAAAGTCTTCTAAGCCTCTAGTGTTTATAAACAAGCTAAGACTTCAATCCAATGTTTCTAGTTGCAGCAATCTTATTCATCAGTTACTTGAGAGGCTTGTTAAAGCTCTTAAGAGTTCAAATACATGAGTCATCGCTAACCAAATAGTGTTTGTAATTGTCACTAACACATCCTTTGCATCAATCCTTGCATACTCCGTCAGATGTAAAGATACATCCTGGACAGTTTTCACTCTCCATATTCAAGAAGTAATTAATAAGAGATTTTGTGAGTTGAAATACTGATATTTAAAACCCAAGGGTTATTTGAAAGTGTACCTAAATCACGACCAAAACCAAGGTTTTTATAACCGGACCGGGCGTCGAACCGGTTATCCTACCGGTTCATTGGTTGGACCGGTTTGACCGGTTGAACTGGATTTAAGAACCGGAAGACATTATAAATAATCTAATACTTAAAAATGAAAAATATGAAAATAATGTTCAAGGACTGCTTTGATCAGTTTTAAACTTTAGGGGCTGAAGTTAGACATGTGTTTATTCACGTATTGTATATGTTTGGGGTGGTAATGGACCATGAATCTATAAACATGAGCTGTGGGCCTGTGATGACTTCAATATATATACACACACATCATATTTTAGAAACCCTACATATGTATACAGCCGTTTTCTCTCTCTATCTACTCGTTTCCTTTTTATTTTCCTTCAAACAAAGAACAATACTCCTGGTTCTTTTATCTTTCTTCTTGAAAATGGTAGTAATCTTGTTCAATCTTTAAGGTTTTTACATGGATTCGTGATTCATAAAGTATTCTCTGTGAGGACGTTTTTTTCTTTAACAAAATTTCGGTCCGACCATGGTCACCAGCTACCCGGTTTAACCGTATACCCGCCGAACCGGCCGGTTAATTCATCAGCGGCTCAAGTAGGCTTTTCCGGGTAGCCAGTGTTAACGGTTCCCGGTTGAACTGGCTGGACCGGCCGGTCCGGTCCGGTCGTAAAAACATTGACCGAAGCCCCTTACTGTCTTAAACCTTCTACCTTATTCAGCCTGAACCCCCTTGGCATTAGGTTTCATACTAGTAAAATGAAACCTTCTTTTGCCCCTTAGATTTAGTGAAGCTGACTTCTTGCTTAACCGAGGTGTTTACTCTCTCAGCAGGTATCTTAACCAAATATAAAGATCCTTGTTACTTTCTTCGAGCAATAATGAGATTTTATTTGATCACATTCCATTTGTAACATCTAGTCACGTTCATTCAATTGATTGAAAAAAAAAAAATAAGCTTCATCTTCAAACATAAATCATCTTGACACTTTGTAATTTTGATGTAGTTCTTAATGAAGCCTTCAGATCAACTTTTTGTATGCTTGTAACATTAAGAAATTCATCGCTACTTAACTATACCTTCCGAAAGTCTCTAATTTTTAGATTCTTTATCAATTCAATACTATGCATGCCATGAGTAATTAATATATGACCCAAGAGTTCTTATTGTTTTCAATACCAAGTATTAATGCATCATTGGTGGCACGTGAGTAATCAATCTATACTAATAAATTAAAGTTTATAAAGACACATGGCGCGTTCTTAGAACTTCTCAACTTTGATTTCCCGTCTTTCTCTTCTATTAAATACACCTCATATTAAATAATAACATCAAATCTTAAATATTCTTTTATACATTTTTTAATACATTAAAAATATATTAATATTAAAAAAACACGTTTAAAAAACGAATTTATTATAAAATATAAAATTTTTAAAAACAATATTTTAAAACATAAATATTGAAGGAAACAAACATTGAAAAAAATCAGTGTTTAAAAAAATAATATAATTATTTTCATTGATGATCAAACAGTGTAATACGTGGGGTAATAACCTAGTTACTATATATACAAATGTTAAACGTAATCATTGCATTTGAACATTAAAATTAATTTAATAACAATATTATCTATATAAGTATTTATATTTTTCAAATATACAATCCTTATATAAATATAAATGATTGGTCTAGTATGAAAACTCATGAATAAAAAAATAACCTATTAACTGTTTTCTAATAGTTGATATAAAAGTTAAATGTCTAACATCCTATCACGTGTCATTAATTTTTAACATGAAAGGCAAATAAAACATTTTGTACCATATCAAAAAGCTAGATTTTACATGATGGTGATAAATGTCACCTAATTATACATTGTAAACAATATACTTTTTAATTTAAAGTTTACATTTTATTTTTATATATTCATAACTTTTTCATAATATATTATTTTTTATAAAAAAATGATCACTACACTCTGTTTCTTTTTTCTCTATAGTCTTGGTTTGTTTTTGAATTTGTACAATCTAACAACCAGATTTCACATGCAAACCTTAGAAAAATAAAATTCTAATGAAAATTTTAATATAGCAACAATTCTTAGGGTTTTGTCTCTTCTCGAGTCAACCTACTCGCAAAAGTGTGAACCCTCCTAAAGGTGTGAATATAAGGTAACGTTTGGTATACATGAATAATTAGTGGAATTAAATGAGTCATTACATTGGAATGAAAAGAAACGTGTTTGGTTACCTCATACGAATATAATGTACTATTCCATAAAGAATGTGATTACTTCACTTTTGATTATTTTCATTTTTTGGATTATGGTGTTTTTAGTTCATTCCTTCTGTTGAAGGAATGACCAGACCCATGTCCAAAGCATGACCCGACCCATGATCAAAACCATGACCCAACCCTTGATCGGACCCATGACACGAACCATGGCTTGAACCATGCTGTGAACCATGATTTGACACCACGACGACCCATGACTTGAACTATGACGCAAACCACGACCGACCCATTAACCAAACCATGACCCGACCCATGACCCAAACAATGATCTGAACTATGATTCGTCGCATGCACGAGGCCATAGCCCGATCCACAAACCAAACCATGACCCAATCCATGAATTGCCCCATGACATGACCCATGATTAAACCATGTGCTAAACAATAACCGACTCATGGTATGAACCATGATTTAACCCATGACACTGTAACCACCGGTTTTAACGGTTACATGTGTTAATAAATAAATGTTATTATATTTTAAATTATGTTGTGATAATAATATAATAACATTTGGGGTATTATAGATAACTAATAACTAACTTGTTTTGTTTGGTTAAGTGAGTTAACTAACTAAAAACTTGAGGGGCTAAACATGCCAAATGGGCAAAGTGAGTTAAAGAGGGGATAAGACCTTTGAATTAGTCAATGGTCCAGAATTTTCATGTATGTATGTGTGTTCGAACGTGAGGGAGCAAGAGGTGAAGGGAGACTCAAAAACCTAGCTTCCAAATTGGTGATTTTCATTAATTCCATGGTTCAAATTTTTTAAATTGAAGAGCTTAACCTTCCTATTTGGTGATCCTCAATATCTAGTAAGTGTATTTAGATCTTTACTTGATGTTGGTTTGAACAATGAATTGATGTTAATTATGTGTTTTAAAACATTCAAACTACTAGTTATTGTGAATTTGGTTGAAATTAGTTTGAATGGGAATTGGGTAACTTGAGAGGTTATGTATAGTTTTCTTCAATGATGTTTAATAACTAGTAGGATTGTTAGAATCATCGCTTTAAATGGTTATGCATCAATTTTGACTAATCTTTTATAAAATTGATGAATTGGTGATTTTGGAGTTTATAAATGGGAATTGGTTAATGATTAAACATTAACAAAGATTGGTTGATAAATGAAGGCATACCAAGTATTTGATTAAATGCTTGAGATTTGAAAGTCAATGATTTTGACATAAATATGCTAATTATAAGTGGTAACTTGACTTATGAACATCACATAATGAGTAATGAGATTCAAATGAGTTTGAATCAATGTGTTATATGTGTATATGTGTGAAAATGCAACTTGTTATATATGGTGGAAGTCGAGGGAAAAGTCAAAGGACTGGAAAGGAGGTCGTAGGTTGTCACAACCCGAGCCGGCGGGACGGATCGACTTCCCCGCCGAGCGGAAGGTTCTAGGGGCGCGATATCGTGAGTGATAATCGTGTTGATTAGATTGTTTACATAGCATCAATGTTAAGAATAACTAAAGCACAATTAAGCATTAATCTAGGATTACAAAGTTAAATTACAATATCAATGTTCAGTAATTTAACCAAGTAAACCTATCAAAATAATCAATGTTTCTATCTTGTATCTGTACAAGATATCAAAAGTGTCTTGTATTAATAACAAAAGCTGTGCTTTCCAAAAGTCTACTAGGTCCTCTATCTGGGCAGCCTAGTATGCAAATCCCGAAACCTTAGCTTAAACATGTTCATCACCTGAGAAAGCATGTAAGAAAACAAACTCAACACAATGGTATGCTTTAGCAAACCTCTTTCAGTATATAACTCAACACAATGAAAGCATATAAGTTTAAAAATAGCTTTAGCAAACCTCTTTCAGTAAAACCTTAACCTCATTAACTCCACATGTAATATCCAAATCGGTATGCTTATATAGAGGGCATACCCCTGAGTCGAGCCTTCAACCCGCCCAGACGCCGTCCCACCACATACTAATCCGCATATGACACTGTTGTTAATAATAATTAAGCCTTTTACCTACCGTCCAACCCCGTTACCATTATAGCTTAAGCATTATGTTTTTAAGTTCCCTATACGTACACAATAGCATCTGTGAGTTTAGTTTGAGAGTTTCCAACATAAACAACTGAACACCCGAAGGAGTTCAGTATCAATCCATATCGGAAATAAGTGTGATTAGTAACCTCGGAGTTAGATAAAGGATTTCTAAGGTGACACAAAGTCAACTAAAGAAGGCCAGTATCATCCTAGTCAATTATCACATCCGTGAATAGTTAAGGGGAAACACTGCATGGCAAGCACTGAGAGACCATCAGTCAGTTTCTGTTAATCCGGATCGTGAAGGGCACCCTATGGCAAGCACTGAGAGACCATATTAGGTTCCTTCTAGTCCTGACTATGAAGAACATTCTATGGCAAACACTGAGAGACCAAATGTATTCTTCAAGTCCTGACTATGTAGAACACCCTATGGAAAGCACTGAGAGACAAAAAACGGTATGTTCTACTATAGCCATAAGTTTTAGCATACAAGGTTATAGCATTCGAATAGCATAGCATTTACATAACTTGTGCACAAGTACTAGCTTCACAACCGGTAAGGCAAGCACTGAGAGGTCAAACCGTTGTTTTAGCATGGCAAGCATATAAAGCATACAAAGTTTAAAGCATTCTAAACATTTCAAGCATTTAATATGTATGTATATAGCATTAGCATTAGCATAGAATCGTTAGCATTTAGCGTTAGTATTAGCATTATCCGGTATCTTTAGCATTTTGTAGCAGCATTTAGCATTAACATTCGCATCTAGCATAAACCCGTAGCATTAATGTATATCATTAACCCGTAGCATTAGCATTTAGCATTATCTCATAGCATTAGCATTTAGCATTAACCCATAGCATTAGCATTTAGCATTAACTCGTAGCATTAGCATTTAGCATTAACTCGTAGCATTAGCATTTAGCATAAATCCGTAGCATTAGCATTTAGCATAAGTATAAAAGCATATTTGCAACAGTTAAACATTTGTTTAAAAGGTTTAACATGCTTCTCAGTTCCGAAGTAAAAACTCAAAATAGTTTGAAAAGGGACAATGAACTCACTTGTGTTGCTAAGTATAAGTTACCACAGAAAATGCGCGCTCTTTGTTTGTAGCTTAAGTATCTTCAACACCTGTGTTGTTTTAAGAGGTTTGAATACGATAAGTCGTTATAATAGATGCAAACTAGGGTTTTGGTCTCGGTGTGCAACTACGTGTGCTATATCACTAATGTGTTTTCTAAGACTTCAACTAATTAGTCTAAGGCATAATCCCCTCATTAAGAACCCTTAATTGTCACACCCCAGGCCGGTGGGAACGGATCGTGTTTTCCCGTCGGGCGGAAGGTTCCCGGGGTGCGATATCTTGAGTGATAATCAATTGATCAGATTGTTTACATAGCTCATGATAATGTAAATGAGAAATACTAGCATATCCATGATATAGAATTACAAGATTAAATTACAATGTATCGTTCATAATTTAATCGAGTAAATCTATCAAAATAATCAATATAACTATATCTTGTATATGTACAAGATATACAAAAGATAATTCATGGTTCTTGTCACCAAAAGCATGCAACACAAAATAAAGCTAGGTCTTCTAAAAGTCCACTAGCTATGTTCATGCATAATAGTAGCTACACCTGTTCATCACCTGAGAAAACATGTATTTAAACAAAGTCAGTACGAGGTTGGTGAGTTCATAAGTATGTTAATTGAAAACCTTGATTCATTCAAATGCACAATCACAATGTATATTATGTTACTTGTATGTCATTTGTTCACTTGTTCACCCAATGGCTTCTCAATAGTTATATTTACAAGTAATATTTCATCCTAGTAGTGATGCTTATATATAGGGCATATGTAAGGAAACTAAGCCCTAGCCAACATCCCACCACATCACTACTAGAACTCCACACAACTTGCAATACAACTATTGATTTCCATTCCCAATCCACATGTCCATATCATTCTTGAATCACCTGTGATAACTTGTATAGAATAATATAATGATGTAATTATAGTTATCGAACCGAAGTTTAGATAACCATTATATGTTAAGGATATTAGATTTATCAAATCTGTTCCTTGTATTATTCTATATTTGTGGGGTTAACTGTTGTTTCACTTTTAAATATTAAGAGTGTTAGTTAACCACTTGTAATTTGTTCTTGAACTATAGTGCATAGAGCCTAAAAGAAATCCATTGACATCCTCACGTAATCAGATCTCAATGCATCCGATTTACCTCTACCACTTTGTAAACCATAGACCTCATCGAAACAGTTACTAGTAATATGACCTGAGAATATACATTACTCAGTCTACTAGTCAACAAGAAACGATGGATTAATTACTTATCACTGCAGATTAATATCACCATGTGTCGCTTACCAGAACCTGACTTGAAGTCGCCCTGTCACCGGTCATACGTTACCGGCCAATGAATCAATACAATCAACATACTAGCCCTACAAGCTAGAGGTTTGTCAAACCTATGGTACCACTATGCTATCGTCGGTTTAGTCACGTCAAACTAACTGGTTAGCGGATTAAAGGGTCTTACATGATCAACTTGTACAATTTGGCACATGATTGAAGTGATATAATACAACAGGTCAATAGTAACTAATTGTAATTGTGTTCATCTGTGTTAGTGTTCTCATTGTCATATGTTCTCAGTGTTATTAACAAAGTTAAATAAGAACTTGTCTTATTACATTATGTTAATTATCTGAGTGAATGATGTTGTTATCATGAAGTTACATTATCATGATTATCATTCTATGTTTAATGTTCTCTTGTAATATGTGTTGAGTTGTAAAGCTAAGTGTTAAAAGGATTTATCCTATTACACTTACTTAACTCTTGTGTCGAATGTTATTACAAAGATATGTAATATCTTTATAACATTCATGTGTTCGCCTGTAATTGTTCCAATGTTTGATTATGTGAGAATAATTGAGTGTTATAAGATAAATTCTTATAACTATATTATTCTAATGTGTTGATGAATTTATAAGATATGTTATCTTATTCATCTGAATATCCCTATCATGTTTTGATCATACAAGCATGCATACAATGATAAATGATAATAAACAATTAAGTATTATCAGAATCAAAGTATAAATAACATTTTAAGCAAAACTTTTAATTAAATAAATAAAATTAAATATGTTTCTCAGCCTCGAGAGTTTAAAATCAATTAAGATTAAAGAAAAAGGGGCATATGAACTCACCTTATTGTTGTATAGTTGACTTAGCTTAAAAGAAAAGATGCACTCGCTCTTGATTGTACTTGACTGATTGTTTCACGTTCTTGTATTGATTCCACATTGTATATCACTTATAAATATAGGTATTAGTGACTTGTGTGTGTTTGTGTGTTAGCCCTAAGTGGCTAACACCTAGCGGTCCCGATCCTCTTTCGGCTCCATGTATTCGTTATGGGTTTTTCATGATCCTTGATTCGTTTGACTCAATGCTTGTGCTCATTAGTTAACACATTCAACTACATTGGTTTAGGTTTATGAACTTAAGTCCATAATCTTGTCATTTGTAGTAGTTTAGTTTTATTATTCCATCCACCATCTTAATTGAATAAGTTCAAAGTGTTAGATTTTCTTTGTTAAACATGTGGGCCGAAAGAGGAATTAGTCTTTGTCGCACCCCGAGAAATCCCGTCCCTTCTGGGGCGCGAGCAACAATAGATTGTCAGGATCGCAGTCTCCGGTCACACAACATGCGAGACCTATATGTCCGGTTTCATACGTACGTCCAATATCTTGGATAAAACAGTTTGTAAAATCAGAGTTGCGAAAGTAAGTGTAGGTTATCAAAACAGATTTAACATTCATAAATAGCGGAAGCGTTAACTCAAAACAGTTTTTTTTTTTAAAATGATAAGTAACAATGGTTGCGGAAGTGATTAAAGATGTCTAACAATACATAAGAACACGACCACATGATAAAAATATTTAATAGACCAAGACACTTAAACAGATGCATGCGACTCCAGCCTAGCATCCTATTCCTTGTGCGCGTGCCTTAGTTACCTGAGAAAACATGCGAGTAAAGAGTCAACACAAAGGTTGGTGAGAGCACAGGTTTGAAATCAGCAGTAAACATCAAAATGTTTAAAGTAAATGTTGCAGGTCTACTTTTCAATACAATGCAATATCAATTGATAGCTAGTCAATATGTTTTATATCATATGCGGGTTCGCAACCGAAGCTAACATGCTGCCTCCCGCCATATCCATCCAAGATATGGCAAATGTTGTTTGGTCAATTATGCACTGTTCCGACCTCCAGTCGGGGTGGCCATACGGCTCGCAACAGTGGGGCTTGTCAGGCCCAAATAGTACTATTCAGAATTACCACGCTAAGCGCCACGCGCTACTAACGGTTCGAGATGTGTTTAATGAGGACTTATCAGTTTTGTAGATGAATGCCACACATATGCATATACGATATTAGCATGTACAAAAGAAACCAAAAGTGTGTAAGTTGTTCAAAAGTAGTTTGTATGCAATGTTTTCTCCCCCAAAGGTAGAAAATAGAAAAAGGGGCCGTGAACTCACCTGTTACAGCAGTCCCGGTGTGTATGTGTGTTCACGTCTTGCGAAAGCTAGCACCTGCTAGTATGCACATATAACCATATAGGTGTGAGTATGTGTTTCGTGGTGTGTTGTAATCCATACAACTCCAAATTTCGGTGTGCTCAACCGAGTGCGTATGTTGACTAGTGAGACTCAACGAATCGTTGGTGACACGATTGTTGTGTTAATGTGCCTTAATGCACATAAGACACCAAAATGCATCCTATGACTCTAATCACATAAGTTACCATTTTTAGAAAGTTTCCGACTTAGGAAAGTGTGGTTATGAAATCCCATTTCATAAAACTAATAACTTTCAATATGTTTATAAAATCATGTTTTAACATTTAAAACGCATCGTTGGCGCATAAATCATCATATACGCCGTTTTGCCCAAATAAAGTTTCCTTATTTAGAAAGTATCCGTTTAAAAGCTTGTTTTCACAAAACGAAGTTTCTAAATATGTTAAAAATCATTTGTAAACATATTTCAAAGATCAAAGTTCATCAAAACACTGAAAAACATCAAAAGCCCTCTTTTGATTTTTAAAAGTTTCCTTTTATAGTATGTTTATACAAAACCATGTTCTTGACAAAATCAAATATCCCAATGTGTTTCTAAACACTCCAATATGCATTTAACAACATCTAGACATGTCTAACATGTCTAGATCATCACAAATCCAAGACTTGCAACATAAAAGTTTCCTTTTATGGCAAGTGTACCAATACATCATCAAATCAATCAATGACTCTATCAAAGCTCAATCTAACATTCTAATACTTTAAAATCAGTAAATCTAGAACATCTACACAACAAATCACCAACAAATTTGAGCACAATAACCGTAAGGAGTTGCATGTGGGTTTTTAGCCCTTGCATGTACGATCTAACACTAGGAAAACGTTTAAAAACTACCTTAGAGCTACAAATCCCAGCAAAGATAGCTTCTGGTGATGACAAGCTATTGGCTTGATGGTCGTTTCGAGTTTCTTGACGGTTCTCGACACTCTCCTCGATCTCCAAAGGCTTCCAACACCAACAATGGCTTCCAATGGTGTTAACAGGGGTTGGAGCTTGATTTCAGATGGGTTTGGTCGCAAAAATGAGTGTGAGTTCGGAGAAAATGGGAAAGAGTTCGACTGAAAATGAAATGGGTTGGTTTTTAAAAGGATTTTGATCTGCATGGCCTTCGCGTACCGCGGAGGCCGATCAAAATCTTTTATCGCGTACCGCGATGGAATTCGGGAGTCTCGACTCCCGGTTTGCTTCGCGTATCGCGAAGCCTTTCGCCGAGGGACCGTCGCGTACCGCGATGAGTCCATTTCCTTGTTTTTCGATTTCGTTGATACGATTTCGCTCGTACTTGATTCCTAATGTTTATCCTAAACACCTAATACGTGTTTAGCACATACTCATGTAATAACATATAAGTTTGATCACCAACGTTCATGAGACTCATGTGTGTTTTGATAATTACTCGAATTATCTTCGATAGTTTGTGCTCGTGTCTAACGAACTGTTTGCACGCTTGATTAATCCTAATCAACGTGTGATGCACAATTCAATAATTCCCCGAATTATTGTTTTGTGTTAGTGTTGTGTTTGCTACACTTGGTTTGCAAAACCAATGTGCAATGCATTGTACGATTCGATAGTTCCTCGAACTATCGTGTCGTAGTCGTTTGTGTTCAACTCATCTAATTAAACATAATTGAATGAAATGCAACAAGTATGAATGTGAAATGTAAAGAATGTAAGAGTTGCAATTTACCTGAAATTGCCGGGTGTCACAGTCTTAGACCAAAATGATTACTATGGCTCGTGTTATAATATTGGGCCTAGAGATGGGGACTTGGGCCGAGTGGTTGCACGTGGGTCGAGAATCCTTTAGGCCGAAATAGAATAGGATTGGGCTGAAAGAGTTGTGGGATGGGCGATACTCCATGGGCCGGTTGTGTGAATCGAATTAGTGGGCTTTAACAGTGAGATGGGCTACATTATTGGGCCTGTGTGTTTATGCTATTGGGTCGAGGGTTTGGGCCTGAAATACTTCTGTTGGGCCTAGTAAAGTTCTGAATGCACGACATGGGCTACTTGAAGTTGGTTAGGGCCGTAGGGTCTTTCACAATTGAAATAAAAGTAGCTGCATCGTCTTGTTCAGCGAACCCTTGCAACTCCTATAGGTTCGGCTGATTTTCAAAGACTTCACAAGGGTTCGTGGCATTGCAATCTCACAGGTCCGGCGATCTCAGGGGTTCGTCTGTTAAGTGGAATGGTTCGGCGCACGCAAGGGTTCGGCTAGGGTTGTGCATGGGTTCGTGCATAGCTGTAAATGATTCCGGAAACCATGCAGGTTCGTTCGAATGCAGATGGTTCGGCTGATGACTGGGTTTGTGAGGCTCGCCGCTTGTGGGTTCGTGTCCAGCAAGGTTTGTCGAAGCCAAGGTTCGTGGCCCATGGAGGAAGGTTCGGCCTTCAAGGGTCGGCCACCCCCAACCACACCAAGGTTCGGCCACAGCATGTCCTCACGAACCTTGTACTTCCCCAGCCTCATCAACCTTTGAATCTGGTCCAACCTGTTTTGCTCTGGTCACTAGTGTATTTCGGGAGATTGTCGAGAGTGTACAAGGTTGAAGAGTGGTCCTAATACCGATTAGGGTTTTGGTCGAACAATAAGGGTTATAAAACCCTATTTTTCCTAACTTCCTTGACCTCATACCTTGATTTCTAGTGGTTAACAGCTCTGATCTGTTGTACTTTCTTGTAGAGGACATCAATAGCTACGCGTGGGTTCAAGAATCACTCCAATCGGTTAAGAAATGAAGAAGTTATGGAGGATTGAAGGTGGTCAATGGTGGTGAGAAGTGGTGGCCGGAAATTTGAGTTAGAGAGAGAGTGGAAATGTGTAAAATGTGAAAAACTCCCTCATTTAGTCTTTATATACTACGCGGGTATTCGGGTTCGTTTCTGTTGCTCGGTTAGTAACTTCGTAGCGTATCCGTAAATAATAAAAGAAAATTATTTTAATTAATTGATGAGTTTCAAAATTGTAAAAATGTTAAATAAGTCATTATTTTTTTATTAATTTAATTTCGTTCGCGTCGTGTTTCGTTTTCGTTTCGTCGGATCGCGTCACCATCGCGCATATTCGTTCGAATCGTCATTCGAACGAACACGACGATGGTTTTGCTTTCCGACTTTTGTTTTCTACTTCCCAGTCATCATTTCAGAATGTCAAACTCACAGATATGTTTGTGTGAATCGTCACCCACACAAACACACTGTCAGTTCATTATTTGAAACGACACTGTAATTTAGTTTGAATTGTGTTTCCTCACCGTCGGACTCAACTAGACATCCTGTTATCACATTGTTTTCACATTGAATTGTCGGTCATCTGATTCCTGTCATCTATGGATATCAGATCGCAACCGATTTGTTGTTGTTATTCAATTGAACATCATTGTTTATCATGTTTAGTTGTGTTAACTGTACTTAGGTTTTCACTTAAATGTATGTTGTACTTACAATATTTAAGTTTATACGAAAATACGTACAACTGTTTCTTGTATTTAGAATTCTGTTAATACAAGTACTGTTTACACGCATGTATTTACACATAGTTATTGTAGATAGTACCCACACCGTACAGACTTGCCGGCCGGTCTGGTACTAGTTGTCACATTAATCCCACAAATAATCATTTCAAGACTCATTCTAAATGATTATAAAGTAATTTATTTTAAATGACTCTTAAATTAAAATTCATTTAATTTAGTAAGAGAATTTATTATCAATTTTATTTAAACAAAACCATATTATATCTTAAAGAAAAAACATAACTTAGTTTATTAGGCTTAAGTTAATCCAACTTGATTAACCCTAAGCCTAATATTAATTTTTAGCTTTCTTTTGTTTCTTGAACCATTTGTACGTACAACTTAGCTTAGAAGTCCCGTTGAACTATCTAAGTTAGTTGTAAGTAGTAGGATATTTACTAAGTATTGGGTGTTAAAATGAGTTAACCTCAACACTTAGTCAATTCCTTGTTTCCTTGCCTTTCATGCTTTACACTAGAATAAGTAATATTCTTGTGGTTATAGCATGATTCTTTGTTTATTCGATGATAAAAAAAATCTGTATGTTTAGCATTTGCTTAGTAAAGCATTGGTGTCTTGATACTTAGCATGATAAGTTTACAAGTTTACTACCTTTGTTTAACAAAGCTAGGGTGGCTTCTTGTTAGGAAAATCTAACAATTCCCATGCTCACACACACAACCCTTCCCATGCACACACACCTAACCACAAGGTTCCTTGGCCGTAGCTCGTGATTCTAACCCCCAACTCTTAGTCGAATAGCCTTAGCCGAATAGGGGTTTCGAATGAAGGCCGCCCGAATGTATGTCTGGTTCCGAATGAAGATTACGCCGAAAGTGGGAGTGCCGACCGAACCAGCCCATCTGCCGATCGAATGAGAAGGCTAGGCCGCATAAAGGCCGAATGAAATAATGGTCGAAAGAATCCCGGCGAATGAGCGGTCTTAGCTATTCGGCCGAAGTAGATGAAGTGCTCATTCGGCGGCCTGTGTGGTGTCTCATTCGGCGGTTCGAAGGGCAGCAAGGTGGGTTCTTCATTTTCGAGCTAATCGACCAGGGATTGAAGGGAGTTGGTTCCTACACTTTCCTACATAGTGGTGAAGTGATTTCCCTAGGTTTTCAAGCGGTCTTGGCCGGTTTTAGAAGGAGGTTCGATCTCAGGGTTACAAAACCCTAAAATCGCCATCTTTGAGCTCGTTTTTACCTCAGTTTCGGTCGTTCCCAGGGTAGATCCCTTGTACTTTCGTGTAGTATAGATCAAGATCTTTGTTTAGGCTCAAGATTGGCTCTATTTCATCAAGAAATGGATGAGATATTGATGATTGAAGATCAAACTTTCTAGAGAGAGAAAGTTCCGGAAATTTGAATGTAGAGAGAGGAAGGGAGTGGAAGAAATGAATAGGTTGAACTCATTTAGGGTATTTATACCCCGAGTGAGTTCGGGTTCGTTTTCGTTGTTCGTCTCGCGTATTCGTTGAGTTTCCGGAACGTAATGCGTAATTCACGTGTTTTAAATACAAGTAGTTTCTTTTTTTATTTATGATGAGTTTCAAAATTGTAAAACATTAAATTATTTTATTTTCTTAGATTATTGTCGTTCGTGTCGTTTTCGTTTTCGTTTAGTTAGAACGCGTCACCTACGCGCGTATTCGTTCGAATCGTCACCCGAACGAACACGACGATGGTTTTGCTTTCCGACTTTTGTTTTCTACTTTTCAGTCATTATTCCAGAACGTTAATCATTCAGATTTATTCGTACAGATCGTTACCTCTACGAATAATTCGTCGGTTTAGCATTCTGCAACAACAACCGTTATAGTTTTGTTTTTTTAACCTCACATACGTTTATACATAATAACACATTAACAAGCATCCGTGTGTGAGTTCAGCGTTGTCTAGCGTGTTTCTGACTGTTAAATTGTTAGGTTTAAGTCAGGTTATAGAAACGATTGCATAATAGTTTCGTGTCAAGCATTGAAATGTTTATAGCATACATATAGTTCACTTAGTTTGTACCTGAGTTACTGTGCAAGTTACTGTTCTGATCACAGTTCCGGCGACGTTTCCGGCACTGATGTTACATAGGTGCAGACCAATACCTTGAATAAGCTAAGCCATTCGATTTACTATACATCACATATATGTCTACTTGAGTGTTTGAATTATATAAATGGTGCTTAAACAAGTGATTGAAACTATTGGATGAGAAATCCATAAAATTGTGTAACACCTCGACCGATGGCGGAAACGTCGGGATGCCACGAGGAATATGTAGATTGTTCATAAGCTCGTGGGCATCTAATTTAATCATCACATAACAATTAATCAACCAAATTAATTATATCAAAAATCATGTTCATCATGAGCTAGTTACATCAAATACACAAAATATTTAGCTAAACTAACTAAACTCTAGTCTTCAGAATTTCAGTTATTTTAGTTAAGTTCAAGAACCTAAGTGATGATGTCCCCAAAAGATGTAGAGCTATCTTGCTCTACTTACTTCTCCTCATTCCCTAAAACATGTAGAAAATCAAGTGTCAACTACGAAGTAGCTGGTGAGAAATCATAAGTTTTTATGTAATAAAAACGTTTATAAAATGTTTATGAAAATTTATAAATGAGTTTATAAAAGTTTATAATTTCTCAAGAGAATCCACATGTGCACCTGCGAAATAATCCAACTCTGCCAAAAACCAACAAACACAACATCTAAACAATCCAAGTAATCACATACACAATAATCACAAATAATTATCCACATATGTTCAACCAATCACATCAGATCAATAAGCATCAATCATCATAATCATATCGATATAAGTTACCGCGGAGGACCTTAGTCAATTCAATCAACGGCGGAATCATCGCGGAGGACCGCAGTCAACTCAACCAACGATATTCCTATAAGTGTCTTCGTGCACTGAGGAGGACCCTAGTCAACTCAACCAACAGTGGAATCACTGAGGAGGACGTTAGTCAACTCAGCAACAGTAACTTAATCATTGCGGAGGACCTAAGTCAACTCAACCAACAATGACTCACGGATAAGTAATAATCCATCTCAATTCATAATCAGTAATAATCCATTAATATGAATATCATATTGATAATCCAGGTGTCACCCATGTGTTATCAAAATAATATTTAAATTGGTATACATGTTCCACCTCCGAGTTTAAAACAAAAGGGTTTAAAAGGAGGTTATGAGAACTCACCTGAATCCTTAGAATTAGTGTTTTCGTAGAATGCGCGCTCGCGTATTTGAAATCAACAACGACTCAACAACCTGTAATTATTGTGTGTTTCATATTCATAAGTATATGTGTTTTATCATCATTGAATATTCATACGTGTTTTCTTCTGATTATTAATTGTGTCGTTAACTTAGTTTATTTAATCTAAGTTAAGTTGTAACACCTAAGATTCTATAAATGATCATCATACAATTGTGACTTAAACTCGGTAGTTTTAATTATCCATCGTATGATGATTTATAAATACTATAGCAAGGGGTGTCACACCCCAACCGACGGCGGAATAACGTCGGGGCGCGACGGCGACTGTTCAAAAGCTCATGATCAACTATTAAAGTTATAAAATTTATTACATTCCAAATTAAGTGTCATACAAGTAGTTCAAATACATAACATAACTAAACAAGTTCATAGTTCAAAGTTTATTCTAAGCCCAAGAGTCCTACATGATCCTCATAGCTTCACTAGTTTGTACCTGAAACATGTTTAGATTCAAAGGTCAACTATAAATAGTTGGT
This sequence comes from Mikania micrantha, assembly GCA_009363875.1. NCBI lineage: Eukaryota > Viridiplantae > Streptophyta > Magnoliopsida > Asterales > Asteraceae > Mikania > Mikania micrantha. The sequence continues at coordinate 16,243,731 of CM018688.1, forward strand.
GAGAACATAGGTATTGACACCAAAAGTTAACAGTTCAAAAAGATAAGATTTGCAATTCACATGTAACATAGTGATATAAGGCAATATGTAACTATTGCAGATCAAACCTTAGTTAACCTAGTTAGGCATAGTACTCCATACTACCCTCAAAATAGTTAAGTACCGTGTGATCACCGGCTGGGTGGAGTGGTCAGTTCAATAGATCTATCATCACAACAGTTTGGCTATCACAAGTTAATGATCAATGCACAAGTTAAGTATAGTTAAGATGGTAGTTTGGGACATATAGCTCAAATCCACATAGATACAAGTTTGAATTGCTAGAAAATAGTTCAAAGATAAACATGTTCCAGCCCCGATGATTTTGTAAGCAAAAGTAAAAGAAAAGGGGCTATGTAACTCACATAGTATGATTGATGATTGACTTCTTGATTGTCGTTTATGTGGAGACTTATAACTCGGTTCCTATAACATAATGAGTTTCCATTGAGTTTGTGGACCTACTATAGTTTATGTGATGGTGCTTGTGTTCTATTTGTCGAGATTTTATTAAAACAATAATGTCCTAACTTATACATGAGATATAATTTTATAATGCCTTGAAATTACTAAGTGTTGGATTTTATAAAAATTCCGTCATTATAACGACGCATTTTGGAAAATTACCATTTTGCTTAACAACTTCAAAACCCATAAATTAAATCTACTTATATAAATATATACAAGTATATATATTATATCACATCATTAAAGTGTGTATATAAAATATATATACATTTATATATGTGAAAATGATTAATATTTATGTAAAGATGTCAAAGTTTATAAAACTGCTTTTGGTCAGATTCTATCCGGCTTGTTCGGATGAACTTTAAAAATAGGAGTAGTTTGAATAAAATTATGAAACTTCACAGTAGACTATTTTAAGGTGTTTTGAACAACTTTCATTTAGAAAACTTTTCGTTATTTTGCTTGTAAATGGGTCAAAACAGTCAAACAAATGTAAGTCCTTGAAGTTTCTGTTTTGACAGATTTAGTCCAGTGAGTTCGAGTTCATTTTTGACATAGTAAAACTTTGAGTTAATTTATGAAACTCTCCAGTATACTATTTCAAGATATTATGAACAACTTTCATTTAGAAAAGTTTTCATGATTCGGACATTAAGTAGGTCATATCAGCTGCACAAGTTAGGGGGTACAAATCCGCGCACTAATCTTGTGAAGGCTGTTTGTAGAACCATTTGGTCGAGTTAGAAGCTGAATAAGTAGTTCATGGAAAGCTAACACAATGAACTTAGTCATGGAATCTGAGTTTGTTCCATTTGGAGTTGTTATGACTATTTTATGACTTGTTGAAGTTGTAACAACATTCTGCCAGAATTGACAGAATGTATGTTTGTGTGTGTAGCTAGGTAAAACTTATGAGAAACAAGGAGTTTGAGTGTTATACCTTTAGTGGAGATAAATATGGTTAAGAATAACACAAGTGATGAGAAAGAACAAGCTTAATTCCCTTCTTGATCTCCTTTCAATCCTTGTTCTTGCACCAAAACTTCAAAACTCACCAATGAATAAGAGAATGGTGGATTTTGAAGAGAAATATGTATGTATATATAGATGGGGGGGGGGGGAGAGAGAATGGGGAGTTGAGTTGATGAATGGGATGAGTTGAGTGTGAGAGTTGATGAAGTGATGGTGGAGTGTGTGAGTGAATGAAGTGATGGTGGAGTGTAAGAATGGTGAAGAATACTTGTAAGGCTTTTGATCTTTTTTTTTTTTAAAACATCATAGGTATTCATGGCTTTTATATAATTGATTCCACACTTGTCCCATTTTGGTCATTTACAGATTAAAACAGGTATATATTGAGTATTATGATGGTTAAATCTTGTATCGGGTATAAATTTTGATATTATTTTACGATAATAAGTAAAATAATAAAACTTACTAAAATAATTAAATTTTAGTAACTAATAAGATTATTAAATGATGTGTCGCGTATTATGTCCGCCTTATCCGGCAAAACACAGATGTCTTTCGTTGTCAGGAATTTTAACGGGTCAAATTGCGAGAATTACTAATTGCAAGACTATATATAGATGAATGTCGCTAAACATTAATCGAGAATAAATGTTTAATTATTACATTTCTAAATTCCGTCATAGTCAACGTTAAATACACTAACGGTGTTAATAAGTCAAATTTGAAAATTGACGGATGTCACAAGGGGTATAGGTTGTAAGGTGATAGCCTTACACACTTATGTCCACTCTCGTATATACGCATGAATGCATGATTACTTGAGTTGCTAACATTTAAAGTTGTTAAATCGCAATTAGGTTTAAGAAAAATTAAACTCAAGTATTTCTCAAAATTTGCTTACCTTATGTATAATCTCATAATTCTAACATTAAGTTATCAAAAAAAAGTGGCAACTCCTAATCCTTCATGTATGCATGGGTATACCCCTATTTTCTTGTTCTTTTGTTCACCCTTAGCATTTAAGTAAAGTGTTTAAATCTTAACAACCTTTGACCAAGCCATTGAACCTAGGTTCGCTGCTAATCTTGCAAGTTCAACCATAGGTTCGGCTAGGCTCACGATCCCCTCAGCTAGGGTTCGTCCACAAGCAGGTTTAGCCAAGATCATTTGGTTGGCACAAGGTTCGGCCAAAATGTACACTGGTTCAGCCCTCTTGGTTCGCCTTCCTAGGTTCGCTCCATGTTGAGGTTCGTGGGTCTATAGCTTTGGCTAAGGAAGGTTCGTAGGGACTGGGTTCAGTGAGATGCAGGTTCGCTTCATGCATGGTTCGGCTGAAGTTGCAGGTTTGGCCATCACAAGGTTCGGCCGCCTCATGTTCAGCTCCACCAAAGGTTCGGCCGGCCACAAGGAGGTTCGTGGGGTTTGGTTCGTGGAGTTCACCACGTGGGTTCAGCCAGGAGGAGGTTCGGCCCCCTTTAGGTTCGCCGACCTGCACTCTTTCTCACTATCTACTGTTCATCGTCATCAACATCAAGCTCTAGGTGATTACATGTTCTCCCATGGCATCCACATCTTAATACTATCTCGGTTTAATCAAGAATGAAACCCTAATCTTGTTTAAAGGTGACAACCAAGTACACATTAAGTTTTTTTTAGTAAAAACTGAAATGAAAACTTCAGATTTACCTCAAAATGTCGACCAAGAGTGAGATTTCTTCGTAGTTTCCTGTTCTCCTCGATTATGCGGTCGTTTTGGCACCAAGATCTCGCGAAATGGTTGAGAAATGGAGGAGAAAATCTAGAGAGAAGGTAGAGAGAGAGGTGACGGGATTAGGGTTTAGAGAGAGAGATTTGGTGGAAAATGATGAAGAAGGAAGGAAATCTTCTTTCTTATACCACGTCTCGTCCCCATGTGCTCGGTCTTGTTTATTTTGAGTTAAATATTACAACTCGCTCGGTTATTCTTGTAAAACACATTTGAAACATAACACGTTTAAATAAATAAGTTTCGTTTTAATAAAATGATTCTAAATAAGATCGTTTAATTACAATGCCTTCGTTTACCATCATTAAATTAATTATTTAAATAAAACGATTTATTCGGTTTTGTTTTAGGTTGTGATTCCTAATAAACGTTTTTAAATTATTTTTCTTATTTTAGTATCGTTAAATATTATTTCGTACTCTCGTCGAAACGCGTTACTCACGTACGTATTCGTAAAGATCGTCACCTTTTCGAATCCGACGCTCGTATCGTATTTCGATTCGATTTACGATTTGTGGAATATTATTCCAGAATATTATTCCGAATAATTATATTCGTGTGAATCGTCACCCACACGAATACATTACCAAGTTAATATTTCTGAATTAATATTCGCATTTAAGTTATATTCGTAACCTCACCATCGCGTAAACATTTCCAATAATGCTTTCATTATTTTATTATCTTTAATATTTTTAGATTCCCAATCCAATCCCACTAAACCATATCACTGACACATCCATGATAGAACGAAATATGCATATGTATAGGGTATATGTAGGAGTAGGTCGCAACCTATCGAGCCACCGTCCCACCGCTATTTCGATAAACCATGACCATGTGTCTTTGAGTATGTTTAGTAACCAAACCATAACAACTCCATAACTACTTTACATCCCAAACCAAAACCTCGGATTCTCCTCACCAAAGCCTCAACACTGATATAATCATGATAAACCAAAGATGGCTTATGTATAGGGCATATGTACAGGTCAGTCGCAACTGCCTCAGCCACCATCCCACCACCTCTTCGATAGACCATGATTATATCCTTGTCTATATTTGATTATAGAATCCTAAACCACAACTCTTCCAAATCAACAATCCATAATATGTGAATTTGACCACGATAAACTCTCTGGTTCTGTTTAATTGTGTTTCAACTAAACTTCCAATGGTTTATGCATATAATAGTATGTTCTCAATATGTATACCAATATCAGTAATAACATCCAATAATTCATCATCATAATAAATATCATATCAGGTCGTAACAGTACAATTAAACATGTACGGATAACCCGAAATACAGTGATGTTACAAATTGTGTGTTTAGTTTCAAGATGAGACATATATGCAATATAGTTGCATTTGAATAGATGGATGAGCCGGTAGTTGAGTAATAATACCACATGTGTGTGGATAGGTGGATGAGTAGGTGGAATTGATCAATTAAACTACTAGATTGTGGATAATTGAATGAGTTGATTGTTAATAAGTCAAACCACTAGAGTGTGGATAACCGGTTAATCCGGGGACTAAATTGTTGAAACCACTAGAGTGTGGCTATTTAGATAAGCCAATAGAGTATATATGGTGATTATGGTGTTTTAAATTAGCCAGAGATGCAGGTGATAGAGTTGGATTAGATCATATGATCATAATAGTGAAAACAACCCGTTTAGGGGAAATTAATGCATAATCGAGAGTTGTGTGCAAATATATGAGTCAGATATATGGTGATCTAAACATGTTTATAATCCATATAATATGTAGGTTAATGGGTTAAATGAGCTTTGGAAGGGTTAGAATTATAATTGCTTGAAATTGCAAATTTTGACCCGTTTAAAAAATTGAGTGCACAATTGAGTAATTTTGTGTATAAATAAGTTGGTTTATGTTAAATTATGAGTTTGGGGAGTATTTAACCCATACAATATGTAATGGGAATTTATGGTTTAGTTCCAGGTGGTTTGGAATGATCAGGAATGATTAAAAAGTCCAAAACACGAAAAAAATGAAGTTTTCTGCACAGTGCTAGCACTAGACTACGCCCAGGCCGTAGGCTACGGCTGGAGGTTCCAAAAAGTTGATTTTTTTTCATTTAAAACACGTTCTGGGGTCTTGTAACATTCCGAAATGAACCATAACTTATATATGGATGATCTTACTTAGTTCTTATGAACTAATGGTCAAATTTATATGTGATTTTTACAAATCATTAACAAATATGCTTTGGGGGTCATGATCGGGCACGTTTTGAAGTGGATTCGAACGTTATGTTGACTTTTGGTGGTTGTAAACTTAAACACACTATATTTTGTTAATCATAGATGTAAATGGTATGTAATTAAGTGTGTTTAACTTATGTAATGGTAATTTCACGCTTCCGAACATGATTTTGCGTTAAAGCTTAAACTGGGACCAAAATTTGACACGTGTAAACGTGTGGGATATTTGGGTGTCACAGACTCATGACCCGACCCACGACATGAACCACGATTTGAGCAAATGATTAGAACCACAACTCAACCAAAAATTGTATTCCATTCTTTTATCTTCTCATGTCTACCAAAGAACATTATGCAATGAATCATTTCATTATCAAAGGTAACCAAACAAGACAATAGAATGATAATGATTCATTTCTTTACTTTGTTCATTCTATTATTCCATTCATTCCATTCCTTCATAACAAACAGACCCTAAGTATCCCAATAAATACAATAAATATACAGATGGTTCCTGTGGTTTACCCAGATTGCATAAGTGGTCCCTAACTATCAGAAAATATATCGGTGTCCAGAAAGTTTGCAAAAACGTACCATTGTTAGTCCCTGGGTTGGATGGTCATTATCTTTAGCTGTTAAATTTTTTTGAAAACGACCAAAATACCCCTTACCCCTTTTTCTCACCCATCTCACAAAAACCCTAATATGAGCTCCACATCCGATCTGCTCTACCACTTTCCACCACCTCCGAACACAACCACAGCTACCGTCAATCCACAGCCACAATCCACATCCATCACAACCATAGCCACTGTCAATCTCTCCACCGGTGCCATCCACATCCACTGTTGACCACCCCTTCTCCAATCGACACCACTGCTGCAGAGAATCAACATCGCTGCTTGTCACACCCCGAGCTGGCGGGGTTGGATCGGAGTCCCCGTCGGGCGGAAGGTTCCCGGGGTGCGATATCGTGAGTGATAATAGAAATGATCAGATTGTTACATTGCACATGATATATAAATGAGAAAATTGCTAAAATAAAATAGAATTACAAAGTTAAATTACATCAGTTAAGTTTATAATTTAACAATGTAAATCTATTATCACATCATAATTCTTCTATCTTGTATCTGCATAAGATATACAAAATAAACTGTATAATGATACTTCAAAATATGCAGGTCCAAAAAGCTAGGTCTTCTATCAGATAACCTAGTCCAAAGAAATAACTCTTCAGTTGACCTATTCGTCACCTGAGAAGTCATGCAAAAATAAAGTCAACACATGGTTGGTGAGTTCATTAAGTTTTATAAAATGAGTTTGAATAACCTTTATGACAACCTTAACCTCACCATTAACCACCTATACCATCCAGCTTAGTATGCTTATATATAGGGCATATGTAGGGTCGAACTTACCGCCCGCCCAGCCACCGTCCCACTACATACTAAACCACATGATATATTGTTCCTGGTAATAATTAAGCATTTCATTCCACTACTTTGATTCCATGACAAATGATTCATAGCATTTGATTACCCTGAAAATGTTTACCTTGATCCCCCGAAGTGACAACCTTAACCTCATCAACAACCATCTATGTTATCCAATCAAGTATGCTTATATATAGGGCATATGTAGGGGACAAGCCCCAGCCACCGTCCCACCACATACCGGACTGCTTAACATATTGTTATTAATGATAATTAAGCATTTCACTCCATTCACCTCTGATTTAGATTCTGATTTCCATAATTTGATTTACCTTTGATTCTCTTGAGTTCATCACAGTTACATGATTTCCCAAAAGCAATTATAGAAAAAAAATGTTATATGTTTAATTAATTAAATAAATAAACATTTAAATACAACTAAGACATGATGATTGGGCCTTATTTGACTCAAACAATTAGACTTAGTTGTTGGTGGTTGTCCAAGTTGTACCCTCTCACACGTGACCCATATCAGGCATAACTCACAAGGAGTATACCTGAGCGTGCCGGGATTTAAATGATGCCCATATCAGCTTGACCCAATGGTCTACCGTACATGCCGGGACTTTACAAATATCCTTTGATTCTTGATCTCTTTGATTCTCTTGAATTTGATTTTGATTTCATTTGATAGTTCACGTTATTGCCCATATAGCTTGACTACAAGAGTCTATTATTTATGCCGGGACTTTATGTGTGTTACACGTGGTCTTGATTTCCATACAACTGACATCCACCTTACCTCAAGTATTAATGATTTCATTAGATCTTAATGATTTCATTATTTCAATGATTCACACACATTTATGAATTCTGATTTCCTAAGTCTCTTGATTTGATCTTTAGAATTCCCATGATTTCACAATGATAATTGATTCTTAATTAGGATCCTTTGTTTTAAGATCACACACTGAATTAGATTTCTTTGAACATGATCTTTAGCTTTAGTTCCTCTGATTTCATTTTGAATTTAAGTTCTCGAATTTGAACTTGATGGACTAAGGATTTGTTTAGAGTTTAGAATTAGAGTATTACTCATAAGAGTAATTTAATTAAATTGATTATTTGATCTGCATAGTAATTACCAAGACAGGAGTCTAGGAGTATCAACAAGCATAAATATATAACATATAATGAATAAAAGCATTTAAGTAAACAATTTAAATAAAACAGTTTACTCATGCTTCTCAGCCCCGCGTTTTAAAAACAAAAATGTGTAGAAACGGGGCAATGAACTCACCTGTGTTGCTATGTAATTGATCTATCACAAAATGCACGCTCGTTCTGTAGCTTAGGTTTCTTCAGTTCCTGAGTTGTTTTAAAAGAATTCAAGTACAATAAGTATACGTATTAATCGTCACATCTAAGGTTCGGGTCTCGGTGTGTGTAACTAAGTGTCCTATTTTACTATTGTTGTAACATCACTGTATTTCCGTCATCCGTACATCCGTACGATTGTACTGTTACGACCTGATATAATAATTATTAATGATAATGAATTATTTGTGAATATTATTGATTATTGGTATACATTGCGAATATATTATTCTCTGCATAAACCATGGTGAGTTTAGTTGAAACCCAACTAAACAGGACCAGAGAGTTTATTGCAGTTACATTTCACAGATTATGGATGTTGATATGGAATGGAATGGGATTGGGAGTTGGTTATGTTTTGGTTCCTAAACATAGTCAAGGACACATGGTCATGGTTTATCGAAATAGCGGTGTCACACCCCCAAATTCCCACTTGTGGCGTATGTCCACGTGGATGTGACGTGTCCAGAATCACAGCTCATGGTCATATAGAACACCTCTATATGCGTTTACAAATCCAAAGTTTGACACATACACACAATAAAACAGTTTGCAGCGGAAAAGTATATCATAGCATATTGCAGCGGAAAATCAATTGTTTGACAAATTGCAGCGGAAATAAAAGATGTTTGAGTACATAAAGCAAATGTAATTGTTTTCAAGAGTTAAACATAAACAGAAATGCATGAATGTTCCTATGCTCGGTTCCTTAATTGTGCATTCCTGGATGTCCATCAACTCCTCAGTTACCTGAGAATACAAGTTTAAAAAGTGTCAACACAATGGTTGGTGAGTTCACAGGTTTTGATATACATATAGTAATAAAAGTGTGTCATGCTGTTTATCAATGTTACTACCGAGCCCTAGGCCCAAAGTGTCAGTGCGTCACTACCGAACTAGACTTGTTTGTCTTTGCCTCCGCTATGTCTCGTATACATAGCAAGTTAGGTTAGAATTTGCACGGGTTATGACATCCAGTCAACATAGTGCCCCGTGGGGTTAGTCATTCCCAAATGGATCCATCCAAATCTACCACGTTGTTCGTACATTAACGGTAAGACTTTGTGAGGGCTTAATACGAGTTCAACACTTAATGTTTGTCCAATAAACCAGCATACACAAAAATGTTTGTAATAGCAATAATATTTGACTCGATGCAACTAGTATTCTCCCCCTATTTAAAAGCGTTTGAAAAAGAGTAAAGAGGGGCCGTAAACTCACCTTAGTGATGAAAATGCAACTCAAGCGTAAGCTCCTGATGTAGTAGCACGTGTCGGTCACTGGCAACCTATATCGTACACCGTACGTGAGTTCGTGTATGTGACCGTGCTAGTGTTTGTGTTAGTGCTCGTGTTTGTATCCAACAACCATTGGTTGTTCATGTTTGTCCGTGTCGGTCCACAATAACCATGTTTGCTTGTGTTGGTCCACATTGACCGTGTTTGACTGTGTTGGTTCACATTGACCGTGTTTGACTGTGTTGGTCCACATTGACCGTGTTTGACTGTGTTGGTCCACATTGACCGTGTTTGACCAGAGTTGACCGTGTCAAGTCAACGACCCGTTGGTGAACCGTGTGACGGTTTGTGAATCGTGTAGCAGTCGCGTAAGTGCTCGTCGTGTGCAAAACGCGCAAGTCGCGTCTATGGACAACTTACTATTTATAGTAAGTTTCCATTTTTGGAAAGTTCACAAAGCATAACATTTTTAAAGTTCTAGCATGCTCGTTAGTCCTACGTGATCATGTTAACACATAACACATCATCATACAAAGCCATATAAGTCGTTTATAACATGTTAGCATACAAAAGTTTCCTAAAATGGAAAGTTTCCATTTTTAGCATACGTGACATCGGAAACCATCTAATTTAGCATCTAATCATCATGTTATAACATAATAAACCATTTAGCAAGCTCAAATGATACATCACGTTGACGAATCGGTCTTTGTAAAAATAAAGTTACTAAATATAGTAACTTTCTAGTTTTTCATGAAAATAACCATTCTAACATTTCTAATCCTACTTTCTCATCATCAATCAACATAATAATCAATCTAGCATCATTCAATCATGTATATATAACCAAATTTATCATCTAGCAATATATTGTCTCAAAAAGTTACTAAATATAGTAACTATGTTGTAAAATGACCAAAACATTATCAAAATTACATTTTAAACATTCTACTCATCATATTAGCATCCTAGTATCAATTCCATGTACATGCATGTCTACCATATCATTCATAACATCATTTTACAAACAAAAAGTTTCTAATAATGGAAAGTTTGTCAATAATCATCTTTTTAGCCATTTCATCCTAATCTAACCATGAGTAATCCTTCTAATACTATCAATAAGCATTTAAACATACTTAAGATCATTCCCACCATCATGGATCATGCATGCATGGCAATACAATGTCACAAAACATCATTTTAAGCATCAAGGCTCACACTCATCATCCTAGATCATCATAGACCATCATCTAATCACTTTAGATCATCAAGAAACATAGTGAAATCATCAAACCCAGAAGATAAATTCGTGCATGTGTATTATATGTGCTTGCATGTGAGGTTTAACACATGCATGTGGGTGTAATGGTGCTTTTAAGCTACAAGAGGTGTAGAGACTACCTTCTAAGGTTCTAAGAACACTGGAACGATGGTTGAACAGATTCTAAGCCCCCTGGAGCTGCTGGACTTGACAGAAACAGAAGGGAGGTGATGGTGTTCGAGCTTCTTCTTTGATCCCAAGCCTTCTAACCTTCACTTCCAAGCTTCAAAGGGTGTAACAATGGCTTCCAGAAGGATTTCCAGGTGAAGAAGACGCTCTTGAGTGGTCTGTAACTCGAGAAATACAAAGTAGAGCGGCTAGACATGATTACATCTTGGTTTTATAAAGATTTGCCGTCTGACACCCGTCGCGTACCGTGGAGATAGGCCAGGAAGATACTTCGCGCTACGCGAAGGAATCCGGGAGTCAACTCTTCGCGATGTCTGTCGCGTACCGCGACGATGCTTCTTGTTGGGCCATCGCGTACCGCGATGGGCCCCTGAAGAGCCCAATAAGCCCTTTTTAATAGGTTTGATCCGTTCGTCGTCGTTTCCACGCTTCCGAACTATTGTTTGGCCTCGTTTGAACTTCCAAGTTCAATGTGTGAGTGTTTCATGAAGTTTCGAGTGTTGTGCTACACAATGTGCTTGACGTTCACCAACGTTCGTGTGTTTTGACACGTGTGTGCTGTTTGCCGATAATTCCACGAATTATCCTGTTGTGTGTCAGTGTTTGTACTGTCGTGCCACGTGTCACACTAAATTAATCTAATTCTAGTGCCACGTGTACATAAAGTATTTAAATAAACATTTAAATAAATATAAAGCTGACCTGGAAAATACGGGGTGTCACAAGCGGTGGGACGGTGGCTGGGGCAGTTGCCACTGACCCCTACATATGCATATTTCGGTCTATCATGGATGTGTCAGTGATATGGTTTAGTGGGCTTTGGGATTGGGATTTTTAATATTAAAGTTGATAATATAAAGAAAGTATAATTAGGAATTGATTATGCGATGGTAAGGTTACGAACACAATTTAAACACGATTATTAATTCAGAAATATTAAGTTAATAAATGTATTCGCGTGGGTGATGATTCACACGAATATAATTATTAAGAATAATATACTGAAACGATATTTCATAAATAGTAAATCGAATCGAAAAGCGATACGAGCGTCGGATTCGCAAAGGTGACGATCTTTACGAATGCGTACGTAAGTAACGCGTTTCGACGAGATAACAAATAATATCAAACGATATTAAATTAATAAATGAAAACTAAAAATATTTATTAGGAATCACGACCTAAAACAAAACCGAATAAATCATTTATTTAAATAATTAATTTAGTAAAAATGGAACGGCATCGTTTTACGAAATAATTTATTAAAAATCATTTATTTAAAACGAAAACAATGTATTTAAATGATTTATGCTTTGAGTATGTTTTTCGTTAAAATGGTTTTCACAACATACCAGTCATATATCTAAAACAGTTGCATAGTATTCTCACCCCAAAGTTAAGTAAAACAGTTAAAGAGTAAAGTGGGGCTGTAAACTCACCTGAGTTGGTGTAGAGTGTTCGCACCAGTAGAGTAGCTCACCGGCTAGCAGAAACCTATATCACATAGGTGTCGTAAGTTTGTGTTACATATGTGGGTCTCACAGGACCGTGTTGGTGTCTAACAACTCCAAGTTGTTATATGGGTCAAGTTGACCGTGTTTGACCTAACGACCCGTTGTTGACGGTTTTTGGATCAAGTGCTCGTGTAACGTGTGTTTTAGTGTCGTGTGATGTGTACGGATACCAAAGTCGCTTTCGTGAGGAACTTACCATATATAGTAAGTTTCCATTTTAGGAAAGTTTCCATTTCAGGAAAGTTTCCAAATTTGGCAAGTCAAGCGACAACTCAAAATCCGATTATTCTAACATGCATATTTATCCTAAGTGAGCATGTTATCACATATCACATAGTTACACATAGCCGAATTAGCACGTTTTGAGCGTAAAAGTTACTATATTTAGAAAGTTGAACAAATAAACATGCTTCATCGAGTTTTAATAGCCAATATCAACTAAATATCAATATCTTAGTTCTAAGTAGTCATTTAATCCTAATCGTTACCACTAGCATGTGACAAATCATCAACTTTGCAAAATAAAGTTACTATATTTAGTAACTTGTGAAAAATACACAAAGTTCATTCTATCAATAACATCAATCCTTCAATATCATCATATTGACATCAAACAAGCATGTTAGACTCAAAACATTATCCATCTCATCATCTATTAGCAAACTTGTGACAAAAAGTTTCCATTTATGGTAATATCCCTAGAAATCATACTTTTGACACTTCTAACCATTATAATACATCAATAACCATCACATTGGTTTTAAAACATCATTTTAAACATAACTTATGAATCTAATCACATGCATGAAGCCGTTTCATCAAAAATCACAAATTTGTAACATTAAAGTTACCATTATTAGAAATAATGCCCAAATGACCATATTTGACATAATCAATCCTTCTAAACCATGTAGAACATCATCAATAACACTCATAATAACATTTCAATGTTGAAAATCACATAAAACATCATGGATCATACATGCATGGAAATCTTTCAACACTTATATACAAATCATGAATTTCATCAACACCCAACATCATAAATCATCAAAACATGTCACCATATCACTTTAGATCATCATTAACAGTTGTTAAATCATCAAACCCAGATTCATTATCAAGAAAATTCGTGCATGTGAGGTGTTGGTGATTGCATGTGGCCAAAATGGCTTGCATGTGTGCTTTCTAGTGATTTTAAGCTAGATTGATCATGGACACTACCTCACAAGGCCTTGGATCAACGAGATGGAGCTCGAACAGGTCTGTAGCAACTTGAAAACCTCCTGAGAACAGCTCATGGGTCGTCACAAGCGATGGTGGTGTCGATGACTAGCTCCAAGCTTCCTATCTTCGATTTTGAGTTCCCAAAGCCTCAACAATGGCTTCCAGAGGTTTAAGAGTGATGTTGCAAGCGAAAATGACGAGCAAGAGGGTCTAGAGCTCGAGAGAAGAGTTATAGAGTGGTTATGAAATGATTAGCCTTGGTTTCATCAAAGATCTTGCGTGCTGGAGTCGTCGCGTACCGCGACAGGTGTCTCCGAAAGGCTCCGCGTACCGCGATGGATTTCGGGATTCAAATTTCCCGCCCATCCATCACGTATCGCGATGCTCCTTCTTGTGGCCCTTCACGTACCGCGATGGGTCCCGGAGGAGCCCGTTAAGCCCAGTGTTGTTGTTTCGATCCGATTTTCGCGAATTTCTCAATTACGGACATCGTTTCTCGACATTTAGGCAATGTTCCAACTACTTTAGCCCCCCTAGGACCTAAGTGTAGTGAAAGTGTACTTTGGTTTGATCCGTTCACCAACGTTCGTTATTCAAGACACGTGCGAGTGTTGTGCGATAATTCCCTGAATTATTGGTGCGTTTGGTCTGTCGTGCCACGTGTCACACTAAATACAGTTATTCTAGTGCCACGTATGAAAAGTAATACACATTTATAATATAAATGCTGACCTGGAAATTGCGAGGTGTCACATCATCCCCCAGTTAATAGGAGTTTAGTCCCGAAATTCAGTTCGTGTTGCTCGTGTTAGCCTGGTTGGAGAATAAGTGAGGGTATTTCTTTTTCATCTGATCCTCTCGTTCCCAGGTGTATTCTGGTCCACGGTGCGAGTTCCATCGCACCTTGACTATTGGTATGCGACTAAGTTTTAACTTCTTGGTTTCCCGGTCCATGATTTCCACCGGTTCCTCAACTAAATGAAGTTGTTCGTCAATCTAGATTTCCTCTAAAGGAATTGCGAGCGTTTCGTCTGATAAGCACTTCTTAAGATTTGATACGTGGAACACGTTATGCACGCTACTCAATTCTTGTGGTAGCTATAGCTCGTAGGCCACAGGGCCTATTCGTTTGGTGATTTCGAATGGTCCGATATATCGAGGGTTTAACTTTCCCCGCTTCCCAATTGGATCACTCCCTTCCAAGGCGAGACTTTAAGGAGTACTCGGTCTCCTACTTGGAACTCCAAAGGCTTGCGCCTTTTGTCGGCATAGCTCTTCTGTCGATCCTGAGCTGCTGCCATTCTGTTACGTATTTGCACGATCTTCTCGGTTGTTTCGTGCACAAGCTCGGGTCCGGTCAGTTGGCTTTTGCCAACTTCTGCCCAACAGAGTGGTGATATGCACTTACGTCCGTAAAGTGCTTCAAACGGTGCAGCTCCAATGTTGGTGTGATAGCTGTTATTATATGAGAACTCCACCAGGGGTAGGTGGGTCTCCCAGCTGTTTCCGAAGTCGATTACGCATGCCCGTAGCATGTCCTTCAAAGTCTGGATGGTTCTTTCACTCTGACCATCCGTTTGTGGGTGATAAGCAGTGCTCATATCCAACCTCGTCCCAAGTGCCTTATGAAAGGATTTCCAAAAATGCGCCGTAAAACGACTGTCTCGGTCGGATATTATCGAGACTGGAACTCCGTGTCTGGAAACGATTTCCTTCAAGTATATTCGGGTTAACCTTTCCAACTTATCGGTTTCCTTGATCGGTAGGAAGTGTGCCGATTTCGTGAGTCGGTCTACGATAACCCAGATGGTATCGCAGCCACTTGTCGTCTTCGGTAGCTTGGTGATAAAATCCATGGAAATCTGTTCCCATTTCCATACTGGAATTTCCTGTTGTTGAAGTAGGCCTGACGGTTTCTGATATTCGACCTTCACCTTAGAGCCAGTCAGACACTTACTCACGTAAGTCGCGATTTCCGACTTCATGTTAGGCCACCTGTATGTTGTCTTCAGGTCGTGGTACATCTTGTCAGAACCCGGATGTACTGAGTATCGGCTCTTGTGAGCCTCATCCATCACTACTTCTCTCAATCCCCCATAGTGTGGAATCCATATTCGATCCATCAGATAGTAAGCTCCATTGTCTTTCTGTTTCATTTGTTTATCCATACCTCGCATGGCTTCGAGAGTCAGATTTTCCTTTTTCAAAGCTTCTTGTTGTGCGAGTCGAATCTGATTAGGTAGCTTAGAGTGAATGGTGAGTTGTAGTGCACGTACGCATTTGGTTGTTTCTTTCCTGCTCAGCGCGTCAGCCACTACGTTGGCCTTTCCGGGATGATACTTGATTGCACAATCATAATCGCCTATCAGCTCGACCCATCTACGTTGTCTCATGTTTAGCTCCTTTTGGTCGAATACGTGTTGTAGGCTCTTATGATCGGTGAAAATTGTGCACTTGGTGCCGTACAGATAGTGTCGCCAGATCTTCAGTGCGAACACTACGGCTCCCAACTCCAAATCATGGGTTGTGTAGTTCTTTTCATGCACCTTCAGTTGTCGTGATGCGTAAGCAATAACTTTCTCACGCTGCATCAACACGCAACCGAGTCCTTGTTTCGATGCATCACAATACACCACGAAGTCTTCACAGCTGTCCGGTAGTGATAAGATCGGTGCGCTGCATAACTTCTGTTTCAATAGGTCGAAAGCAGCTTCTTGCTTTTCTCCCCATTCAAACTTCTTGTCCTAGTGCGTAAGGGACGTCAATGATTGTGCGATCTTCGAGAATCCTTCGATAAATCGCCTGTAGTACCCGGCCAATCGCAGAAACTGTCGCACCTTAGTCGGAGTCTTGGGTGCTGTCCAGTTCTTGATTGCCTCAATTTTGGCTGGGTTTACGTGTATTCCTTTCTCGTTTACTACATGTCCAAGAAACTGAACTTCGCGAATCCAAAAGTCGCATTTGGAAAATTTCGCGTATAGTTGTTCCTTCTTTAGTAGTTCCAAGACACGTCTTAAGTGTTCGGCATGTTCTTCTTGAGTCTTGGAATATATTAGGATATCATCAATAAATCCGATTACGAACTTATCGAGATACGGCTTACACACCCGATTCATGAGATCCATGAATACTACCGGTGCGTTGGTCAGCCCAAATGGCATAACCAGAAACTCATAATGTCCGTACCGTGTTCTGAAGGCTGTCTTCGGTATATCCTCCTCTTGTATTCTTAGTTGGTGGTAGCCGGATCTTAAATCGATCTTCGAATAGTAGCTTGACCCTTGTAGTTGGTCAAACAGATCATCTATTCGAGGTAAAGGGTATCGATTCTTGATAGTTACCTTATTCAGTTCCCGGTAGTCGATGCACATTCGGAACGATCCGTCCTTCTTCTTCACAAATAGGACTGGTGCTCCCCAAGGTGAGAAACTCGGTCGGATAAATCCTTTATCTAACAACTCTTGCAGTTGATTAGACAGTTCCTGCATTTCCGTAGGAGCCAGACTCCTTAGTGCTTTCTTGTGCGCATCCTAGCTTGTGCTTCATTTAGTTACCTGAGAATACATGCGAAAAGTGTCAACTAAAAAGTTGGTGAGTTCACAGGTTTAGACATACTGAAAAGTAAATAGATATATACTGGGCATGTTAAGTTTAGTTGTGGATCTACGATCCGTGGAGTGTGTCTGTTCATTTTACCGAAACTCGGCTGTTCGCGTTTGCCTCCGCGGGTCATCGTTGAACCCAACATCAACATCGAAATTACACTCGTTATGACCTCCAGTCAACATTGGTGCCGAGTAGGGCTAGTCAAACCCAGTAGTACTACGTAATTACGACTCGTTTGTGATACAACTAACGGTAAGGATAAGTGAGGACTTGAAGCGATAATAGTTATAGGGGTGTCGTTCGGGTCGGTTCCTCGGGTTTCGGGTTGCTCGGGTCGGATTATTCGGGTTTTTGTAATATGAAATTAGAACCGAGAACCGAACCATTTAACTTCGGTTTAATTCGTTCTCGGGTTTCGGTTCTCGGGTTTAATCGGGTTGTGTTAAACGGTTCTCGGGTTATACTTGGAAAACTAATATTCTATTTTTCAAACAAATAAAATTAAAACATGTTTTACCAAAACATACATTTTCTTAAAAATTTCAAATATTTAACCATAACATAACTAGAACGTGTTTAACCAAAACATGCATTTCTTCAACAATCTCAAAACATATAGATGCTTTGAAAATAAAAAAATGTTATTGCCCCTTAGAAACCTAGTTCGGGTTTTTCGGGTTTACCCGAATAAACCTCGTGGGTACCCAAGGACCGAACCATTCTAAATTTTCGGGTTCGGGTAATAGGCTTTTTCGGGTTGGTTATTTTCGGGTTCGGGTTTTTCGGGTTCGGGTTGGTGTTTTTCGGGTTGGTTCTTCGGGTTCGGGTAAAAAACACACCCCTAAATAGTTACACTCGAAAATGGTTTTCACAACATACCAGTCATATATCTAAAACAGTTGTAACACCAGTGCCAGAACAGTGATCGCCACAGTAAACTGAACAGTAAAACAGGTACACATTACGTGAAACTATGTTTATACTATTGATGCATTCTGATTAACATAAACTATTAAACGATTGTCTGAATCTAACTGAAACCTTAGGGTTTAACAGTCAGAAATATGTCAGACAACACAGTGTTGAAACATAAATACTTGATTTGATTCAATGGTGGATAAACGTATGTGAGGTTAAACAGAACAAAACAATAACGGTTATTGTTACGGAATACTAAACAGACGAATTATTCGTATAGGTGACGATCTGTACGAAAGATTATGATAGTTTAACGTTCTGAAATAATGACTTAACAGTAGAAAACAATAATCAAAAAGCCAAACCATCGACGTGTTCGTTCGAATGACGATTCGAACGAATACGCGCGATGGCGACACGATCTGACGAAACGAAAACAAAAACAAATAACGATACGAACGAAAATAATTTTAAGGAAAGATAATATTTCCTATTTTACAATTTTGAAACTCATCATAAATAAAAAATTAAACGAAACTATTTTATTAAATCACGAAAGAATTAACGAAACGCGTAAAAATAATTTAATTCGAAAAATAATAAATACTATCCAAGTAGTTTAAAATAATTCTTTTTATTTAAGATACGAAAAACACACGCGCGTACGATACGAAAACGCAACGAAAATACGAACCGAGCAACCGAAACGAACCCGAATACTCACGGGGTATATAAGCATCAAATAATCTCATTTAACTCATTTTTACCTTCTTATTCTCTTTCCAAAACCCTCATCCCGTCCATTCTCCCTCAAGAAGCAAAAACCACCATTTTTGATCTTCCAAGGTCCATAACTCTTCCATTTCTCAACGAAATTCGATAATTCTTGAACCCACGCGAAGCTCTTGAAGTCCTCTATCTGAAAGTACAGCAGATTTACAAGTTGGTCCAGCCGATTTGGAGGTACTTGCGTTTGAAGTTCACAAAAATCAGGGTTTTTAACCCATATGTTCGACCACACACACAAACAGCCGGCCGAAACCCTAATCCACTTTCACCATGCATCACGAGGAGCTGAACTGCTTGTGGCTACACACGAGGACAACCAGATCGAAGGGTTCTAACCAAACAGTGTTTCGTTGTGGCTCACACAGAACTCAGGTAGGCGAACCTGTTGGGTGACGAAGCTACGAACCTGTGGCACATGGCCGAACCATCTGGCATGTAGCGAACCCACTGGCCGAACCCTATTTCTCCGGCGAACCCTTCCCCACAGCGAACCCTTGGAGGCCCCACGAACCCATGAGCTGCATCATGACCGAACCTTCCCAGATGGATGTCAACCTGCGACGAACCATTTTCCTTAACCGAACCCTTGACCATCTCCCGAACCCTGCTGGTACTCACCGAACCTTTGGGTGTAGACCGAACCTTCACTTTGTCACAAACCTGTGGGATACGAACCTGGTTACTCGAACACCCTACTGCCGAACCCATGGCGGCTGGTTCTCTTGGCCGAACCTTTATTACATTAGGGACTAAGGTTCGCTGATGGTGTAGCCGCATACACATCCGATCGGTTGAAGCTTTGGAAGGCAATTTAACTAGGCTAAATTAGTGGCCCAACCAGGAAACCATGGAACCCAGGCCCAACCACTCTACAGCCCATACCCTCGGACCAAGCCTTGACGCTTGACCCATGAGATGCTCGGCCCATTTGTTCAAGAACTAGTGACCCGGTTATAAAACCCATTCGGCCCAAAACTAGCTCATAAACGGCCCATGTGCAATTGGGCCCAATAACAAACTAGATCGGCCCAAGGACTACCCTTTGGCCCAATCATTTGCACTTTGGCCCACATCCCATTAATTGGCCCATGTGACTCACGAGGCCCAACGACATCCGGCCCAATGTATTCTAAAACAATGACGAACACATAAATGAACTTTGGGAAGGATAGCAAACAAAGGCATGAGATGCCACTTTAATTAAAGTAATGTTAAAAAAAATAAAATAAAATAACACAAGGATTTCAAAGTTTTAAAACATATCATTTAGAGACCTTTGATGTATAAGATAAACAATAATTCAAAGAATTACAAGTAATCAATGAGATTTGACCCAACATTATTTAACATATGGAATCCCGGGCCGGATAACAAACAAGATTCGTAAGTGTTAGTCAACTTTAGGACTAACACTTACACGCACAACAAATCCTTATAAACTTATACTTATAAACTACAATACTATGAAATCAATACAGGAGCGCGAATACCATAACAAGTGCAAACAAAGAGTGCGTGCATTCATAATCTACATAGTCAATCACTAAGGACACAAGGTGAGTTCATTTGTCCCTTTTCTAACTTATTTTCATGCTAAACATTTTCATAAAATTATTGAAATGTTATTTAATGCTTTAAACTTAAACTTGATAGTTATGTTGAAACTTATGCTTGGAACTTAGTATACTTTGAAAGGCAATAGACTTGGAACTTATACTTTAACTTGAGACTTGAAACCCTAAGTTGGATGCTTATGAGACTTGATGCTTAAACATGAGATTAGATGCTTGTGAAACGATATGCTCAAACATGACACTTTATGCTTAGGAAAAACTATATGCTTATGAGACTTGATGCTTATGAAACTATATGATTGAACGTGAGACTTTATGCTTGTGAAAACTTTATGCTTAAACATCAGACTTGATGCAAACCTATGGAATTCATGATGAAACTATGTGTGGACACTTGAAACTTTATGCTTGAAACTACTACTTGCGCATGAAACATTGTACATGTATAATTGCTAAACGACTGGTAGTCCAGAGCTTGTACCTATGGATTGAGATACATGTAAAACATAAACGTAACGAGGCTAAGCTATTACCTATATAAGAGACATGTAATTGCTAAACGACTGGTAGTCCAGAGCTTTTGTCTGCTTATATGAGGTATGTAATTGCTAAACATAAACGTAATGAGACTAAGCTATTATCTATATAAGAGACATGTAATTGCTAAACGACTGGTAGTCCAGAGCTTTTGTCTGCTTATATAAGATATGTAATTGCTGGATTACTTGTGTATGCATGGCTTGTGTCTATGCAGGAGATACGTAATTGCTAAACGACTACTAGTGCAGAGCTTGTATCTTGTATAGGAGACACGTAATTTCTAGACTAAGCTTAACTAATTCATGTGATACGTAATTGCTAAACGACTGCTAGTGCAGAGCTTGTATATATCCGTGAGCTACGTAATTGCTAAACGACTGCTAGTGCAGAGCTTGTACTCACGCATGAGATTAGGGACAGCTAAACTATGTGCTTGTGAAACTATGATGCTTGATAAACATACTTTGAAACTAACACTTGTGAACATTATAGACTTGTAAACTTTGAAACAGAAAACAAAAGCTTTGATGAGGAATGGGTTGATTGGTAGGTAAAATGCTTAATTATTATTAACAACAGTGTCATATCCGGATTAGTATGTGGTGGGATGTTGGCTGGGCGGGCGGTAAGCTCGACACTACATATGCCCTATATATAAGCATATCGATTTGGATATTACATGTGGAGTTAATGAGGTTAAGGTTTTACCGAAGGAGGTTTGTTAAAACTATTTTAAACTTATAAACTTTATGAACTCACCAACCATTGTGTTGACCTTGTTTTCTTACATGCATTCTCAGGTGAAGAACATGTATAAGCTAAGGCTTCAGGATTTGCATACTAGGCTGCCCAGATAGAGGACCTAGTAGACTTTTGGGAAGCACATCTTTTGTTGATGATACACATTTCTTTTGATATCTTGTACATATACAAGATATAAACATTGGATTCTTTTGTTAGGTTTACTTAGTTAAATTGTTGAACTTTGATATTGTAATTTAACTTTGTAATCCTAGTTATCATTTGATTGTGCTTTAGATATTCTTAAACATTGATGCTATGTAAACAATCTGATCATCTAGATTATCACCCACGATATCACGCCTCGGGAACCTTCCGCCCGACGGGGACTCCGATCCAACCCCGCCGGCTTGGGGTGTGACAACAGTTGCATAGTATTCTCACCCCAAAGTTAAGTAAAACAGTTAAAGAGTAAAGTGGGGCTGTAAACTCACCTGAGTTGGTGTAGAGTGTTCGTACCAATAGAGTAGCTCACCGGCTAGCAGTCACCTATATCACGTAGGTGTCGTAAGTTTGTGTTACATATGTGGGTCTCACAGGACCGTGTTGGTGTCTAACAACTCCAAGTTGTTATATGGGTCGAGTTGACCGTGTTTGACCTAACGACCCGTTGTTGACGGTTTTAGTGTCGTGTGATGTGTACGGATACCAAAGTCGCTTTCGTGAGGAACTTACCATATATAGTAAGTTTCCATTTCAGGAAAGTTTCCAAATTTGGCAAGTCAAGCGACAACTCAAAATCCGATTATTCTAACATGCATATTTATCCTAAGTGAGCATGTTATCACATATCACATAGTTACACATAGCCGAATTAGAACGTTTTGCGCGTAAAAGTTACTATATTTAGAAAGTTGAACAAATAAACATGCTTCATCGAGTTTTAATAGCCAATATCAACTAAATATCAATATCTTAGTTCTAAGTAGTCATTTAATCCTAATCGTTACCACTAGCATGTGACAAATCATCAACTTTGCAAAATAAAGTTACTATATTTAGTAACTTGTGAAAAATACACAAAGTTCATTCTCTCAATAACATCAATCCTTCAATATCATCATATTGACATCAAACAAGCATGTTAGACTCAAAACATTATCCATCTCATCATCTATTAGCAAACTTGTGACAAAAAGTTTCCATTTATGGTAATATCCCTAGAAATCATACTTTTGACACTTCTAACCATTCTAATACATCAATAACCATCACATTGGTTTTAAAACATCATTTTAAACATAACTTATGAATCTAATCACATGCATGAAGCCGTTTCATCAAAAATCACAAATTTGTAACATTAAAGTTACCATTATTAGAAATAATGCCCAAATGACCATATTTGACATAATCAATCCTTCTAAACCATGTAGAACATCATCAATAACACTCATAATAACATTTCAATGTTGAAAATCACATAAAACATCATGGATCATACATGCATGGAAATCTTTCAACACTTATATACAAATCATGAATTTCATCAACACCCAACATCATAAATCATCAAAACATGTCACCATATCACTTTAGATCATCATTAACAGTTGTTAAATCATCAAACCCAGATTCATTATCAAGAAAATTCGTGCATGTGAGGTGTTGGTGATTGCATGTGGCCAAAATGGCTTGCATGTGTGCTTTCTAGTGATTTTAAGCTAGATTGATCATGGAGACTACCTCACAAGGCCTTGGAGGATGGGTCTCGGAGGAGCCCAATAAGCCCAATTTTGTTGTTTCGATCCGATTTTTGCGAATTTCTGGATTACGGACATCGTTTCTCGACATTTAGGCAACGTTCCAACTACTTTAGGCCCCCTAGGACCTAAGTGTAGTGAACGTGTACTGTGGTTTGATCCTTTCACCAACGTTCGTTATTCAAGACACGTGCGAGTGTTGTTCGATAATTCCCTGAATTATTGGTGCGTTTGGTCTGTCGTGCCACGTGTCACACTAAATACAGTTATTCTAGTGCCACGTATGAAAAGTAATACACATTTATAATATAAATGCTGACTGGAAATTGCGAGGTGTCACAAAGATGCCCACTTTACTTTTCGGTTTTGGGTGAAAACCCTACTTCGAGCATATGTACCATCTGTTATATCATTTTTGGGTTTCTTTATGTGTTAATCGGATTAGTAGGAACAAGTAGGAAGTCATTGGTTGAATCCGTAGCAGGTTGTGTTGGATACATGGTCGGGCGAACCTGTATGAGGATCGGCTGAACCTTTGGCAGCCGAACATGAGTTAGCCGAACCCTCTAAGGGTTGGCCGAACCCTTCAACAGCCATCTCAGGACCTTCACGAACCTAACCCAACACTCCCTCGACTTGACGAACCTTGTGGACACATGCGGGAGCCGAACCTTTTCCCCTCCCAGCCTGCAACGAACCTGGGCTAGGGTTCCATGTGGCGAACCTATGGGTGAACTCATCTAGCCGAACCCTTTACCTGTTAGCCGAACCTTGGTACCATGCGAACCTGCATCGTCATTTGATTAGTGATGAAGCCGCGAACCTAGGCTGGCCGAACCTTGGCCAGCCGAAGCTTTGATGGTGACGAACCTTCTTTTTGTTTCAGTGAACCTATGACCCTCACACCCTAACCTAACGAACCTATGAGGCTGTTGAGTTTGGTGTAGCCGAACAATGGATAGCCGAACCTAGGATGAACCTCCAATCATGGGCTGTTAATCTAAGTCTACTAACTAAGGAGGGGCTACGTTAATACTTGTAAATTGAAATGAACAAGGTAATATAGTAGGTGATATATTCATGCATGCATGAGTCATTCAAGCTACCACCTTTGTCATAATAAGATTATGTTTTAAATTTAAGAATATGTGTAATTTAAATAAGGCATGAGGATAACTCAATTGTTTTCTTAAACCTAAATACAAGTTAACAACTTCGAATGTTAGGAATATTAAAGGGATATGCATGCATAAGTGGGCAAGTATATGAATTAGGTGTGAAGTTATTAACTTCACAACTTGTTTACCCTTTACGTGTTCTAAAAGCAAGGAGTCATCATACATTAGAAGATTTAAACTAACAAGTTTAAATCACACTTTTATGATGATCATCGATAAAATTTAGGTATCACAAGTTAATTTAGATTGAATAAACTAAGTTAACAAAATACTGATGAATTTAAATTAGACACTCATAGTCACACAATTGAAACGAAATACTTATACTCATGAACACAAATACACGATAATTACAGATCTTTGAGTTGCTTTGAGTTTACATACGCGAGAGCGCATAATACGAGAACACAGATTCTAAGGACTTCAGGTGAGTTCTCATAACCTCCCTTTCTTTTAAACTATTTTGTTTCTAAACTCGGAGGTGAAACATGTATACCAAATTACATATTGATCTGATAACACAGGGATGGCACTTGTTTGCTTGTATGAGATCCATAGTTATGGCTTGTCATATTCCATGAGTTGTTACTAATGACTTTGGTCATCTGTAATGACTGCATGTATTGTCACTATTCCATGAGTTGAAGCTAATGACTTTGGTCATCTGTAATGACTGCATGTAATTCGTGACGACTGCATGTATTGTCACGTGGATGTTTCCACAACTCCGTATATTCGTTGTGGTTGACTTCGGTCTTCCTCAATGTTTGCATGTATTGTCACGTGGATGTTTCCACAACTCCGTGTGTCGTTGTCATTGACCGATCATATACAATGATACATGTATGGTCACTTATATTAATTGAGAATATTGATGGATTGTGATTGGTTGATTGGACATATGATTGATTATCTATGATTTATTAATATATGTGATTATGTGGTTGAATTATGTGTTGGGATTGTGTATTTGAATATTGTGTTGAATGATTTTACAGAGGTTCATACGGATGTTATCAAGAAAATATAAACTCTTTAAACCCTTTTGTAAAACATTTGTTTTAAATATAAAACTTATGATTACTCACCAATTACTTTGTAGTTGACACTTGATTTTCACATGTTTCAGGTAATGATGCTAAGTAGGTTGAGGAAGAAGAACTCACACTTTTGGACATCATCATATAGGATCTTGGACTTAGCTAAATAACTGAATTTCTGGCGAATAGAATTTAGTTAGATAGCTAAATCTCTTTTGTATTTGATGTAACTAATTCATGAAAGACATGATTTTTGTGTTATTATTTTGGTTGATTGAATGATATATGATGATTTGATTTAGATGCCCACGAGCTTTTGAACAATCTACACATCCCTCGTGGCATCCCGACGTTTCTGCCATCGGTCGGGGTGTTACAATTGTGATTTTAAGGTTTCGTGTAACTTAGACTAACTTAGATTCCCATTTATAAACCCAATCCCATAATTAATTACAACATATCATGGTTACTATGTTTTTAATTAATTTCATTTTAAGTTAAACATAATTTTAGAAAACCATTTAATTAAATTTAATAAATTCACAAAGCCTTTTCCTCTTATTAAAATATCATTACTTGAATTTAAATAAACATTTGATATGAGATGGGGCTTAATTAAGCCCATTTGATGATCTTTGATTTCAAATTGATTACAAGACTTGTGCTTTTGGATTTTTCATGAACTCTCTACCATCTTCTTAGGTGTTATACTGATTTAGAAGTCATTAGTATGAAAGATAAGAATCCATGATCACCTATTCTTCTCCTTATCATTACCATGGCTTTAGTATGTTTCACATAAGTAAATCACACTTCCCTAATTGTCAAGTTAAATCATTAGACTTTAACACTTCATAACGAATTGTTAAGATGATTTAAAGAAACCCTTTCTAGTTTCCTATGCACACACATAATCTAAGCTTGTTTTCCATGCATGAGTATGAAATCCCCCACGCACCCACCCATCGATGCCTACATTTCATTACTACGATAGTTGGATAGCACTTGGGTTTGGTTATCATCCAGATCAGCGAACCTATTCTCCACAGCCGTGGGTTCGGCTAGAACTTCCCTCAAGGTTCGGCTGCTTCGTTGGTTCAAAGGTTCGCCATAATAGGTAGGTTCGCTGCTAGGGTAGGGGCTTAGCGAACCTTGCAGGTTCGTAGCTCCAGGTGCTTCGGCTAAGAAGGTTCGCTCACAAAAGGTTCGGCCTAAAGAAAGTGGGTTTGTGGCTATCTCTTGCAAAAAGGTTCGGCCAAAGAATCTCTAGGTTCGCCGGTCACCATGGGTTCGGCAAGCATAGTCCTTAGGTTCGTGACTAAGATGGTTCGTCCAAAAAGGTGAAGGTTTGGCTGAGCTCATCCATGGCAGCACCTAGGTTCGTTGGAAGGAGGGTTCGGCTAGGGTTTTTAGATAGGTTCGGCCGCCTCCTTCTTCCACCTAACAGGTTCGGGGCTACATCTGAAGGGTTCGGCCGATCATCCTCACGCACGAACCTGTTCTTCACTTCTCCCATCGAGCTCAACCTGTTTCAATTCATTGTCTACAGATTCCTAGTCGTTTCCAATAGTTTATCTAGGTGGTTTCTATGTGTCTAAGCCGGTAAACACGAGAACTACATGGTTCGTGAACCGCATACTAAACCGAATTTAAATTGTAGATTTACCTCAAAGTGACGGATGAAAGCTTAAACCCCTTGTACTTTCGTGAGCTACGTGCTGAGAGGGTTATTTTGACACCAAAAACTCTTGAAATGATGAAGATTTGGAAGGGTACTTTTAGAGAGAAGATGGAGAACAAACTTTCTAGAGAGGAAGAGAAAAACGAAAATGAAGAGCCAGGGTTTGATGGTGGTTGGTGGTGAATTAATTGAGTCATTAATGGCTTAGAAAATACCCGATTGTTCGGTTTCGTTCGGTTTCGCGTAAAATGCCGGTTCTTTGAAACTTTCGTAACAACACAACACGGTTATAAAATAGAATATTTAAAATTTATTTAAGTGGTTATTCCTAGTAATTAACTAATATCTTTTATTTATTTTAAGATTTTAAAATATTAATTTACTGTTTAAATCGAATCGTACGGTCGTCGCGCGTATTCGTTCCAATCGTCACTCGTACGAACACGACGATAACTATACTTTTCAATCTTGTTTTCTAATTATCGGATATTATTCAGAACGTTAAACCTTCAGATATATTCGTACAGATCGTCACCTATACGAATAACCCGTCAATTTAGCATTCACATAACAACATTCGTGTGTTTTTGTTCTATTAAACCTCACATACGTCTATACATAATAAATCCTAACAAAAAAATTTCCCATGATGGTTTTGTGTTGCCAGATAATTATCTGACTCAAGAACCATAGTTCTGAACTTTATTTCTGTTAACTGTTTCTGAACTTGTTGTTTGATAACACGAAATGATATTGACAATTGATATGAGTATGAAATGCACTAAAATGTATATAGTTCGTACCTATTTACTGTTCATGTTACCGTTGCAACCGCTGTTCCGGTGACGTTTCCGGCACTGATGTTACACTGCTACCGAAAATAGACGACACTTGTGAACTCGTCATCGAGAGCTCCGATGAGTCGATGTGGATAGCATCGGCTTCCTCGATCACCACCGATTAACCTCACCATCACAATCGAACCAACGAAATTGACAATTTGGATGATTGCATAGTTAAAATTGAAACAAATTTCTGATCGATCGCGTTTTGGGTGTAGCAATTTCACACACAGACATCGCGTTATTGGATGTAGCAATTTCACACACACACAAATGTTTGTAGACACGATCAGATTACACGGTGGTGGTAGGTGGCTTGTGGAGGTGATGGGTGGTGGGCCGCCAGAGACAAGGGGTAATTGCATGTTAGGGTTTTTTCACTCCGAAGGTGGTGGTGGTGGTGTGGCCGCCGGAGCAGATCGAGTGGCGGTGGGGAGGAAATAATGGTGGTTGACGGTGGTGAAAAGAAGAAAAGGCTGGAGAAGGGAGTGTGGGGGTTGGTGGTGGTGGCTGTGGTGGTGGACTCACTGGATATGGTGGTGGTGTGGCCGCCGGAGCATATCGAGTGGCGGTGGGAAGGAAACGGTGGGGTTGATGATGGTGGTGAACTCACCGGAAATGGTGGTGTGTTTTTTTTTATTTTCAATAATAGAGGAGGGTATTTGGGTAATTTTACATCTCACTTAAAAGCAAAAGATTATAAACATCCACTCTAGGGACCACATATGTTATGTTTCTGTAAAGTATTTAACCATCGGTGTAATTTCTCGAAGTTAGGAACCATCAATGCAATCTGGACATACGACAATAACCGGCCATGTAATTAACTCTACAATAAACATATACTTCGTATTTTCAGATTTGTATGAAATTATAATTTTAACAATTTAATCCAACTAATATAAAATAACAACACTTAAACAAAACATATTTATTTGTATGCTCGAAATGGTCTCATACATACAAACAGAAACAAATAGAAAGAAACTTAATTTTCTATAAATGTAATCATCAAATTAATGGAGGATGATTTAAGGCGGATATAGCTGTTTCTATTTGCATCTTCAAAATATCTATATCTTCTTCCTCAGCCTGTAACAAAACCATCTTATTATTATTAAAAAAAACCTCCACATAAATAAATGTATTCCTAATTGATTTTTAGGATTAAGTTCAACTAAATACTCTCTTTATCTTAAAAAAGTCTACGAATGATTATCATTAGATCAAGAGATCAAATTTAAAATTTTAGGAGGAAAGGTTGTTAAAGGAAATTTAGTAATAACTACTTCCCCCCTCCCAACACACACACACACACACACACATTTTTTAAAACGTTTATAACTTTTACATACGATTTTATTTTTTTAAAAAAATATATCATAAAAACGAGTATTTTTTATCTTTAAAATGAGTATAATTTTGATATAAAAATGAAATTTTTTCAGGTCATTGTGTCTTTTTCAAACGTTTGCATATTATTATCTTTTTTATTTTTTTTCTTACAAGTAATTGTTTCTTTTTTACAGCTAATTGTGTCTTTTTTAAAGATCATTGTGTTATTTATACTCGTCATTGTGCTATCATTGCTTAAGCTTATGTCTTTTGCAACATAATTGTGTATTAAATTGTTAAAAAAAACACAACATTTAACAGATCACAAAAAACACAATGACATGTATAAAATGCACAATACCTATACAAAAGACACAATGATCTGTAAAAAATTGTTCATACTCGTCATTATGTCTTTTTTACAGGTAATTGCGTCTTTTTTAAAAAAAATCATTGTGTTATTCATACTCTTTATGTCATTCTTGATTGACATTATGTATTCTGTAACGTCATTGTGTCTTAAATTATTCATGAAAACACAACATTGAGCAGAAACACAAAATACACAATGACATGTACAAAAGACACAATATCATTACAAAAGACACAATAAATCAAAATTTTTGTTTTTTCTATATCAAACCTATACTAATTTTGAAGATAAAAATATTCTCATTTTTATGGTATTTTTTTTTTCAAAAAAAATAATTTCGTATGTAAAAATTATGAATGTTTAAAAAAAGTAGAGGAACTTAATAAATAAAATTAACAAAAATAGTCATTACTAAAATACATTGAACAACTTGGTTTAACTGTAGCATTGATTAATGATCTAATGGGTCAAGATATTTCTTAGACTTAAGAGACTTATTTAATTTAACTTTGACCCTCGATTTTTAATCCTCTAAATTTTTTAATAATACTTCTTTATTGAAACCGTTGCTTACCTTGTCTTTATCCCCATAAAATCATAAATTATTCTACTAATTGACTCTAAAACCACATCTTACGGAGAAGGGTATTATAGATAAAAGACGTCGAGAAAGGTCAAAATACTCCCGCCATATATATACACACATGTGTATGTATATGTGTATATATATAATATAATAAAAGATAATATAAATAAATCCCAAGTGGTTGAGAGTCTTTAATTTCAACTTCTCATCAGTTTGATGATTGTCTCCCAGTCAAACTGCACCATAGTATTTTATTCCTTCAAACGTAATATAATTTGGCTACTATTAGTTACGAGCCTTAGAGTTATTCTAATTGGTGTTTCGAA
This sequence comes from Mikania micrantha, assembly GCA_009363875.1. Lineage (NCBI taxonomy): Eukaryota > Viridiplantae > Streptophyta > Magnoliopsida > Asterales > Asteraceae > Mikania > Mikania micrantha. Next base: position 16,274,746 of record CM018688.1, read on the forward strand.
CCAATGATTTTCAGCTCAAGTGGTTGAGATGAGGTAACCTGTGGCTTTAATATTGGAAATGTTATGGGTTCAAGTCCTGACATAAATAAAATAGGTGTTTCATGCTGGACTATAGGTGTTTTCTCTCACCTTAGATGGATATAATCGGGTGGGTCTATGACCTATCAGTGATCCAAATTGCCGTTGAAAACAAAAAAATTTGTGTTTCGATTTAATGTTATATGATGTGGCGCCAATAATACCATATATTGAATAAGAATTTAATAAACTGATAATAAGACGTGGCAGGAAGTCATTTATTATGAAAAAGGAGATTTTTGTTTAAAATAATACATGATGATTCAAGTAAACGTGGCTTCTAAGTTTAATATAATGTTTAAACAACCAAATAGGACAACTATCCTTCCTGGTTTTTAGGAACATTTTTTTACCCATGAATAGTCAAAAAATTAAGTTATTGATATACCAGTATACTAATAACACGTATAAAAAGATATAAAGAGTATGAGATGAGTGTGGTAGAGATAAGATATTGATTTGGTAAAGCGTATGATTTACAAAAATAGTATCAAAATGTTTAGGATAATTGATTGCTTTAATATCACATGCATCAAAGGAAGTGAATTTATTTATTAAAAATAAAAAGAAAAAAGTTTTCTGTTATCTATTTATAGCCTGCTATTAAAAACAAAAAGTATTATATTCTTGAAAACATCCTAAAGAATAGGCAGGATAATAGGTGTTATATACTTATATACATGACACATCTGTCAATAACTAAAGTATTATATTCTATTAAATATTCTATTTTTTTAATTAAAGATTATATTTAGTTGTTCTACCAGCCATGATATTTGATAAATTTTAAATTATTTAAAAAAAATAAAATAAAAAAAGATACCTGAATAAAGAGAGTGTTGCAAAGCTTCTCAGAGAAAGCAAAGATGGTTGCAGTGACAATATTGAGCTTCAAAGATTCAAACACTTCACTTAGCTTCACAATTGTGTCTCTTCTTTTGCTACACTCAAGCCTCACAACCACTATCTTCCCTCCAACATATGATACGTTCAGCTGTCATATATATTTAATTTATAAGAAGAATTTGAATTTCATATGATCATATAAATGTTGAAAAACAAAGATCATGACTTACATCAAGAATTTCAATTGGAAAAACCCATGATCCACTTGGACCAAATGCTTGATTTGATCTTTGCATGGACATAAACGACTCTGTGTCTGTGTTTTGATCGAAATCCATATTCTCAGGCTCGAGTTTTTGAGACTCGAGCAGAATCAATTCGGATCGGATCGCTTGCTCTTGATCATGCAGTTTCCGAATGTAATCAATCGCATCTTTGATTATTGATGCCTTGTCCATCTGAAAAAAAGGTACTCAACTTGTAATTGATTCGAGTCAAAATCACGAAAAAATTATTATTATATTGATTGCAAATGATTAAACAAATAACATCTGCAGCACGTTTGTGAGTAAAATCAATTGCAGAAGGCCGCACCTTAGTAATATTGGGGACGACGGCTCTAAGTGCAAACAACCGATCATTGAGCTTCTTTCTCCGATTCCGCTCGGAGACGATGTTTTTGGAGGCCGTCGCCGACTGAGATCCGTCCGGGGAGCTTGAATCGTAGTAGCCTGAGACATTTTCTTCCAATCCGCCCCAACTGTAGGGGCAAATTAGGTCACGGATGAGAGATTTGAATCACGGAAATTCAAAACTAGAGATCGAAAACACGAAGAAGAAGAAGAAGAAGAAGAAGATACAAGTACCTGTAATCTTCGGTTTGAAGGAAGGAATCCCAATAGGCTTGGTTCATATCACCCATGTTCTCCATGAATTTGAAAGCCAAGAGCTGGTGAAAATGGAGCAAATTGAGTGTGTGACTGTGTGTTAATATCTGCAGGGTTGCAGGGAGTAGGAGGCTATTTATAGGGGAGTTTTGGGTTAACTCCATCACTTCCATAAATATCCAATGTTTTTAGAACGGACCGGACGTTGAACCGGTCTTTTTACTTGTCAGAGGTCAGACCGGATTTAAAAACCGGCCGATTTTATAAACATTTTATAAATATATATATATAAAATAAAATAAAAACGGTTCAACCACCGGTTCGACCGGCCGGTTCACCCAAAACCCATAACCGGACCGGTTCACCAACTGGTTCGACCGGTCCGATTTTCAAAACACTGCAAATATCACATATGTGTCACATGAACAACTAATAATATCATCCTCTGATCACTTTACATAAACACTAAATATGTTATCATCAGTCCTCTTCTTTTTTCTATTTCTTTTTCTTCTCAAACGATGGCTATAGTCACTTGAGACCGATCCAGTCATGCCTTAGTTATGGAGCTTGTATTAGAGGTGAGGGTGTGACTGGGGCTTGAAGCCTGTCACTTGATGGGGTCTCACCTTACTATAATAGATAACCTTAGTAGTGATACCATTTCAAATTAAACAATTAAGTTTTTTTTTTCTTCTTTCAAATGAGTTGAGTTGATGTAACATTCCAAAACATTGTCAATAATTTGTAACCATAATAAATAAATTATACTGTTCCTTCTACTTTCTAGTTGGACGTGTTAAGAACTCTTGTATATCTAAGATCGACCATGATTGGATTAAGTTTGGCTAATTGAGAATATTTAAAGCTTGTATTTGGCTTTTTTTTTTTTATCATTAATTTAACACATTCATATATTTCTACGTAGCGGTGGAACTAAAATATTTTGGAAACGTTCAAATACTCACTCGATTGAAACAGTTACAAAGAACTCATATTTGATATGACAAATGCAAAAACCATTTATATTCAAGGAAGAAAAACATCACTCAACGTCTGCAATTGCAACCGGTAGAACGAGTGACAACTTTAAAAAAAATAGACCAACTAATATATATTATGTTTTTTAAATTCCATCATTTTTTGGCAAGATTAGGCCTATCCTTGCATCATATGTCACACTAGCAATGCGGTGACATAGTTTATAGTTAAGTTTGTCTTTATCGTCATAATCAAAATCATTTGGATTTATATCAGCCAACCTTAGTATCTTTTGTATATCAAAGCCTCAAAAATTATTATACAAGTTCAAATTAGCCATAAAAGTGAATAATATGGTAGTTACCTCATAAAATGATTATCAAGCTCTTGAATATACATATCAAACATCGTGTTGGAAATATCAAAATCAAAATAATAGCGATTGGTGATGTAAGTCTTTTTTCTTTGATACTTGGGGTTAGACCACGTAAACTGAAGCGTGACCTAGGTGTGATAAGGGCTGGTCATGCCACCTTGGTGCCTTCCCCTCCACTACACATGGGCGTAATCGAGACGTGAGGGGCAATGGCTTGAGGGGCATCACGGGGGAACGTGGAGCTTTGAGGAGGTGACACTAGCTCGTACCTACATCGATGTTTTCTGATGATCTGTTCGTTCGTAATAACCAAACGAGTACGGAATTTTGGAAACGTGTTAGAGCTCAGTTTTTTTCAGCAATGGGTCGTGACTCCTACTGGACGAACGACATGATTTCCTGAAAATGACGTGACTTACAATGTAAAGTCGCAAAATTAAACGGAACATGAATCCAATACCACAACAATTGAAAAAGTGGCGACAATGATTAGACAGTCATGAACAAAGTATTGATGACCTATGTTAGTGAAAACGAGTCATTTTCTCAAATCATGATGTGACAAGTCATGAGAAAATTAACAATAGCATCTCGTCTGACTAATACACGACCACTCAATCCGACTCCATCGGTCGATGTTTCCTTGACTTAAACAAGCTGGATGAGGAAGTCGAGATGGACATGCCCCCATCCTCTCCTCAACGTATACCCGGTCGAAACAAAATAGGAAAATGACTACAAGCTTCATTTTCAACCGACTACATATACGCGTTGGAGACCATCTCCGATTCGTTACTTTGTCGACTTACGGGAGCAAAAACAATACAACAATGACATGAAATTGTTGTGGACTCCAATCGATCACTTAACCGGTCGCGCTTATAAGATGGCTGAGAAGACGAAAGAGCAGATAATGAAAATATACAATATGGATTGATTTTATTTTTATGCATTCTTTTTATTATATTATGTAATTTTTTTACTTTTATTATGCAATTTTATTTTATTTTTAATAATATTATTATGTCTTTTTTAATTTATTCAATAATTAAAAATTAAAAATCAAATAATAAAATATTAAATAAAGGTGGTGATGAAATGGAGTGATGGGAGAGTGATAATAACACATGTGGTGATGATATGAAGTGATGAGAGAATGATGATGTTGATTGTTTGTGTGATATCTATATGACGCATATGTGAAGTGATGAGTATGTGATCACTACACATAACCTTAATGTACTTATCTTTCATCATGTCAATTATTTCAATATCATGTTCTTTACAAAAAGATGTGACATCTTTTAAAAGTGAATCAAAACCCAAAAATATATATTCTTGTAATTGTTGCTTGGTTGATACAATTTAAATTTCATTTTAAGTATCTTGATTTTTTTAAAGAGCTTCACACAATTGATTAGTAACATCCGATATACCCTTTATCAAGTGTAAATATATGCATGTGTGTGTTTGTGTTTACAACTTACAAGTTAAAAGAAGTAATGCCCTTTTTTAGGGGTATGATAATGTGGTTTAACTAGCTATTTTTGTAGGGAAAAGTACACTTTTGTTCTATTGTTTTCGAGGCATTATGTTCTTAAACTCCATCAAAGTCCTAATATGAACAAAATAAGGGTTTTATGTTAGGTTAGATGGTTTTCTCTTACCTATGATAAGTTTTCTTATATTAGGTGTGAATATAATCAGATATGTTTATGACTCGTCGATGATCTAAATTGTCTTTAAAACAAAAAAAGATAAAAGACCCAATGAGTCAATGCCGATTATCACATTTTCTTTCCTTGTTTTCCTATTTTATTATTTCTATCACTTTTATATATCTGTGGGTGTATCAGTGTATGTATATTATAACTGTAGGGGATGGACTCACTTATAATTTGTAAGTAATCAAAATAAATTTAATGTAACAATGAAGTCTAACTAATCTTTTTGTATTTCTTCATATAGCCAATGTAATTTGTTATAATTTTTTTAAGTGTTACTAAACTTATTAAAAGGAGAAGGTGTTAATAATAAAAACTGAAATAAAAAACTTAAAAATGGCCGATTTATGTGACATGTGATAGATGATAAAAATAATGGTTTAACAAATTAAATTTATTAAAAGCATTTAATAAATGAGTTTCAGTGGTGTATGTCAAAGATACTTATGACTCTTGATTGTCGATATAATCTGTTATGCGTGGTTATTGCTCTAGGGTAGTCTGCTTTGTTGGTATATTGCTTTTGTCATCTGCATGCTTTGCTTGGCTTATATATACCCAGTCTGTACTATGTGCCTTTTTATGTCGAAAAATTAAAAATAAAAAAAAAAACTTGAGCCGGAGGTCTCCTCTGAAGCAGCCTCTATACCTAATTTTTGGGTAGGGGTAAGGTTTGTGTTCATCTCACCCCCCCAGACCCTACTTAAAAGTGGGATTTCACTGGGTATGTTTGTTTGTTATGTAATAAATGAGTTTCTACTATAAAAATAATTAATATATCTAATATAATAAATCAAAATAATATTGTACACGTGTCCTCTTGTGGTGCAATATTTTCTCGCCCAAATTTTTTCACATCTTAAGTAAGGTAATATTAATTCATTCTCTATAATTGATTCTTTCTTTAAATTCTATCAATGGTTTTCCTTTTTTATCATCAATTCAAATTAATGATTATGTGTTTTATTTCTATTTAGTTTTGTAACTACAATGAGAATCAACCTTCTTTTTATTTTTCTAGTGATATCATTTTGTTATTCAATGCAAAAACGCAAATTTTAAAGTTTTCTGTTTTATCTAGTTTCATGTTTATCTCATTTACTAAATTAAAGAGTTGTTTGAAATTATTAAATTGGCTCAAATTTTAAAATACTTTTTTCTATTTTATCATTATATTTTTCTATCCAAATACCCTAATGTGTATATATGTATTTTCACTTTTACATGAAAATAATTAATTTGGTATTTGGATCAAATTTATTAATTTCTTTATTCAATCTCAATAAAATTAACTATATTTTCTCAATTAACTTCATTTTATAACTTAACAAAAAAAAATTTATCTCACATAATCATTTTACAATTATTAAATCTTAGTTATTAATTCGTATTATTTAATATATTTTTTTGATCGAGCCCAATACACGGACCACTAACCTAGTTAATTTAAATAAACAAAAAATATGTTCCTATTACACATTTATATCTATTTTTATTTAGTTAGTTTTTTTCTTCTTTTTACAACACATACAGTTCACTAAATTCTACTTATAATCATGGTTGCAAAAATCGCTAGGCGCTCCTAGGTCGGAACAGATCCTTGGAGCGAGTAATCGGAGAGTACTCGGTCCTAGGCGGGAGTACTCGGGTAATACTCAGGAAGTACTCGGGCTCGGAACAACTCCTTGAAGCGAGTACTCGGAGAGTACTCGGCCTTGGAGACCGACTTTTACAACAGTGCTTATAATCTACACTTTATTATCCGATATTATTTGAAATACATACCTTACGTTCTCTGAGGAGGGGGGACAACAAATAATAGTCACATAAATTGACGGAGCTTGAATAAAAACTCGGAGATGGTCGAAGGATTTTTAGGAAGAAAACTGAGGGAGCCGAAGGATTTTTAGGAAGAAAACGGAGGAAAACGAAGGATTTTACGACAAAATACCACTAAATCGACATTCTGACCGAAAAAACGGAAAGAAGATCCGTCCCGTTAGTAATTTTAGATTAGAAACCCTTTAATATTTTTTTAGTGTTTATTAAGGTTTAGTTATTGATAAAAAAATAATTTTATGAGGTTTTAAAATATATCAATCACGATATAAAAATTACCTGAATTAAAATATTAATTAGTCATAATTTAAAGAATATTAAGGTTTTGGACTATTACTCTACAATTTTATAAATTAACAAATACGAGGATAAATTATAACGCTCAAGAATTGCAATTCAATTCACTTATGTGAAATTTAGTTATTTTGATTAGTTTTTTAAATATGTAAAAAGTTAAATAAGTCAAATATTACAATTCAAAAGTAGCATAAAATGCACTTAAATGATTTCGTTCTCAAAGGGCTTCTAGTAGTTCTTTGACTTTTTTTATATGAGGTATTGAGTTAGAGTCTCACATTTATCAAATATTGTTCTGGGTTGGACCAAAAGTTTTCCTGGTTGTAAGTTTTCTCAAAAACTGATGGTTTTAGTCACTACGCTCTGTTATTTGAACGGAAGATTGATCTATTTGTCAGAATATATCGGGTGCCCGAGCGATTGCTGTTAAAAAAATGATTTGGTCCATTTAAATTCATTAAAATGCGCATTATTTACACGTGTAACCTGAGCAGTCATCCATGTTTCGGTTCATTTTCAGTTTCCTGCATTGAAGGACTTTGTGCAGTTTTGCTTGACTAAAAAAACAGAAAACAAGGGTGTTTTTGTAATTTTCGCTATTTTTTCTTGAAGAAGGAAGTTATTGTGTTTATGACCACATGGACGAATTTATTCTCTTCACACTTCAATGAGTGTGTAAACCCGATTTCCTCTTATTCAACCGAACTTATATTAAACACGTTATTTGTAGGTGTTTGTTAACATTAAAATTAAATGTTATATCATTCCAATTAATATGTTTAATTATATTTAAATAAATAATAAAATATCAATAATATGATAGAACTAAATTAAAAAACTTACATCATTCTAATATCGTACAATATGAAATTGTAGAACGTATAAAAAACATAATTCGTTAATTTATTACTGCTAATAAAAAATATATATATATTACATTACATATGATAAAGAAAAATAAAAAATTACAACAGTTGTTTATAAAATGGGTTGAGTTATTGGTATACCGGTGTACGAATGTCAATCCTTTTTAAATTTTTTTGATATTAGGAAATATTTAAAAAATATGCATAAGTAAAAGTTATGTGAGTATGATGTGATTGATTTGACTAAAGTATGTTGTATAGACGATGGGGGTAGTGTATGAATATTAGGACCCTTATAAAATTTTACATATTTCCTTACTTGCGTACATATAATATGTTTTTGTATGGATATGGATATTGGTACACTGATTTATGAATAACAACATTTTTTGTATTTTTTTTTAATTTTAAAAAATATTAAAAAAATATGTATTAGTAAAAATTATGTGAGTATGATGTGATTGATTTGATTTAAGTATGGTGTATAAAATAGGGGATGATGTATGAATATTATCTAGAAATTTATTTACTAAGACCGCCCGGTGTGCCAAGTGAGTGGGCGTGGATGGGGCGTGGGTGGGGGGCAACGGCTAATATGAACGTTGGAACTTCGAATCTTGTGATTTTATACCGTTGCCAACATTAAAAAAACAAGCAAACAAAAAATTTACCTATTTAAACCACATTCAAAACAAAAAATTTCCCACTCTCCTCATTTCAAATTACTTCAACTTTCTTAACAAAAAAAATATTTTCCATGGATCCCAACCAAACACCAAACCAATACTACAACCCAAACACCCCACCTAAACAAAACCGAACACCCCACCTCCGAATTGGTTCTTTAACCCTTCTCCAATGAATCCTTTTTTTGATTCAAATTGTTATCGACCGCATTTTGAATCGAGTCCACAACAATGGTTTTACACATTCGCTGAATATGGTTCGAGTCAACAAACGCACAGGTTTGCTCAACTATCTCAGGATGAAGTTGTACCCGACACTCAACCTTCTACCAATGCCGGTCCAAGCATGCAACCAACACAAAGGCGTAAATACAAAAAGAAAACAAGTTGGGATACCGAACCCGTTGTGGTAGCTCCAACCCGTCTCGAAAAATGGACACCAGAGGAGGAGTTTGCACTTTCAAAAGCTTGGGTCGATGTGTCGGAAGACCCAATTGTTGATAATTACTTTTTTTTTATTATTTTAAATATTGTTAATTTATTTGTTTAAAATTGTTAATATTTTTTTATATATTGTTTATAGGTCGTAACAAAAAATGACCGGACTTCTGGAGTAAAATCCGAAGTAATTTTTTCCAAGCCATGGGTTGTGGGGAGTATCGTACAAACGATATGATCACTAGCAAATGGCGGGACATTAACCGAAAGGTTAAAAGGTTCAAAAGGATTTATTTCCAAAAATGGCAAACTCGCCGGAGCGGCCAAAGCGACGCAATGATCGAGAGTGAATCGGTCGATCAATTCCGGCAAGAGTTTAACGCCCCCTTTACGCTTAAACGGAGTTGGGAGATTATGAGGAAATGTCCTAACTGGGTTAGAATCCCGACTGTTCAACCGTCGGCCTCAAAACGATCAAAAGCATCGTCTACCAATAGCCCCGGCTCGTCGGATGCTCAAGTTCAAATAAATCTAAACGAGCTCAATGAAGAAAAGGAAGACGACGACGAGATAGAGGATTTGACCCGTCCGATTGGGAGAGATCGTGCAAAAACCGACCGAGTAAGGGCGAGACGGGACTCTTCATCTCAAACGACCCCGGATTATAACCAAGGAATGTAAGACTTATCTCAACGAATCGGTGACTTTAACGAATTAAAACGGGAACGTCAACGGTTGATAGAGTTACAACTTCTATTTACTAACACCGACTACTTAACCGGGGTTGACCGTGAAATTGCCAAACGGGAGAAGGAAAAAATTCGAAACAAATATAGAGATAATTAGCTTTTTTTATATTAATTTGTAATTTTTATTTATAATTTTATGTAACTTTTTTAATTTATGATTACTTATATCTACTTATTTAATTTAAAAAAAAAAGATGATGTGGAGTGGTTGGACCAAGGGGCATTTTCACCATTTTTGGTGGAGTGAGTGGTTGTGATGGGTGGCAACGTGGCGCATATGTGGAGTGGTTGGACCAAGGGGCATACCTCATGGTCTAAGAGTGGTAAATTACCACACTTATTATGATTTATATAATATAAATAAAAATAAAGTTAACAAAATTAGTTACATAGATGGTCCTTATGGTTTTAAAAAAGTAATAGATTTTGATAATAAAGGTATAAAGTTGTAGATCTAGATTTTGTATTTTCAATTTTGTAACGAGTCGTATATTATAGCTGACTTTCCTAAGCCTTTTTAGAAAGGATAAAATAACCAACAAACATTTTAAAAACTAAAACGACATTTTATGTAATTAGCTCTATTTTACCCTAAGACCATTTGTTTAACTACACTATTTTAACCCCACCCCTTACCTTGGTTCTATCTGCCTCCCCTTAAAACACAACACACCATAATCACTCCCGCTATCAACAAAGTGCTACTCTCAAATCATTCATCTCCTCCACACCCACCATCGGCAAAAAACCACCCCTACCACTGATCATATCCTTCGCATTTACTATTTGTCACAACCCCAAATTCCACGTGCGGTGTCATGCCACTGGGTGTGGCGTGGCCAGAATCACAACTCTCAATTATATAGAACGACTCTATATGCGTTTGAAAATACTTTCGAAATAACAATATTAACCAAAACGATTAATTAAAATGCAGCGGAATGTCATTAGTTATTAAGCAGCGGAATAAAATAAATTGCTCAAATGCAGCGGAGATATTAAAAGTGTAAGACACTACCGTTGACATTGTTTGTGGGTCAATTTTTATGCTCTGAGATTCGGGATATCCGAGGATAATCCGGAATATGGGATTCCTAAATATCCTCAAATATCCTGAATACTAACGTTACTAATCAATCTCTTCTTTGTATAGCTTGGGATAGTCTTGCAGGATACTTATTATGGACTTGATTTTATCTTAAAAGTCGGAATACAGTCAAAGGAAACGTGGGAACGTGCTTAATTATGGAAACAAGTGGAGAACAAGTCACCAACGGTCATGTTGACTAAATTGGACCTAAAGACTTGGGATTTACTTAAATAGAACGGTTAAACGTGGTAAATGGACGTGGTAGCTGTTACATGGCCATTATTCCGATATTCTCGCCGGGATATTCGGAAATGTAGTTAATTTAGCTGTTACAACATGTTGTATATAAACAAACGGCTGGTGATCGATTAGGGACGCGTTTTTCATCATCTTTTCTTCATTTTCTCTCAAACACACACTGATTCAAGCAATTGTAACACTTAGTATCGATCATCCAAGCTCGAACACTTGTATTTACATCGGTTTGTTGTTAATAAACTAGGCATAGTGTATTGTCGGGAGTGTATTGTGATAACCCGCCGCAACGCGCGGGGCGAATAAACCTAGTTAGTAGTAAACCACTCTGGAGACTTTATCCCTATGCAGACCAGGATCGGAACTTCTTCAGGATCCCAAAACCTGGGGATATCTCGGGATGATATCCTTATCCCTGGAACATCACTCCCTACGCCATATACCGGTAACACTTATAATTACTCTCCATTTGAAACTACTAACCTTGGATCTTCGCAGGATTCAGGAATATCTCCTCAAGTGGCCAAGGAGATCCAGAAACTTCGGGATATGATCTCAACTGTACCAGGAATAGTCAAGCCTATCCTGGAAGTACCAGCAACCACTCACAGGATATCCTGATTCGCTCCACCTATATGTTATGCTGAAATCCCGAAAAGATTTCAAACTCCTACCATGAAACTATACGATGGAACTACTGATCCAGAAGAACATGTAGCCCAGTATAGAGAAAGAATGGAGACTAATCCTATTCCTCCGCATTTGAAAGATGCTTGCTTATGCAAGGGATTCGGTTCAACATTAACAGGAGCAGCCTTAAAATGGCTACTCAACGTTCCTCCCTATTCAATTACTTCTTTTGCTCATTTGATTAATTTATTTAACAGTCAATTTTCATGTAGCAGGACATTTGAAAGATTAACCAGTGATCTTTACATGATAACCCAAGGATCGGATGAAACTCTAAGGAGCTATGTCAACAAGTTTGGCAGAGAATCCTTGGATATCCCTAATCTTGATTTCACTACGGCAGTCTAAGCCTTCAAGATGGGATTACAGAAAAACTCACCTTTTTATGATGATTTAGTTATGAATCCTTGCAGGAATATGGACGAAGTCTGGAATCGAGCACTGAGATTCATAAGGTTGGAAGATGATAAAGAAATCCAGAAAAGGATTACCACAACTCCTCCCAATGATCAAGGCAAAAGGAAGTTCGATTCGCCCACCAACAAATCGTTCAAATCCAAGCCATATTACAAGTCTGACAACCATAAAGTCAACTCTATAGATGATGACGAGGATGATGAAGATTATCCCAGGATATCTGAATACCGTTTTTCTGTAGATATCCCTGAACTAATGTGTGCTATGCAGGATCTAGGTGAAAAGGCTAGATGGCCCCCTAAGGATAAAAAGTTCGCCGCAAAGGACAAGTCCAAATGGTGCGCATTTCACGAAGACTTTGGACATGTGACCGAAGATTGCATTGCCTTGAGAAAAGAGATAAGCTACTTACTAAGTAAAGGCCATCTCAAGGAACTTCTCGGTAAAAAGAGGGAAAGGAGGCAGGATCCTGATGGATTCCCAAAGAGAGCTGCATCCCCACCTAAGGATGCTAAGGTAATAAAATTTATCTCTGGTGGGTCTGACATATGTGGTACTTCTTATTCTGCAGCCAGAAGACATGCTAAAGAGACTAAGATGGAGAATGGAGAAAAACCCACAAAGACCTCAATGATAACCAAGGATACCGTTATATCCTTTGAAGAACAAGATCGGGAGAATATCATAGATCCTCATCATGATGGGTTAGTAATTACTTTATATGTTGCTAACCATTATGTGTGCAGGATACTCATTGATGGAGGAAGTTCAGTAAACATTATCCAATTAGAGACGCTCAAGAGGATGAATATCCCCGAATCCGAAATAATTACCAAGTCTTTGGTATTAGTCGGATTCAGCGGAGAAGCCAAAGCTACCATCGGTGAAATTAAATTACCTGTGTATATCGAAGGGGTAAATTCTATGCAACGCTTTTTTATTATAGACTCTCTATCCTGTTATAATATTATATTAGGTAGACCTTGGATACATGATATGAAGGCAGTCCCTTCGACATATCATCAATGCGTCAAACTAACAACACCATGGGGAGTCGTGAAGATCGATAGCGACCAACAAGAAGCTAAAGAGTGTTATTCGTCCTCGATGAAGGCGACGACGAAATCACCCTCAACATAGCAATCAAAGAATAACCTTGGGATAATCAGGGATCCCGGGAAAAAGAAGTAAAAGAGATATTACTCAACCCCGAGGATCCTGAGACTAAAGTCCTTATAGGAATTGATATCCCCAAAGATATTGAGGAGAAACTGATTTCTTTTCTGAAGTCAAGGATTTCTACCTTTGCTTGGAGACATGAGGATATGACAGGGATATCCTCAGACGTAATTACACATAAGCTAGGAATAGATAGAAGCTACAAGCCTATCCACCAGAAAAGGAGAAAATTTGCTCCCGAAAGGAATATAATCATCCAAGAAGAAGTAGAGAAGCTTCTTAAAGCCAAGATGATTAGGGAAGTAAAATTTCCAAGGTGGTTAGCCAATGTAGTTGTGGTTCAAAAGAAAAATGGAAAGTGGAGAGTTTGTGTAGATTACACAGATCTAAACAAAGCTTGTCCTAAAGACCCCTTTCCATTACCACACATAGATTCAATGGTAGATGCTACGGCAGGCCATGAAATGTTAACTTTCATGGATGCATCGGCGGGATTCCAGCAAATCCAAATGGAGCCCTCAGACCAAGAAGATACCGCTTTCATGACGCCAACAGGGATATATTGCTATACAGCAATGCCATTCGGCTTGAATAACGCAGGAGCTACTTATCAAAGGCTTGTCAATATGATGTTTAAGGATAAGCTGGGGGGACACAATGGAGGTATATATCGATGATATGGTAGTCAAATCCAAGATTACCAAAGATCATCTTCGGGATCTCGTAGAGTCATTTGATATCCTGGATCGATACAATATGAAACTTAACCCTTCTAAGTGTCATTTCGGAGTAAGATCAGGAAAATTCTTGGGATATATGGTCACTAAAAGAGGAATAGAGGCCAGCCCAGAGCAAATCCAAGCTATCCTAAACCTCAAGTCCCCAACAAACGTAAAAGAAGTGCAAAGGTTAACAGGAAGAATAGCCACACTTAATAGATTCATCTCTAGATCTTCTGAAAAATTCAAAGGATTTTACGATATCCTTAAAAAGAATAAGAAGTTTCAATGGGGTGAAGAGCACGAAAAGGCACTACAGGATTTAAAAGAATACTTATCCTCAGCACCACTACTCATGAAACCTGAAGATGGTGAACCACTATCATTATACTTAGCAGTATCCCGAACTACTGTAAGTGCAGTGCTAGTTAAAGATTATCAAGGATCCCAACATCCAGTATACTATGTGAGTAAGAGCTTGTTAGATGCTGAAACTAGATATTCTCATTTAGAAAAACTAATCTTAGCTTTGATCATGGCATCAACAAAACTTAGGCACTATTTTGTGACACATAGGATACACATCAAAACGAATTACCCAATCAAGTCAGTGTTAAGAAAACCTGAGTTTTCAGGAAGAATGGCCAAATGGTCAGTAAAACTTAGCACTTATGACTTAATATATGAACCAAGAACAGCAATTAAGTCTCAAGCACTAGAAGACTTTGTGGCAGATTTTAGTAGTGATATTCAACCAGAAGCGGATTCAGAAGTTAAACTTCTAGATGAGAGTACTGGTGAATGGACTCTACACACTGATGGAGCCTCGAATGTAAGAGGAACAGGTCTAGGGATAATACTAAAATCGCCACAAGGGGACATAATACCCCAATCTATCAGTTGTGAGTTCCAAGCAACTAATAACGAAGCTGAATATGAAGCTTTAATAGCAGGACTTCAATTAGCTAGGGATATAAACATAAGACACCTCCACGTATTTGTTGATTCCTTACTAATAGCTAACCAGTTTAATGGTTCCTATATGGTCAAAGGAGATAAATTGGCAAAATACTTAGAGGTAGTTAAGGATATAGTGGGATATTTTGATACTTTTGATATCACACAAGTCCCTAGAGAAGAGAATGATGAAGCAGATGCATTAGCAAACCTAGCATCATCTCTAAAAATCTGTGATGATATCAATATCCCTATCCTACATATCCTAAATCCAACAATAGATATAGAAAATTCAAACCAAATCTTTAAACCGAAAAATATTGATACACATGAGATATCCCGGACTACACCCATCAAGGAATATCTTCAAACAGGAAAAATACCCGATGGAGAAACCAACCATAGAGCCTTCAAAGTCAGGATATCTAGATATATACTTATTAGGGATATTCTGTACAGGAAATCGGTAGCTGGTCCATACTTAAAATGTTTAGAAAAACCAGAAACCTTAGAAGTACTAAGGGATATTCACGAAGGAGATTGTGGAAATCACACTAGGGGCAGAGCATTACTTTCGCAAATCCTTAGATCAGGATATTTTTGGCCTACTATGAGAAAAGATGCAATATCCTACTCTCAGAGATGTGATGCTTGTCAAAGACATAGCAATATCCTTCACGAACCGGCTGAACCCTTATATCCAATAGTCTCACCATGGCCATTCATGAAATGGGGAATGAATATAGTAGGAAAACTGTCAAAAGCACCAGGAGGAAAAGTATTCATGCTCGCCATGACTGATTACTTTTCAAAATGGATTGAAGCCGAAGCTTTTGTACAGGTTAGAGAAAAGGAAGCAATATCCTTCATAAAAGGAATATCCTGACCAGGTTCGGGATACCGGCCGAGATTACCTGCGACAATGGATCTCAATTCATTGGCAAAAGAACTACCAACTTTTGTGAAGCATGGGGGATAAAGATGATTACTTCCACACCAGTACATCCTCAGGCTAACGGACAAGCAGAATCAAGCAACAAGATAATCATAAACAATCTCAAAAAGAAGTTGGGATCTAAGAAAGGAAAATGGGCCGAAGAACTTCCATTTGTCCTATGGGCAGATAGAACCACTACAAAAAATGCGACTGGTCAAACACCATTCTCATTAGTATTTGGTTCAGAAGCTGTACTCCCGACAGAAATGATTATCCCTACTGCAAGAACAACTTTACAAACTATAGAAGCTAATAACGAAACCCTATCTCAGGATATAGATACTATTGACGAATCCAGGGATATTGCGAAAATTAGAATGGCTGCCTATCAGCAAAAGATAGCTAAATCCTACAATAAGAATATAAGGATCAGAAGATTCCAAGTAGGAGATTTAGTTTTAAGAAAAGCATTCCAGAATACCACAAATCCAACGGATGGAAAGCTTGCCTCGAAATGGGAAGGACCTTACAAAATTGATTCCGAAGCTGGAAAGGGGGCATATAGATTAATCACTATGGATGGTGAAACTATTCCAAGGGCATGGAATGCTATTCATTTAAAAACATACTTTGTATAACTTTCACTAAAACCTTTACTCTACATGATAATTTGTCACAAAATTCTTATATATCCCTACTATTATATCCTGATAAATATTCCCAAATTATTCTGATACTAACTCAAGCATTGGAGAGGCTTAGGGATCCCTAATGCCCACCTTTGCAAAAATATTTTATGTTTTTGCAGGAATAGCTGGAGAAGATACGAGACTTTATGTCTCAACCCAAGTTTTGACCTGAAATCAAAACTTGATCAAGACCCCGCACTGACTTTATGTCTAGCTGCAAAGTTTTGACCTGAAATCAAAACTCAAGAAACCTTCGAAGACTAAGGGTTCATACCCTCGCCACTAGCGCACGTATATCCTGCTATAATCCAAGATAATGGGACCAGTACACGCTGAGTGGCTGACAATTTCATTATCAAGGGTTATAACTATGGATCCTCCGTAATATCCCGGTATAGTTGGAGATTTTGGGACCAGTACACGCTGAGTGGCTGACAATTTCATTTTCGAAGACTATAACCAGGGATCCTCCGAATTCCGGCCTAGTCGCCAGTATCCCGGCCTTAGTCGCCAGTATTCCGGCCTTGTCGCCAGTATTTTCGGCCTTGTCGCCAGTCTAATCGGCCTTAGTCGCCAATATATTGGGTTTATCCCAATCTTTCTTGTTTGTTGAATATGTGCAGGAATTAACATTCAAGGATATTTTGAGATATAGCGTCCGCCTACAACATATCCAAGGATATTGAGGTATGTAACTGTTATATTATTTTAACAGGGATAAAGGATGACTTCAGAAATAATTACACTATTCCAAGAAGTTGGTATTTGTTTCTTAACCTTTTCAATATTCTATCTTTATTCCCGATTAGGAATATGCTATTATGAAATTAGATAATATGTCTGATACATATTTATACTTAGAAATATTTAATCATTTAACAAAATCTTATATGATTAATATTTTTAATATCTAAATTATTTATAATTGCTACTATAATTAAAATCCTGATCAAGTTAGACCAAATATAGCTTAAACGTTTTCTACTTATTTCTAGTTATACCTGAAAAATAATTAAATTTGTAGGATATCTACTGAAAGGAAATATTCTGAAACTTTTCAAAATATATGTATTCAACGTATTATTATTAATTATAATTGATATATTTCTATTCAAACAGTAAGTAACACTAATCTTTATGAAAATTATTAAAGAATCTAACTTCTTATACAAGTTAGGAAGTATTCGAGTTATTATTGAGAATATTTTGAAATATTCAAGGATATCTTAAAAGCAATAATGACATTCAAAAATACGAAATTCTGAATCCTAAGAAGTAGCAAGACATGTTCTTACAAAGATTGAGTCTGAAAATTTTTACAGCTGTATATGGTAAGAGCAGCTTACAAAATTTTGGGGGCAATTGTTGTGGGTCAATTTTTATGCTCTAAGATTCAGGATATCCGAGGATAATCCGGAATATGGGATTCCTAAATATCCTCAAATATCCTGAATACTAACGTTACTAATCAATCTCTTCTTTGTATAGCTTGGGATAGTCTTGCAGGATACTTATTATGGACTTGATTTTATCTTAAAAGTCGGAATACAGTCAAAGGAAACGTGGGAACGTGCTTAATTATGGAAACAAGTGGAGAACAAGTCACCAACGGTCATGTTGACTAAATTGGACCTAAAGACTTGGGATTTACTTAAATAGAACGGTTAAACGTGGTAAATGGACGTGGTAGCTATTACATGGCCATTATTCCGATATTCTCGCCGGGATATTCGGAAATGTAGTTAATTTAGCTGTTACAACATGTTGTATATAAATAAACGGCTGGTGATCGATTAGGGACGCGTTTTTCATCATCTTTTCTTCATTTTCTCTCAAACACACACTGATTCAAGCAATTGTAACACTTAATATCGATCATCCAAGCTCGAACACTTGTATTTACATCGGTTTGTTGTTAATAAACTAGGCAGAGTGACATTTGTCACCTCTCGAGGTTTTTATGCCGGCAATCCTAAGGGATTAAGGGCTTTTCCTCGTATAAATCTCGTGTGTATTGCTATTTTTTCTGTTTGATATATTCAAATATCCTCAGGGATATTCGGGGATATCCTGAACATATATTCAGTATATTCAATATATTTGCTTGTTAAATACAACACCCCACTTTTCTAATTCGGTTTTGCTAAAAGTTAAGCTTGTTAATTTTTACCCGAAACAGACATAACATAATATAAAATTGTTTTTGAAAGACAAGGGATGAATGCATGTGACTTCAATGCTTGTTCTCTTAAGTGCATCCCTATCCATGATCGAGCAAGATACCTGAGAATACATGTTAAGAAAAAGTGTTAACACATAGGTTTGTGAGTTCATAGGTTTTGATATCAATACATAAGTACAAAAATGTTTGTCACGTGTCATGATGTTTATTATATGTTTGTTCCGAGCCCCCGGCTCCAAGGGTCAGTTTCGTCTCTACCGAACTAGACTTGTTTGCTCTAGCCTCCGTCATGCCTTTCGTAGGGACATGGACGATGGGATGAGATTACACGCGTCCTGAAATCCAGTCAGAGCTGGCGCCGCATGGGGTTCGTCACGCCCAATAGTATTAACTAAACTCACCTCGTTGTAAATACAGTAACCGTAAGACTGTGCGAGGACTTAGTTACGATACAACACTTTATGTTTGTCCAATAAACCAACACACACAATATGTTCGTACAAGTAATAAGTTTGACTCAACACATGTATTCTCCCCTAGTTTGAAAGTTTGTAAAAAATTTTGAAAGAGGGGTCGTAAACTCACCTTAGTGATAGTAGAATAATGCGTAAGGTCCTGATCTTCGGGTGATTCAGTCACCGGTTACCTATATCGTATGGCTTATGTAAGTTTGTGTTCGTGATTGTGTTTGTGTTTGTGTACGTGTTCGTGCTCAACAACCCTCGGTTGTTATGTTTGTTCATGTTTGACCATGCTTGTTCGAGTTTGACCGTGTTTGACCATGTTTTTACCGTGTCAAAGTCAATGACCCGTTGGTGAACCATATGTTTGTTATCTTTCGTGTTATGTTTCGTTATTGTTCACGTATTGCATTAAAACACGCAAATCACGTTAAATGGTCCACTTACTATTTATAGTAAGTTTACAACAATTTGCATTTTAATAGTTCTATCATGCTCATTAATCTTAAGTGATCATGTTAACACTTAGCACGTTGTTACATACGTCCAAATAAGCACATAAGTCCATATTTAGTAATTAAAGTTACTAAAAATAGAAAGTTCCTATATTCATTACGTTTATGTGACAGTTGCATACGAGAAATACGTCATTTGTGACGGGATCACATTTGATCGTTCTAGAGATCCACGTTGTTCTAATACTTGTAATTGTTACAGATTGATAATAGGCAATAAATGATGGACGTGGGCGAAAACCGTGCACAAAACGGAGTCCTGGATTGCCCGGAATCGAAAAACGAAGAAAAATTACTAAGTGTTGGTCGACTGGACTCATCGCGGTACGCGATACTTGTAAAATATCTAAGATTCCTCCGGAAATCTTCGTGGTACGCGAAGAATTTTTGAGCACCTCGTCGCGGTACGCGACGAGTGTGGCGGTGAATTGATCTGATCTTTTTATCAGATTTCATGCAGATCATCATTTTTATTACTTTCTCGAACTTCTTCGACCCAGGAGCAAAGCAGACGAAACTCTAAGCCTCAGAGCACTATTGTGAAGCCATCTGAAGCTAAGGATCGCACCAGGGATCATCTTTACAAGTTCTTATCGTCGTTTTAGCCGCAGAAATCCGTCAGATTAGGTAATGATCCGTTTAAACCTTCTAGTTTGATTTTGATTGATTAGATCTTGATTTTGAACGTAATGACATAGTTAGGATTGTTGATCAAGCGCGGGAGGATCCCAACATTGTTACGGGTACGTTCCTCTTAAATAATCACTATGCCTCTATGTTATTTGACACCGGTGCCGATCGGAGTTTTATATCTAGTTCAATTGCTAAGTTGCTAAATGTTAGTCCCACTGCCTTAGATAGTCCATACACTGTGGAATTAGCTGATGGTAAGTTGATTGTAGTGGAAAGTACTTTTAAGGGATGTATCCTTGATTTGATGGGTCAAACATTAGAGATTGATCTGATGCCTATTGCCTTAGGCAGTTTTGATGTGGTTATTGGCATGGACTGGTTGTCCAAAAACCAGGCTGAAATCGTATGCCATGAAAAGATTGTTCGCATACCTCTTCCGCAGGGAGAGACATTATATGTACAAGGCGAGAAGAGCAGTACGCCACTGCGTCTCATATCTTGTATGAAAGCACACAAATGTCTGCGGAAAGGTCATACGGCAGTTATAGCACTTATAACTGAAAAGCCGGTAACTGAAAAGAAGATTGAAGATATACCAGTAGTTTGTGAATTTCCGGAGGTGTTTCCAGAAGATTTGCCGGGATTACCGCCTATCAGACAGGTGGAATTCCGAATCGACCTTACACCAGATGCAGCACCGATAGCTAGGGCGCCTTATCGACTTGCACCGTCAGAGATGCAAGAGTTATCTACACAATTGCAAGAGTTGTTGGATAAGGGTTTCATACGACCTAGTTTTTCACCGTGGGGAGCTCCAGTTTTGTTTGTCAAGAAAAAGGACGGGACTTTCCGTATGTGTATCGATTACCGGGAATTGAATAAGGTCACTATCAAGAACCGGTATCCGTTACCCAGGATTGACGATCTGTTCGATCAATTGCAAGGTTCGAGTTACTACTCGAAGATTGATCTCAGGTCTGGTTATCATCAACTAAGAGTCCAGGAGGAGGATATCCCGAAGACAGCATTCAGAACACGCTATGGCCATTATGAGTTCTTGGTCATGCCATTTGGGTTGACAAACGCTCCAGCTGTATTCATGGATCTCATGAATCGTGTTTGTAAACCTTATCTTGATAAGTTTGTCATTGTTTTCATCGATGACATTCTCATCTATTCACAGTCTGAGGAGGAACACGCTGAACATCTTCGATTACTGCTAGAGCTATTGAAACAAGAACAATTGTACGCTAAGTTCTCGAAATGTGATTTCTGGATACGGGAAGTACAATTTCTGGGTCATATAGTTAATGGGAAAGGTATACATGTTGATCCAGCGAAGATTGAAGCGATTAAGAATTGGGAAGCGCCAAAGACCCCTACCGAGGTACGACAATTCCTTGGGTTGGCGGGATATTATCGACGATTCATTGAAGGTTTCTCAAAGATCGCTCAACCACTTACAGCTCTTACGCATAAGGGAACAAAGTATAACTGGACGGATAAACAGGAAGCTGCGTTCCAGTTATTGAAACAGAAACTTTGCAGCGCACCGATTCTGTCCTTACCGGAAGGAACAGAAGACTTTGTGGTGTATTGTGATGCATCTGCACAGGGTTTGGGATGTGTGTTGATGCAACGGGATAAAGTGATTGCTTATGCTTCCAGACAACTAAGAACGCACGAAAAGAATTACACTACTCATGACTTGGAGTTAGGAGCAGTAGTTTTTGCTTTGAAGATTTGGAGGCATTACTTGTATGGAACTAAGTGTTCTATTTACACTGATCATAAGAGTTTGCAACATATCTTTGATCAGAAGGAGCTTAATATGAGGCAACGACGATGGGTTGAGTTGTTGAACGATTATGAGTGTGCGATTAAGTATCACCCGGGAAAAGCTAATGTGGTAGCTGACGCTTTGAGCAGAAAAGATACAACGGGAACAAGACGGGTTCGTGCACTTATGATGACAATACATACTGACTTACCTGACAAGGTACACAGTGCTCAGATCGAGGCCTTGAAAGAGGAAAACTTGGTACAGGAATCTTTACGGGGAATGGAAGAACAACTGGATGTTAAGTCTGATGGAATTCGTTATTTCATTAATCGACTTTGGATACCTTTGTATGGAGGTTTAAGGGAACTCGTGATGGATGAAGCACACAAGTCCAGGTATTCAGTCCATCCAGGATCAGACAAGATGTATCATGACTTGAAGGCACTGTATTGGTGGCCTCACATGAAAGCTGATATTGCTAAGTACGTTAGCAAATGTTTGACTTGTTCGAAAGTCAAAGTTGAATATCAGAAGCCATCTGGTTTACTGCAACAACCAGAGATACCGATGTGGAAATGGGAACAGATTTCGATGGATTTTATTACTAAGTTATCCCGTACACCGAGTGGTTGTGATACGATATGGGTAATTGTTGACCGATTAACGAAATCTGCACACTTCTTAGCAATCAAGGAAACTGACAAGATGGAGAAATTGACTCGCATTTACATCAAGGAAGTAGTAGCACGGCATGGCGTTCCAATCTCTATCATATCAGATCGGGATGCTCGATTTACTTCCAACTTTTGGAAATCACTTCATAAGTCATTAGGGACTCGCTTGGATATGAGTACCGCTTATCATCCACAGACCGACGGTCAAAGTGAACGGACGATTCAAACGCTCGAGGATATGTTACGAGCTTGTGTAATTGAATTTGGTGACAGCTGGGAGAATCATTTACCGTTAGTGGAATTCTCTTACAATAATAGTTATCATACAAGTATTCAAGCAGCACCGTTTGAAGCTTTGTATGGTCGCAAATGTCGTTCACCAGTTTGTTGGGCTGAGATTGGAGACAGTCAGATTACAGGTCCTGAACTAGTGCACGAGACGACAGAGAAGATAGTTCAAATCCGGAACCGTATGGCAGCGGCTCGGGATCGACAGAAGAGTTATGCAGACAAACGTCGCAAGCCGTTGGAATTCCAAGTAGGAGATCGAGTTCTTCTAAAGGTATCACCTTGGAAAGGTGTGATACGATTCGGCAAGCGCGGGAAGCTTAGTCCACGTTACGTAGGACCTTTTGAGATTCTGAAAAGGATTGGTCCGGTTGCGTATCAACTCAAACTACCGGATGAACTCAGTGGAGTTCATGATGTGTTTCATGTGTCGAACTTAAAGAAATGTCTTTCTGACGAGACATTGATTGTACC
This sequence comes from Mikania micrantha, assembly GCA_009363875.1. NCBI lineage: Eukaryota > Viridiplantae > Streptophyta > Magnoliopsida > Asterales > Asteraceae > Mikania > Mikania micrantha. The sequence goes on from CM018688.1 coordinate 16,298,456, forward strand.
GTTGGAAGAAATACAGGTAGATGAACAGTTGCGATTCATTGAAGAACCAGCAGAAATCATGGACCGAGAGGTCAAACAACTTAAGCAAAGCAAGATTCCGATAGTCAAAGTTCGATGGAATTCAAGACGAGGTCCTGAATTCACATGGGAACGGGAAGATCAAATGATGAAGAAATATCCTCATCTATTCAAAACAGCTACTGCTAACACTGAGAGCGCACGTTAAATTTCGGGACGAAATTTCCTTCAACAAGGGGATGATGTGATGCTCCACACATCAACCCTGCAAATTTCAAACTGTAAGCACAAACATTTTATTTATTTAATTGATTTTGCTACAAACATTTGTGCTAACATTACATTCTATATATTTTATGTGCTACATTTCATATGTTACATGTTATGGTAGTACATACATGGTTGGTTACACACATTTTGCTATGTGCGGGGTTGCATAGTACAAACAGTTATAGACACTCACTATGTGTGAGGTTACACAACACGGTATGATCAAACACAAACAGTCACAGTTAGGTGAACTAACTAGTGTACACACAAACAGTCGCATGTTGCAAGCATTAGGCTTTGTGTGTGAGAACACACAAGCACACGGAATGATCAAATCACACTAACACGTATGATTTAAACTCGTAAGTAGTTTCCTAACTACTCCTAACATTTGTTAATTTTCGGGACGAAAATTCCTTCAACAAAGGGATGATGTGACAATCCGACTTTTCGAGTTAACCTCGTTAACCCTCGTAGGCCCAATAAGGCCAATGAAGGCCCAACAAGGCCAATGAAGGCCCAACAAGACAAGTCAGGCTCAATGAAGTTTATGAAGGCCCAATAAGACAAATGTAGGCCCAAGAAGCCAAGGTGGGCTCAATAAAGCAAGAGTAGGCCCATTGAGATCTAGGTAGGCCTAGTAAGCTCAAGATAGGCCCAATGAACTTGATGGAGGCCCAAATGGGTTAACCTAGCCCAATAATGTCTCAATTGGCCCAATTTGTACCAAATTGGGAATTTAGTTTAGCTTTATTAGCCGAAAATTTAAGGAAATCATAAGAGATCAAACTATAAAAGATTAGGATTAAGCAAAACAAATCTAGAATACTTTGAATTGTAAGAATTAACTAGTGATTTGTCAAAACACACAATTTTGACTTACATAGTCAAAATTCGTCCATGTATACAAAAGGGAGTTATGAATTTCAATAGAATATGAAGTTATGGATCGAATTAATGGTGCTTAAAACACCTAATGATGATAATAAACGGTTATCATCAGTTATTACAATCATTATGGTCGAATTTAAACCCAAATGATGATCTAGCTTCTTAAAACCGTTACTAACATAATCAAACTCATATAATTCGACAGAAACCCAAGCAATTGAGTTTTCAGAAACATTATTCGGTACCTTTAGGCTCTTTAGCATACACTAATTCGAATCCAGAAGTCGTGGGTGAAGATTTGGATTGAAGGTCGGCCGAAACTCAATCTAATAGTCGAGATATATCAGTTTGACATCCATTCAAGTAAGTTTTCACTCCTACACCACCTAAACATGCCGATTAAGCAAACCCCTATACTAATTATGGCTTCTAACATCAAATGGTACGAATCCGAGTTCTAGGGTTCTTAATATAGTTGGATTTGGGGGTTTCGGTTATGATGGGTGTAAAAATGAAATCAAATATTACCCACACTTTCATAAAGTGCCGATTAACAAAGTTCATGAATCAATTTCATCACATTTTGACGAATTGATTGGGTTCGACTACTAGGGTTCATCTAAGAATCGGTTTTGGGGGTTTTTAATCAAATGAGCTTTAAAATCGAATTAAACTCCACCAATAGTTTCAGAAGGGTTTGAGTAAACTAAACCATGTATCAATTTTGTTGAGTAATATCGAATTGATTGAATTCAAATTCTAGGACTTGTAATAAGAACGAAGTTGCGGGATTTTTAGAAAATGTGAATTAGAATCAAATTAAATGGTATACATAGCTTCAGACAGGTTCGATTAAGCAGAATGCTATATCAATTTTGTTTGGAAACATCGAAGTAATTGAATTCGAATTATAGGGTTCTTAAGTTTAAACAAATTGGGGAATTCGGGGTAATAGGGAACGATATTCAAATTAAAACCATCTAAGGAGTCGGTTGGATGATTAGAACAAAAGCCCCAAGGTTGGGGGATCAATCGAGTTCGAATTCGTAATCAATTGAACATTAAGTGCTTCGGCTATAATATCTAAGGGGAATTAGACCGAATGAGTGTTTAAAACAATTTAATTGTGAGTTCTAATGCGATTCCCTAGCGGGCTTGACTGGTAATGAGCGTGTGTTTGGTTCGGGAGGTCCCGGGTTCGAACCCGAGGGCTGCCGGTTTTTGGAATTTAAAACCATTTTGGTTTTTAAGTCATAACTTGTTCGTTTTAGATCCGTTTTTATCCGTTCGAATTGCGTTAGAACCAGAATTCAATTCCGGATGTATTAGAATAATAAAATTTATATTTTATCACGAAAACGAAATCGCGTATAATTACGTTTAATTAAATAAAATCAAATATGATTTTATTTAAACGATTTCAAAGTCACGCGTATTTACGTATGCACATTTCTGACACTTTAACATACGTGTGTTGACACGTATGTGATTTCAAGCACAAAACGATAATCCGAATAACACTAAGTTATTGTTTAAACACAGATCCTTCGTAAGAGGATTCTCTACACGATTTCACGCGTATTGATCATTCTGCAATCACCAAAGGTGCGTACACGGCCCCTTTCTTATTTTAAACTGTTTTGGGGGAGAAAACATGTGCAACAAACTTTTTAGATACATATCACTTGCATGAGTTAGCTGTTTACATTATGTGACAACATAGCATTTAAAAGTCCTTACACACTTCGAACCGTTTAGTTTGCCGTAGTGCAAAGCGTGGTAGTTGGAAATAGATCTATTAGGTTTGACAAACCTCACTTGGTAGATGGGATCTACACAGGTGTTTGACTGACCAAACACACATTACTATTGTTTGTGCTAGACAATAGTGGCAAGGCAAAAACATGCTATAGCATGGCAATTCGTCAGCTTCGGTGTCGACCACTTATGTAAATAGTTTATATGACTAGCTATCATGACTGTGCATGTGTGACTATGTTATCTACAACTTGATATTCAAACTGCTGTTTTGAACATTGTGAATGATTAAAACCTGTGTTATGCACCAACCTTTGTGTTGACTTGATTTACATGTTTTCTCAGGACGCTAAGGCGCGCGTTAAAGCTGGCATGGACTAGAAGATAGAGTCGCATGCATTTTAATCATTTTGGATATTTGAATTTGAACAATTGAGTATTTTGTTTTTGTAATTTACATTTTACAACTGTTATTGGTTTATTAACGCTTCCGCAACTTTTGAAAACTCTGATGTTATGTTTTAAAGACCAAAGTATGTTTCGAAATTCATATAGAGGTCTTCGCTATGTCTAATGATCTGAGATCCTGGTTTGTCACGTTCCCAAACGGTATGATTCCGTTAGTTGGAAATTGGGGGTGTGACAGATTGGTATCAGAGCCATTGGTTATAGCGAACTAGGTTTGCATTTGTAGACTTAGACTATGACTGTTAGACATTAGACACATATGTTTACACACATTACTTAGAAATTACATATGACTTTATGTAATTGACTTGCTTACACATTCCATGGCACTGCACTTACATATGGTATTATGTAACAGGCATGGCATCATCATCAGTACCGTACATTTACATTGATGATTCCGAGGACGAGGAACCGATAGTTCCAACACCACCGTCATCACCACCACCACCTATTCCATCACCTCCACCATATGAGATGGATGACTCAGATCCAGACGAGGATCCGGAGGAGGACCCAGACGAGGATCCCGAGGAGGATCCAGATGAGGACCCGGATGAGGATCCGGAGGAGGAGCCAGAGGAGGGCACTCAGCAGATCCCTGCTTAGGGACCTTCTGCACATTCACCACCAGTACTAGATGCTCCTGAGCCTAAGAGGCAAAGGAAGAACGCTGAGGAGATCGCCAAACTGCGCGAGGATCTGTACGAGGCAGAAGATAGGATTGCACAACACTCTCAGGAACAATGGGATGCTAATGAGAGGCAAGAGGAACTTGCCCATCTGGTTCATGATATGCGGAATGAGATGATTAACTTGATTGATCGTCTCGAAGCTTCAGAGAACCGAGCTGAGTTCTTGGAGGGCAGGATAGAAGCCTTAGAGGATTTAGTGGCCTCTGAGAATGAGGAAGAGGATGAAGAGGAAGAAGGGGAGGAACCAGCACCAGTTGTTGATTCCGATCCTGAATCCACAGTTGAGGACGATTGATTTTTCTTTTCTTGTTTGTTTAAACTTATTAGGAACGGGTTGTGTTCCTACATTAGTAGTTTGAAAATTTATGTTTTATTTCAAAAGTATTGTACTCAAATCAAAATTTCTATCTATTGAAAAGCTATTATTTAATCCCAACAGTTGTGTTGAGTTATATTATATGTTGTGTTTGTTGTTTTACTTACACATGTTACATTAGACTTTGCAAGCATGCTAACACTTCTTGTAAATAGGAAACTAATGGCTGAGGGAAACGTACATATGACAGTTGCTGAGCTCAACGAGCTAATTAACAACAGAGTCGCCGAGGCAATCGCACAGTATGCTCAGACACACAACACAGGGCCACAGGGTCCAGCTGGGGGATTGATTAACCCACAAGTCTGCACGTTCAAGATGTTCTTGGACTGTAAACCACACAATTTCAAAGGGTCGGAGGGGGCCATTGGACTCCTTCGGTGGATTGAAAAGGCGGAGTCTGTGTTTGAAATGTGCAACTGCCCCAACGAGAGCAAAGTGAAGTTTGCAACGGGAACATTGGAGGGTCCAACATTAACCTGGTGGAACTCGAATGTTCAGACTCTGGGGTTGGGTGAGGCAAATGCCTTAACATGGAATGACTTCAAAACTTTATTGCAAGAGGAGTACTGTCCTCGCAGTGAAATGCAAAAGTTGGAGGAGGAATACTGGCACCTCAAGATGGAGGGGTCAAACATTGAAGAGTACACAACCCGGTCACATGAGTTGGCCAGACTGCTACCACACATGGCTACTCCAGCCAGCAAGTGGATTGAAAGATACATTGGAGGACTAGTGCCTCAGATTCAAGGGTTGGTTACTTCAGCAAATCCCACCACCATCCAACAAGCTGTTCGTTTAGCGCATCAGCTTACTGATCAGGCAGTGTTACAGGGGACTCTGCCTAAACGAACATCTGCTACCAAGGTGGGAGATCATAAGAGAAAGTGGGAAGGTAACAACTTCAAAGGTAACAACCAACAATCATATCAGCAAAACCAGAAGCAAGACTCAAACAAGCCTTATCATACTTCAAGCAGTGGTCAGCAATCGTCATCATCGGGGGGTTATATTGGTAAACACCCCAAGTGCAACAGGTGTGGGTATCATCATGCAGGTAATCAGTGTGAGAGAGCTAAGTGCCAGAGGTGTGGCAAGATTGGGCATGCGGCTAAGGATTGTCGCGGGGAGCTACAGAACAACCATAACAACCAGAATAACAACCAGAACAACGCTCAGAAGGGTTGTTTTGAGTGTGGCAAAATGGGGCATTTTAAGAAAGATTGCCCACAGCTCAAGAAAGGCGGGGACAATAATGTCAATGGCAATGGAAATGGCAACGGTAATGGAAATGGCACCAACAACAACAACAATAACAACAACAACAACAATGGTGCTAGAGGCAGGGCGTTTGTGATTGGAGGACGTCAAGCGCGGGAGGATCCCAACATTGTTACGGGTACGTTCCTCTTAAATAATCACTATGCCTCTATGTTATTTGACACCGGTGCCGATCGGAGTTTTGTATCTAGTTCAATTGCTAAGTTGCTAAATGTTAGTCCCACTGCCTTAGATAGTCCATACACTGTGGAATTAGCTGATGGTAAGTTGATTGTAGTGGAAAGTATTTTTAAGGGATGTATCCTTGATTTGATGGGTCAAACATTAGAGATTGATCTGATGCCTATTGCCTTAGGCAGTTTTGATGTGGTTATTGGCATGGACTGGTTGTCCAAAAACCAGGCTGAAATCGTATGCCATGAAAAGATTGTTCGCATACCTCTTCCGCAGGGAGAGACATTATATGTACAAGGCGAGAAGAGCAGTACGCCACTGCGTCTCATATCTTGTATGAAAGCACACAAATGTCTGCGGAAAGGTCATACGGCAGTTATAGCACTTATAACTGAAAAGCCGGTAACTGAAAAGAAGATTGAAGATATACCAGTAGTTTGTGAATTTCCGGAGGTGTTTCCAGAAGATTTGCCGGGATTACCGCCTATCAGACAGGTGGAATTCCGAATCGACCTTACACCAGATGCAGCACCGATAGCTAGGGCGCCTTATCGACTTGCACCGTCAGAGATGCAAGAGTTATCTACACAATTGCAAGAGTTGTTGGATAAGGGTTTCATACGACCTAGTTTTTCACCGTGGGGAGCTCCAGTTTTGTTTGTCAAGAAAAAGGACGGGACTTTCCGTATGTGTATCGATTACCGGGAATTGAATAAGGTCACTATCAAGAACCGGTATCCGTTACCCAGGATTGACGATCTGTTCGATCAATTGCAAGGTTCGAGTTACTACTCGAAGATTGATCTCAGGTCTGGTTATCATCAACTAAGAGTCCAGGAGGAGGATATCCCGAAGACAGCATTCAGAACACGCTATGGCCATTATGAGTTCTTGGTCATGCCATTTGGGTTGACAAACGCTCCAGCTGTATTCATGGATCTCATGAATCGTGTTTGTAAACCTTATCTTGATAAGTTTGTCATTGTTTTCATCGATGACATTCTCATCTATTCACAGTCTGAGGAGGAACACGCTGAACATCTTCGATTACTGCTAGAGCTATTGAAACAAGAACAATTGTACGCTAAGTTCTCGAAATGTGATTTCTGGATGCGGAAGTACAATTTCTGGGTCATATAGTTAATGGGAAAGGTATACATGTTGATCCAGCGAAGATTGAAGCGATTAAGAATTGGGAAGCGCCAAAGACCCCTACCGAGGTACGACAATTCCTTGGGTTGGCGGGATATTATCGACGATTCATTGAAGGTTTCTCAAAGATCGCTCAACCACTTACAGCTCTTACGCATAAGGGAACAAAGTATAACTGGACGGATAAACAGGAAGCTGCGTTCCAGTTATTGAAACAGAAACTTTGCAGCGCACCGATTCTGTCCTTACCGGAAGGAACAGAAGACTTTGTGGTGTATTGTGATGCATCTGCACAGGGTTTGGGATGTGTGTTGATGCAACGGGATAAAGTGATTGCTTATGCTTCCAGACAACTAAGAACGCACGAAAAGAATTACACTACTCATGACTTGGAGTTAGGAGCAGTAGTTTTTGCTTTGAAGATTTGGAGGCATTACTTGTATGGAACTAAGTGTACTATTTACACTGATCATAAGAGTTTGCAACATATCTTTGATCAGAAGGAGCTTAATATGAGGCAACGACGATGGGTTGAGTTGTTGAACGATTATGAGTGTGCGATTAAGTATCACCCGGGAAAAGCTAATGTGGTAGCTGACGCTTTGAGCAGAAAAGATACAACGGGAACAAGACGGGTTCGTGCACTTATGATGACAATACATACTGACTTACCTGACAAGGTACAAAGTGCTCAGATCGAGGCCTTGAAAGAGGAAAACTTGGTACAGGAATCTTTACGGGGAATGGAAGAACAACTGGATGTTAAGTCTGATGGAATTCGTTATTTCATTAATCGACTTTGGATACCTTTGTATGGAGGTTTAAGGGAACTCGTGATGGATGAAGCACACAAGTCCAGGTATTCAGTCCATCCAGGATCAGACAAGATGTATCATGACTTGAAGGCACTGTATTGGTGGCCTCACATGAAAGCTGATATTGCTAAGTACGTTAGCAAATGTTTGACTTGTTCGAAAGTCAAAGTTGAATATCAGAAGCCATCTGGTTTACTGCAACAACCAGAGATACCGATGTGGAAATGGGAACAGATTTCGATGGATTTTATTACTAAGTTACCCCGTACACCGAGTGGTTGTGATACGATATGGGTAATTGTTGACCGATTAACGAAATCTGCACACTTCTTAGCAATCAAGGAAACTGACAAGATGGAGAAATTGACTCGCATTTACATCAAGGAAGTAGTAGCACGGCATGGCGTGCCAATCTCTATCATATCAGATCGGGATGCCCGATTTACTTCCAACTTTTGGAAATCACTTCATAAGTCATTAGGGACTCGCTTGGATATGAGTACCGCTTATCATCCACAGACCGACGGTCAAAGTGAACGGACGATTCAAACGCTCGAGGATATGTTACGAGCTTGTGTAATTGAATTTGGTGACAGCTGGGAGAATCATTTACCGTTAGTGGAATTCTCTTACAATAATAGTTATCATACAAGTATTCAAGCAGCACCGTTTGAAGCTTTGTATGGTCGCAAATGTCGTTCACCAGTTTGTTGGGCTGAGATTGGAGACAGTCAGATTACAGGTCCTGAACTAGTGCACGAGACGACAGAGAAGATAGTTCAAATCCGGAACCGTATGGCAGCGGCTCGGGATCGACAGAAGAGTTATGCAGACAAACGTCGCAAGCTGTTGGAATTCCAAGTAGGAGATCGAGTTCTTCTAAAGGTATCACCTTGGAAAGGTGTGATACGATTCGGCAAGCGCGGGAAGCTTAGTCCACGTTACGTAGGACCTTTTGAGATTCTGAAAAGGATTGGTCCGGTTGCGTATCAACTCAAACTACCGGATGAACTCAGTGGAGTTCATGATGTGTTTCATGTGTCGAACTTAAAGAAATGTCTTTCTGACGAGACATTGATTGTACCGTTGGAAGAAATACAGGTAGATGAACAGTTGCGATTCATTGAAGAACCAGCAGAAATCATGGACCGAGAGGTCAAACAACTTAAGCAAAGCAAGATTCCGATAGTCAAAGTTCGATGGAATTCAAGACGAGGTCCTGAATTCACATGGGAACGGGAAGATCAAATGATGAAGAAATATCCTCATCTATTCAAAACAGCTACTGCTAACACTGAGAGCGCACGTTAAATTTCGGGACGAAATTTCCTTCAACAAGGGGATGATGTGATGCTCCACACATCAACCCTGCAAATTTCAAACTGTAAGCACAAACATTTTATTTATTTAATTGATTTTGCTACAAACATTTGTGCTAACATTACATTCTATATATTTTATGTGCTACATTTCATATGTTACATGTTATGGTAGTACATACATGGTTGGTTACACACATTTTGCTATGTGCGGGGTTGCATAGTACAAACAGTTATAGACACTCACTATGTGTGAGGTTACACAACACGGTATGATCAAACACAAACAGTCACAGTTAGGTGAACTAACTAGTGTACACACAAACAGTCGCATGTTGCAAGCATTAGGCTTTGTGTGTGAGAACACACAAGCACACGGAATGATCAAATCACACTAACACGTATGATTTAAACTCGTAAGTAGTTTCCTAACTACTCCTAACATTTGTTAATTTTCGGGACGAAAATTCCTTCAACAAAGGGATGATGTGACAATCCGACTTTTCGAGTTAACCTCGTTAACCCTCGTAGGCCCAATAAGGCCAATGAAGGCCCAACAAGGCCAATGAAGGCCCAACAAGACAAGTCAGGCTCAATGAAGTTTATGAAGGCCCAATAAGACAAATGTAGGCCCAAGAAGCCAAGGTGGGCTCAATAAAGCAAGAGTAGGCCCATTGAGATCTAGGTAGGCCTAGTAAGCTCAAGATAGGCCCAATGAACTTGATGGAGGCCCAAATGGGTTAACCTAGCCCAATAATGTCTCAATTGGCCCAATTTGTACCAAATTGGGAATTTAGTTTAGCTTTATTAGCCGAAAATTTAAGGAAATCATAAGAGATCAAACTATAAAAGATTAGGATTAAGCAAAACAAATCTAGAATACTTTGAATTGTAAGAATTAACTAGTGATTTGTCAAAACACACAATTTTGACTTACATAGTCAAAATTCGTCCATGTATACAAAAGGGAGTTATGAATTTCAATAGAATATGAAGTTATGGATCGAATTAATGGTGCTTAAAACACCTAATGATGATAATAAACGGTTATCATCAGTTATTACAATCATTATGGTCGAATTTAAACCCAAATGATGATCTAGCTTCTTAAAACCGTTACTAACATAATCAAACTCATATAATTCGACAGAAACCCAAGCAATTGAGTTTTCAGAAACATTATTCGGTACCTTTAGGCTCTTTAGCATACACTAATTCGAATCCAGAAGTCGTGGGTGAAGATTTGGATTGAAGGTCGGCCGAAACTCAATCTAATAGTCGAGATATATCAGTTTGACATCCATTCAAGTAAGTTTTCACTCCTACACCACCTAAACATGCCGATTAAGCAAACCCCTATACTAATTATGGCTTCTAACATCAAATGGTACGAATCCGAGTTCTAGGGTTCTTAATATAGTTGGATTTGGGGGTTTCGGTTATGATGGGTGTAAAAATGAAATCAAATATTACCCACACTTTCATAAAGTGCCGATTAACAAAGTTCATGAATCAATTTCATCACATTTTGACGAATTGATTGGGTTCGACTACTAGGGTTCATCTAAGAATCGGTTTTGGGGGTTTTTAATCAAATGAGCTTTAAAATCGAATTAAACTCCACCAATAGTTTCAGAAGGGTTTGAGTAAACTAAACCATGTATCAATTTTGTTGAGTAATATCGAATTGATTGAATTCAAATTCTAGGACTTGTAATAAGAACGAAGTTGGGGGATTTTTAGAAAATGTGAATTAGAATCAAATTAAATGGTATACATAGCTTCAGACAGGTTCGAATAAGCAGAATGCTATATCAATTTTGTTTGGAAACATCGAAGTAATTGAATTCGAATTATAGGGTTCTTAAGTTTAAACAAATTGGGGAATTCGGGGTAATAGGGAACGATATTCAAATTAAAACCATCTAAGGAGTCGGTTGGATGATTAGAACAAAAGCCCCAAGGTTGGGGGATCAATCGAGTTCGAATTCGTAATCAATTGAACATTAAGTGCTTCGGCTATAATATCTAAGGGGAATTAGACCGAATGAGTGTTTAAAACAATTTAATTGTGAGTTCTAATGCGATTCCCTAGCGGGCTTGACTGGTAATGAGCGTGTGTTTGGTTCGGGAGGTCCCGGGTTCGAACCCGAGGGCTGCCGGTTTTTGGAATTTAAAACCATTTTGGTTTTTAAGTCATAACTTGTTCGTTTTAGATCCGTTTTTATCCGTTCGAATTGCGTTAGAACCAGAATTCAATTCCGGATGTATTAGAATAATAAAATTTATATTTTATCACGAAAACGAAATCGCGTATAATTACGTTTAATTAAATAAAATCAAATATGATTTTATTTAAACGATTTCAAAGTCACGCGTATTTACGTATGCACATTTCTGACACTTTAACATACGTGTGTTGACACGTATGTGATTTCAAGCACAAAACGATAATCCGAATAACACTAAGTTATTGTTTAAACACAGATCCTTCGTAAGAGGATTCTCTACACGATTTCACGCGTATTGATCATTCTGCAATCACCAAAGGTGCGTACACGGCCCCTTTCTTATTTTAAACTGTTTTGGGGGAGAAAACATGTGCAACAAACTTTTTAGATACATATCACTTGCATGAGTTAGCTGTTTACATTATGTGACAACATAGCATTTAAAAGTCCTTACACACTTCGAACCGTTTAGTTTGCCGTAGTGCAAAGCGTGGTAGTTGGAAATAGATCTATTAGGTTTGACAAACCTCACTTGGTAGATGGGATCTACACAGGTGTTTGACTGACCAAACACACATTACTATTGTTTGTGCTAGACAATAGTGGCAAGGCAAAAACATGCTATAGCATGGCAATTCGTCAGCTTCGGTGTCGACCACTTATGTAAATAGTTTATATGACTAGCTATCATGACTGTGCATATGTGATTATGTTATCTACAACTTGATATTCAAACTGCTGTTTTGAACATTGTGAATGATTAAAACCTGTGTTATGCACCAACCTTTGTGTTGACTTGATTTACATGTTTTCTCAGGAAGCTAAGGCGCGCGTTAAAGCTGGCATGGACTAGGAGATAGAGTCGCATGCATTTTAATCATTTTGGATATTTGAATTTGAACAATTGAGTATTTTGTTTTTGTAATTTACATTTTACAACGGTTATTGGTTTTATAACGCTTCCGCAACTTTTGAAAACTCTGATGTTATGTTTTAAAGACCAAAGTATGTTTCAAAATTCATATAGAGGTCTTCGCTATGTCTAATGATCTGAGATCCTGGTTTGTCACATTCCCAAACGGTATGATTCCGTTAGTTGGAAATTGGGGGTGTGACAATTTCAAACTAATCACAATCATTAACATACTCATTGGAATGATTATCTGATGTTTATGATAACAGTCAGATTAGTATGTTATACATGGTTATTACACCTATTTTGATGCTACATTGTGATATTTCATGATAATTGGGTAATCAATAACAAGGATTAATCATTCCTAAGCCATTAAATTATCTAGAAACTGTTACAGTATCATAATCAACAACATTAACTATTTGGTTAATCTGGGATTATTCTGATTAATCAAGAGTGTCATCAACCTTGTATTAGGAATCTAATGCAATGTAGGTTCCTACATTATCATACATTGTATGATATAATACTAAAGTTAACTGTTAAATACTTAATATCAGTTTGATGACTTTCAAGACAATGTCTCTGACATTGAACGTTCAGAAAGATCTAATCAGTAAACTAGAACATAAATAATTTATTAAAAATATCTAAATGCAGAATCACCCTTTATTATCAGTTGGGAGATATTCTGCTACCTATATATCATCAGGTGAGTTTCGTACAACCCTTTTCTTTTTAATATTTTATAAACATCGGAGTAACTCTGTAAACTGTTGTCTGAACATATGATATGAATCAATGATATCTGTGTGATTTCATGTGATTTTTGAGGCATTTCATGGGATTTTGCCTGTAGAACTGAACTCTATCATGGAACTAAAAGTCCTCATTCTTGAACTGTATCTAGTGAACCCATGTGTGGCCGAACAGAAAACATTGATACTACTATTGGTTGACACCTCATTCGCTGGGAGGATTGCATCTCCCCTTGTGTGAATGTTTGTTATCTGTTTCCTGAACTTCTTAATGGTATGATAGATAGACATTAAGACAATGAGGCACTAAGATATGTACCGACGGGTAATATCTTGAGAACAGAACTAGACGTCCGAAAGGAACTAGATACAGGTCCCATGGTTATCTAGAACTGAACTTTTGAGAACATGCTTATCATATCATATTGTTTTAAATTGAACTGTCAAACTCACCAGCTTTGTGCTGAAGTTTTAAAACTTAAATCTTTTTGCAGGGAAACAATAATAGCCGGTGAGGACGCACCTTTGGAAATATTTGCACTTGAATAATTATAAGTTGTAATTAAATAGACATAGCTATAATGTAATTGTGATCACGACATCCTTGTAATATATTTACTTTAAGTTAATCTGTGTGCTTGTGATATCGGTTCAAGTAAGTCACCCCTCACCTCTGAGACATCACCATTATGCTTCCGCAACCGGTTTAGTGACATCATATAAGTAGGTGACGAGGGGTGGGGGTGTGACAAGGGTGGTATCAGAGCCACAGGTTTTAGAGAATTAGGTTGACTTAGAGACCTAGACTATAACCATAGGCTCGAATAGTAACATAGAGAGCACCGAACATAACAAATGAACAAAACTTGTTTTGAATTAAGCCAGGATAATCAGGTGGTACAAATTCCAGTTATGAGTGGCCAGTATAACTGAAATTTGCAACACGTGTGCGTTCTAGTTTAATTTAATTCAAGCAGAACATTAATAACTATAAGGACGAATAGTTGTTTTGAGATAGGAAGAAGCATCATATCATGTTCATGTTTATGTTAAATATTGTTATTTAATATTTACTTCATGATACTGATTAGAGATTTTGATTGTACAACGATGGCCGATCCAGCCGAGCAGTATATTTACCAGAGATTTCCATATTTGAGGTTGGATGACACCCCTAGCTCTAGCGCAGGATCAGATTCAGGTCCTAGTGAGGCATCATCTGCAGCCTCACAAGCGACCCCTGCCGGACCACGTACACCGTCAGACCCCAGACCTGTTACACCACCACCACCATCACCAGTACTACCACCAGCAGCCCCCATTCTACCCAGTCCACCTAATTCACCCTTAGTTCCTACTTCAGCTGAGAGGAGACAGGACTCCTCTCCACGGAGAGTCTCTGAGTGGGATGGGTTTAGGCGGATGCGAGGCCAAGCTCGCAAGACGACAGGTCTTCCTCCTAGACGTCAGATGGCTCCCCGAGATGAGCCACCGACTATACATGAGGTGGGAGAATCCTCCCACCAAGATGAGTGGAGAGCCCAGTTACAGCAGGTCACTCATGATCTGCAAGGGATGCGTCAGGATATACAGCAGCAGAGTGCTATGATAGACGATACCCGTAGCACTGTTTTAGAGATTTTGACTTCTCACTTGACCATTATAGATCGAGTGAACACATTGGAGGCAGACACGCAGGCATGGAGGACTTCGGTTGAGGAGCGATTGCGTAGGACGTGGGTGCGGAGGATTATTTCTACCTTTGGCGGCAGGTTGAGTTGTTGAGGACAGGAGTGGAGAGGGTGAGAGAGTTTCTGATTTGGCTTGGGATGGCCAGTTTCGAGACTAAGATGATCATTTTGGGTGTGATTATGGCGGCAGTAGCCATGGTGTTTTCCTGCTTATCGTACTTTTTACGATAAGTATGTTCATGTAGCTCTTTTTGGGATATCCTATGTACAGACGAATAGGTTGTTAGTGTGTGATGTGGATGGGAAGTTTTGATTGTGAAATGGATCCCTGGTAGTTAGTATTAATGTATCGTTTCTGATAGTTCTTGTATTAAAACTTTGTGATGTATGAAACTATGATAGTGTAATAATATGGGTGTTTTTGTATATCTGTCTGTATAATGAACTATGTGTGTGAACTATAATTAATTTTTATGTGTGAGAACATAACTGTATACGAATGTATCAATATGAGAACATGTCGAACTAAAAATATATATTTCGCTGAAATACAGTACGGGAGCAATGCTGTATGCGAATATATTGAACTGAAAAATATATATTTCGCTGAAATACAGTACGGGAGCAATACTGTATGCGAATATATCGAACTAAAAATATATATTTCGCTGAAATACAGTACGGGAGCAATACTGTATGCGAATATATCGAACTAAAAATATATATTTTGCTAAAGTACAGTATGAGAGCCATACTGTACGAGAACATGTCTAAATGTGAACGTATCTAATTGTGAACATATCTGTAACTAAAGTACAGTACGAGAGCCATACTGTACGAGAACATGTCTAAATGTGAACGTATCTAATTGTGAACATAACTGTAACTAAAGTACAGTACGAGAGCCATACTGTACGAGAACATGTCTAAATGCGAACGTATCTAATTGTGAACATGTCTGTTACTAAAGTACAGTACGAGAGCCATACTGTACGAGAACATATCTAAACGAGAACGTATCTATTGTTGTTATAAGAACTTAGTGCATGAACTGAGAACATATCAGAGAACTTGTATGAGAACATATTCTAGTTCTGTATGAACATATCTCCAAAAACATGTGTTGCAATGCAAGGAGCTGGGTAAGACTCTAACATGTTTTTGAAATAACAGGACTAAGTATAACTACGAACAATTTTGTGATCTGTGTGTAATGCGAACATGTCTGGACTGAATTCATATAGTTATACTATATTCCTTATAATCACATTTCAATATAAATTTTCAGTATAACTGAATATGATTGAAATTATGTGATAGAACGGGTTATATCTTTAATGTTCTTAAATTGACCAGAATTTGTCTGCTTGTGAGCAGATTAATGGCTCCAAAAAGAGGTCGACCAGCTAAGAAAGCTGCTAAGAACATTACCAACCCTGAACCGAATCAAATTCCACCTCTGAATGTTGAATCAAATCCGGATCCGTATGTTAATCCGGAAGCGAACGTGGTTCCACCTGGGAACTTGGAAACAAATACTACTCCACCAGTGAACCCTGGAGCAGGCATTGTTCCATCTGCTGGTACAAGCGGATCTGAAACAAATGAAGCTATGATAGCTCGAATTGTACGTGAACAACTATCTGCTTGTGGTGTGCTGACACAACACCAACCACATATCACCGCAGGTTCTGGTAGGGAACATGATCATGCTGAACATAATGCTACTGGTGGTCACGTCGAAACTCATACTACCACCGGTGCAACAAACATAAAAACAACTGTTCGTGATCCACCACAGCAAGGGTGTACGTATAAGTACTTTGCTTCTTGCAACCCTCCTACTTTTACGGGCAAGGAAGGAGCGGCTGGTCTTTTAAGGTGGATCGAGGAGATGGAAACCAAACTCAAAATTTGTCAGTGTTTGGAGGAGCATAAGGTGTCTTATGCTGCCTGTTCTTTGAAAGACTCAGCTTTGACCTGGTGGAATACCCAGGCCAAGACTTTGGGTTCAGCTACAGTTGATTCGATTGGCTGGAATGATTTCAAAACTCTGATTAGATCAGAGTACTGCCCAATTACTAAAATTCAAAAACTCCTGGAGGAATTCTGGAATCACTCTATGATCGGTGCTGATTGTCTGGCTTACACCGATCGGTTTCACGAACTTACTTGTTTACTTCCCGATATGTTTCCTACGGAAGCCGCTCTAATCGAGAAGTACATTAAGGGTTTGATTCCCCAGATTCGGGGAATGGTGACTGCTGCTAAACCCACAACTCTAAAACATACAATCCTGTTAACCACTAAGCTTACCAATGAGGCGGTAAGGAATGGTACTCTGTCTTTGAAACCTCAGACGGCTCACATCCGTAGTGATGTCGGTACCTCGAGTTGGACATTATGCTAAATATTGCAACTTTCCTGCTCAAACACCAAACCAAGCACCACGACAAACCACTCAAACCAACCGGTCATGCTACAAATGTGGAAGTCCTGACCATCTCATACGAAACTGTCCAAACAATAACACCAATCCGGGAACTTATGTGACAATCCGACTTTTTACACTAACCTTGTTAACGGGAGATGGTAATATCATAGGCCCAACAGAGATAGTGTGGGCCCAACAGAACAAATGTAGGCTCTATAAGGCCAGTGTAGGCCCAACAAGGCCAATGAAGGCCTAACAAGGCCAATGAAGGCCCAATAAGACCAATGAAGGCCCAACAAGCCCAACAAGACTAATGAAGGCCCAGTAAAGCCAAAGAAGACCCAGTGAGGTCAAGGAAGACCCAACAAGATCAACTAGGCCCAATGAAGTCTATGTAGGCCCAATAGGGTCACAGTAGGCCAATAAGGCCCAATAAGGCCCAATAAGGCTCAGGGAGGCCCAATGAGATCTAGGAAGGCCCAGTAAGGTAAGATAGGCCCAATGAGTTCAAATGAGGCCCAATTGTATTTGATAAACCCAAATTGGTTAATTTAGCCCAACAATGTTCAAATTGGCCCAATTAGTGATAAATTGGGATTTTTAATGTAAATTGTTAATCGAAATAATGTGTTGTTGACTTAGAAGGATCTATAAGATTTAAGAATTAAGAAAAATCAGTTTTTAAGTGTTAAAATGTTAGAGATTAAACTTGTAAGTGAATTTAGTATCAATTTTGACTTCTACAAGTCAAAATTCGGCCAACTTGATTATGGAATTCGAAATTCGTCTAAATCTGTTACAATTAACCGAATTAATTGTGCAATCATCACACATTGATGATGAACAACAGTTACCAACCGTTGGTAATCTCATAATTGTCGAAATTAAGTGAAATAATGGCTTAGGATGAGTAACCGAAGTCGTGCATATCAAAATCATTTGTTCCGACCATAATTCACAAAATTGGAACTCCAGAACACTCAATCGGCATTGTTAGAAACTATTACCATTATCAATCCAATCTTAGAAGCTACGGTGAGAAGAATCAATTAGGAGTCGGCCGAATTTCAAGTGGGTCATCGAGATACATCAATTCGAAGTGAGATCAGGTAATTATCAACATCTACACATTACTTCTATCTTATCTAAGCAAACACACAAAGAATTGGAACCACAGAATCACGAATTGATAGAACCCGACTTCTAGGGTTCATCGTGGAAGTTGTTTTGGGGGTTTTTAATCAAATGGGCTTTAAAATCGAATTAACTTTCATCTTTAGCTTCAGAAGGGTTCGCATAAGCTAAATCATGTATCAATTATATGTAGCCATAACGAATTGATAAGGTTCTAGTAACTAGGGTTCATAGCAAAACGATTTTGGGGGTTTTGATCTTAAAGAGGTTAATGATCGAATTGAATGTTATAGGAAGCTTCATAAGGTGCCGATTAAGCTTAAACAAAAAACAATTTCTGGTTTTAACATCGAATCAATGGGATTTGATATCTAGGGTTCTTTAGGAAAAACGAATTGGGGATTTTGGGTCAAACGATTGTTATGTTCAAATTAATTGGTACTAATAAATTCGAAATTTCTACTGTAATGAAATCTTTAGGGATTCATGGATTATCAGGATCGAATTCGTAGCTAATTCGAACTAGGATGCTTCGGCTATAGAATGATAAGGGGAAGCCGACCAATGTAATGTTAAAAGAATTAATTTCTGATTATAATCGCGATACCCTAGCGGGCTGGACTGGTTAGAGGCGTGTGGTTTGAATGGGGGGGGTCGCGGGTTCGATCCCGGATTCCACCATTTTTGACCTTTTAAATCATTTTTGATGTTTTAACCATAACTCCTTCGTTTCAAGTCCGATTCGATCCGTTCAAGTTGCGTTGGAACCGTAACAAGAATACGAACGTGTTGAAATGATAAAATCCATATTTTAATACGAAAACGAAATCGCGTATAATTACGATTAATTGAATAAAATCAAATATGATTTTATTTAATCGATTTCAATGGCACGCATACTTCAGTATGCATAATTCTCACACTCTAACATACGTATGTTGATACGTATGTGATTTCAAGCACAAAACGACATTTCGAATAACTTTAGGTTATTGTTTAAATCACAGATTCTTCGTAGAGGATTTCTACGCAAGTTCACACGTATTTGATCATTCTGCTATTATCAAAGGTGCGTACACGGCCCCTTTCTTATTTTAAACTGTTTTGGGGGAGAAAACATGTGCAACAAACTGTTTTTAGATATATATCACTTGCATGAGTTAGCTGTTTACATTATGTGAAAACATATCAACTTGAAAGTCCTTACACACCTCGAACCGTTTAGTTTGCAGTAATGCAAAGCGTGGTAGTTGGAAATAGATCTATTAGGTTTGACAAACCTCACCTGGTAGATGGGATCTACGCAGGTGTTTGACTGACCAAACACATTTTACTATTGTTGTGATAGACAATAGTGGCAAGGCGAAAACATGCTATAGCATGGCAATCAGTCAGCTTCGGTATCGACCACGTATGTAAATAGTTTATATGACTAGCTATCATGACTGTGCATTTGTGATTATGTTATCTACAAATTTGTTATTCAACTGCTGTTTTGAACACTATGATTACTTAAAACCTGTGTTATGCACCAACCTTTGTGTTGACTTGATTTGCATGTTTTCTCAGGACGCTAAGGCGCGCGTTACAGCTGGCATGGACTAGGAAGATAGAGTCTCATGCATTTTAAACACTTTGAATTTGAATTTGAACATTTGAATATTTAAGTACTTTGGTTTGTAATGTTTAATTATAACTGTTTATGGTTTTCAAACGCTTCCGCAACTTTTTGTAAACTCTGAATGTTATGTTTTAAAGACCAACGTATGTTTTGAAATTCATATAGAGGTCTTCGCTATGTCTAATGATCTGAGATCCTGGTTTGTCATGCTCCCAAACGGTATGATTCCGTTAGTTGGAATTGGGGGTGTGACAGATTGGTATCAGAGCCATTGGTTATAGCGAACTAGGTTTGCATTTGTAGACTTAGACTATGACTGTTAGACATTAGACACATCTGATTATACGTATTGCTTAGAAATTACATATGACATTATGTAATTGATTTGCTTACGCATTGCACTTACATATGATATTATGTAACAGGCATGGCATCATCATCGGTACCTTATATTATCATTGATGATTCCGAGGACGAGGAGCCGATAGTTCCGGCACCACCATCATCACCACCACCACCTATTCCATCACCTCCACCATATGAGCAGGATGACTCAGATCCGGAGGAGGATCCGGACGAGGACCCGGAGGAGGATCCAGACGAGGATCCAGACGAGGATCCAGAGGAGGATCCATACGAGGACCCGAATGAGGATCCGGAAGAGGAGCCTGAGGAGGGCACTCAGCAGATCCCTGCTGAGGGACCTTCTACACACTCACCTCCGGTACTAGATGCTCCTGAGCCTAAGAGGCAAAGGACGGACGCCGAGGAGATCGCCAAATTGCGCGAGGATCTGGAGGTAGCAGAAGATAGGATAGCACAGAGATCTCAGGAGTTATGGGATGCTATTGAGAGGCAGGATGATCTTACCCATCTAGTTCATGACATGCGTGATGAGATGATCAATTTGATTGGTCGTCTAGAAGAGTCAGAGAACCGAGAGGAGATCTTGGCAGGCAGGGTTGAAGCTTTGGAGGATTTAGTGGCCTCTAAGAATGAGGAACAGGATGAGGATGAGGAGGAGGAACCAGCACCAGTTGCTGAGTCCGATCCTGAATCCACTGTTGAGGACGATTGATTTTCTTTTCTTTTCTTTCTTGTTTTGTTTAAACTTATTAGGAACGGGTTGTGTTCCTACATTAGTGGTTTGAAAACTTGTATTTCATTTCAAAAGTATTGTACTCATAGAAAGTTTCTATCTATGAAAAGAATTATTATTATTGACTTTCAACAGTTGTGTTGAGTTACATTACCTGTTGTGTTTGTTGTTTTACTTATACATGTCAAATTGGATTTTGATTACGCGCTAACATTTCTTGTAAATAGGAAGGAAATGGCTGAGGGAAATGTTCAGATGACAGTTGCTGAGCTCAACGAGCTAATCAACAACAGGGTTGCAGAGGCAATAGCACAGTACGCACAGGCACACAACACGGGACCACAGGGTCCAGCTGGGGGATTGGTTAACCCACAAGTTTGCACATTCAAGATGTTCTTGGACTGCAAACCTCACAACTTCAAAGGGTCGGAGGGGGCCATAGGACTTCTCCGATGGATTGAAAAGGCAGAGTCTGTGTTCGAAATGTGCAACTGCCCTGATGAAAGCAAGGTGAAATTTGCTACTGGAACATTAGAGGGTCCAGCACTGACTTGGTGGAACTCCAATGTTCAGACTCTGGGGTTGGGAGAAGCAAATGCGTTGACCTGGAACAACTTCAAAACTTTACTACAAGAGGAGTATTGTCCTCGTAGTGAAATGCAGAAGTTGGAGGAGGAGTATTGGCACCTCAAGATGGAGGGTTCAAATATTGAGGAATACACGACCAGATCGCATGAACTGGCCAGACTGCTACCACACATGGCTACTCCAGTCAGTAAGTGGATCGAAAGGTACATTGGAGGACTAGTGCCTCAGATTCAGGGGATGGTTACCTCAGCAAATCCCACCACCATCCAACAAGCTGTTCGTCTAGCGCATCAGCTTACTGATCAGGCAGTGTTACAGGGAACCCTGCCTAAGTGAACATCTGCTACCAAGGTAGGAGATCACAAGAGAAAGTGGGAAAGTAACAACTTCAAAGGTAACAACCAACAGCAGAACAGGAAGCAGGACTCAAACAAGTCCTATCATAATTCCAACAGTGGCCAGCAATCATCATCATCGGGGGGCTATATTGGTAAGCACCCCAAGTGCAACAGGTGTGGTTATCATCATGCGGGTAACCAGTGTGACAGAGCTAAGTGCTAGAGGTGTGGCAAGATTGGGCATGCGGCTAAAGATTGTCGCGGAGAACTACAGAACAACAACAACCAGAACAATAACCAGAACAACGCTCAGAAGGGTTGTTTTGAGTGCGGCAAGATGGGGCACTTCAAGAAAGATTGCCCACAGCTCAAGAAAGGCGGGGACAATAATGCCAATGGTAATGGAAATGGCAACGGTAATGGAAATGGCACCAACAACAACAACAATAACCACAACAACAACAATGGTGCTAGAGGCAGGGCGTTTGTGATTGGAGGACGTCAAGCGCGGGAGGATCCCAACATTGTCACGGGTACGTTCCTCTTAAATAATCACTATGCCTCTATGTTATTTGACACTGGTGCCGACCGGAGTTTTGTATCTAGTTCACTTGCTAAGTCGCTAAATGTTAGTCCCACTGCCTTAGATAGTCCATACACTGTGGAGTTAGCTGATGGTAAGTTGATTGTAGTAGAAAACATTTATAAGGGATGTATCCTTGATTTGATGGGTCAAACATTAGAGATTGATCTGATGCCTATTGCCTTAGGCAGTTTTGATGTAGTCATTGGCATGGACTGGTTGTCCAAGAACCAGGCTGAAATAGTATGCCATGAAAAGATTGTTCGTATACCTCTTACAAATGGAGAGACACTGTATGTACAAGGTGAAATGATCAGTACGCCACTGCGTCTCATATCTTGTATGAAAGCACACAAGTGTCTACGTAAGGGTCATACGGCAGTTATAGCACTTATAACTGAAAAGCCGGTAGCTGAGAAGAAGCTTGAAGATATACCTGTAGTTTGTGAGTTTCCGGAGGTATTTCCAGAAGACTTACCGGGATTACCGCCTATCAGACAGGTGGAATTTCGAATCGACCTTACACCAGATGCAGCACCGATAGCTAGGGCGCCTTATCGACTTGCACCGTCAGAGATGCAAGAGTTATCCACACAATTGCAAGAGTTGTTGGATAAGGGTTTCATACGACCTAGTTTTTCACCGTGGGGAGCTCCAGTTTTGTTTGTCAAGAAGAAGGACGGGACTTTCCGTATGTGTATCGATTACCGGGAATTGAACAAGATTACTATCAAGAACCGGTATCCGTTACCCAGAATTGACGATCTGTTCGATCAGTTGCAAGGTTCGAGCTATTACTCGAAAATTGATCTCAGATCGGGTTATCATCAACTAAGAGTCCAGGAGGAGGATATTCCAAAGACAGCATTCAGGACACGCTATGGCCATTATGAGTTCTTGGTTATGCCATTCGGGTTGACAAACGCTCCAGCTGTATTCATGGATCTCATGAATCGTGTTTGTAAACCTTATCTTGATAAGTTTGTCATTGTTTTCATTGATGACATTCTCATCTATTCTCAGACCGAGGAGGAACACGCTGAACATCTTCGATTGCTACTAGAATTATTGAAACAGGAACAATTGTACGCTAAGTTCTCGAAATGTGATTTCTGGATGCGAGAAGTACAATTCTTGGGTCATATAGTCAATGAAAAGGGCATACATGTTGATCCAGCAAAGATTGAAGCGATTAAGAATTGGGAAGCACCAAAGACTCCTACCGAGGTACGACAATTCCGTGGTTTGGCGGGTTATTATCGACGATTCATTGAAGGTTTCTCAAAGATCGCTCAACCACTTACAGCTCTTACGCACAAGGGAACGAAATATGACTGGACGGATAAACAGGAAGCTGCATTCCAGTTATTGAAACAAAAACTCTGTAGCGCACCGATTCTGTCCTTACCGGAAGGGACGGAAGACTTTGTGGTGTATTGTGATGCATCTGCACGGGGTTTGGGATGTGTGTTGATGCAACGTGATAAAGTGATTGCTTACGCTTCAAGGCAACTATGACCACACGAAAAGAACTACACCACTCATGACTTGGAGTTAGGAGCAGTGGTTTTTGCTTTGAAGATTTGGAGGCATTATCTGTATGGAACTAAGTGTACTATTTACACTGATCATAAGAGTTTGCAGCATATCTTTGATCAGAAGGAGCTGAATATGAGACAACGAAGATGGGTTGAGTTGTTGAACGACTACGAATGCGCGATTAAGTATCACCCAGGAAAAGCTAATGTAGTAGCTGACGCTCTGAGCAGAAAAGACACAACAGGAACAAGACGGGTTCGCGCACTGATGATGACAATACATACTGACTTACCTGACAAGGTACGTAGTGCTCAACTCGAGGCCTTGAAAACGGAAAACTTGGTACAGGAATCTTTACGAGGAATGGAAACACAGTTGGATGTCAAGTCTGATGGAATTCGTTATTTCATTGATCGACTGTGGATACCTTTGAATGGAGGTTTAAGGGAACTCGTGATGGATGAAGCACACAAGTCCAGATATTCAGTCCATCCGGGATCAGACAAGATGTATCATGACTTGAAGGCATTGTATTGGTGGCCTCACATGAAAGCTGATATTGCTAAGTACGTTAGCAAATGTTTGACTTGTTCGAAAGTCAAAGTTGAATACCAGAAGCCATCTGGTTTACTGCAACAACCAGAGATACCGATGTGGAAGTGGGAACAAATTTCGATGGATTTTATTACTAAGTTACCTCGTACACCGAGTGGTTGTGATACGATTTGGGTAATTGTCGATCCATTAACGAAATCTGCACACTTCTTAGCAATCAAGGAAACTGATAAGATGGAGAAACTGACTCGCATTTATATCAAGGAAGTGGTAGCACGGCATGGCGTGCCAATCTCTATCATATCAGATCGGGATGCCCGATTTACTTCCAACTTTTGGAAATCACTTCATAAGTCATTGGGGACTCGTTTAGATATGAGTACCGCCTATCATCCACAGACTGACGGTCAAAGTGAACGTACGATTCAAACGCTCGAGGATATGCTACGAGCTTGTGTAATTGACTTTGGTGATAGTTGGGAGAATCATTTACCGTTAGTGGAATTCTCTTACAATAATAGTTATCATACAAGTATTCAAGCAGCACCGTTTGAAGCTTTGTATGGTCGCAAATGTCGTTCACCAGTCTGTTGGGTTGAAATTGGTGACAGTCAGATAATAGGTCCTGAACTGGTGCACGAGACGACTGAGAAGATTGTACAAATCCGGAACCGTATGGCAGCGGCCCGTGATCGACAAAAGAGTTATGCAGACAAACGTCGTAAACCATTGGAATTCCAAGTAGGAGACCGAGTTCTTCTAAAGGTATCACCTTGGAAAGGTGTGATACGATTCGGCAAGCGCGGAAAGCTTAGTCCACGTTACGTAGGACCTTTTGAGATCCTGAAAAGGATTGGTCCGGTTGCGTATCAAATCAAATTACCGGATGAACTCAGTGGGGTTCATGATGTCTTTCATGTATCGAACTTAAAGAAATGTCTTTCTGATGAGACATTGATTGTACCACTGGAAGAAATACAAGTAGACGAACAGTTACGCTTCATTGAAGAACCAGCTGAAATCATGGACCGAGAGGTCAAACAACTCAAACAAAGCAAGATTCCAATAGTCAAAGTTCGGTGGAATTCAAGACGTGGTCCTGAATTCACATGGGAACGGGAAGATCAAATGATGAAGAAGTATCCTCATCTGTTCAAAACATCAACTACAAACACTGAGAACGCACGTTAAATTTCGGGACGAAATTTCCTTCAACAAGGGGATGACGTGATGCTTCACACATCAACACTGCAAATTTTAGACTGTAAGCACAAACACTTTATTCAATTGGTTTTGTTTACAAACATTTCTGCTACATTACATTTTATACATTTTATGTGCTACATTTCATATGTTACATGTTATAGTAGTACATGCATGATTAGTTACACACATTTTACTATGTGCGGGGTTGCATAGTACAAACATTACAGACACTCACTATGTGTGAGGTTACACAACACAGTATGATCAAACACAAACAGTCACAGTTAGGTGAACTAACTAGTGTACACGCAAACAGTCACATTGAACGATCACATTTAGTTGTGATGTTGCAAGCATTAGACTTTGTGTGTGAGTACACACAAGCACACGGAATGATCAAATCACACTAACATGTACGATTTAAACTCGTAAGTAGTTTCCTAACTACTCCTAACATTTACTAATTTTCGGGACGAAAATTCATTCAACAAGGGGATGATGTGACAATCCGACTTTTTACACTAACCTTGTTAACGGGAGATGGTAATATCATAGGCCCAACAGAGATAGTGTGGGCCCAACAGAACAAATGTAGGCTCTATAAGGCCTGTGTAGGCCCAACAAGGCCAATGAAGGCCTAACAAGGCCAATGAAGGCCCAATAAGACCAATGAAGGCCCAACAAGCCCAACAAGACTAATGAAGGCCCAGTAAAGCCAAAGAAGACCCAGTGAGGTCAAGGAAGACCCAACAAGATCAACTAGGCCCAATGAAGTCTATGTAGGCCCAATAGGGTCACAGTAGGCCAATAAGGCCCAATAAGGCTCAGGGAGGCCCAATGAGATCTAGGAAGGCCCAGTAAGGTAAGATAGGCCCAATGAGTTCAAATGAGGCCCAATTGTATTTGATAAACCCAAATTGGTTAATTTAGCCCAACAATGTTCAAATTGGCCCAATTAGTGATAAATTGGGATTTTTAATGTAAATTGTTAATCGAAATAATGTGTTGTTGACTTAGAAGGATCTATAAGATTTAAGAATTAAGAAAAATCAGTTTTTAAGTGTTAAAATGTTAGAGATTAAACTTGTAAGTGAATTTAGTATCAATTTTGACTTCTACAAGTCAAAATTCGGCCAACTTGATTATGGAATTCGAAATTCGTCTAAATCTGTTACAATTAACCGAATTAATTGTGCAATCATCACACATTGATGATGAACAACAGTTACCAACCGTTGGTAATCTCATAATTGTCGAAATTAAGTGAAATAATGGCTTAGGATGAGTAACCGAAGTCGTGCATATCAAAATCATTTGTTCCGACCATAATTCACAAAATTGGAACTCCAGAACACTCAATCGGCATTGTTAGAAACTATTACCATTATCAATCCAATCTTAGAAGCTACGGTGAGAAGAATCAATTAGGAGTCGGCCGAATTTCAAGTGGGTCATCGAGATACATCAATTCGAAGTGAGATCAGGTAATTATCAACATCTACACATTACTTCTATCTTATCTAAGCAAACACACAAAGAATTGGAACCACAGAATCACGAATTGATAGAACCCGACTTCTAGGGTTCATCGTGGAAGTTGTTTTGGGGGTTTTTAATCAAATGGGCTTTAAAATCGAATTAACTTTCATCTTTAGCTTCAGAAGGGTTCGCATAAGCTAAATCATGTATCAATTATATGTAGCCATAACGAATTGATAAGGTTCTAGTAACTAGGGTTCATAGCAAAACGATTTTGAGGGTTTTGATCTTAAAGAGGTTAATGATCGAATTGAATGTTATAGGAAGCTTCATAAGGTGCCGATTAAGCTTAAACATAAAACAATTTCTGGTTTTAACATCGAATCAATGGGATTTGGTATCTAGGGTTCTTTAGGAAAAACGAATTGGGGATTTTGGGTCAAACGATTGTTATGTTCAAATTAATTGGTACTAATAACTTCGAAATTTCTACTGTAATGAAATCTTTAGGGATTCATGGATTATCAGGATCGAATTCGTAGCTAATTCGAACTAGGATGCTTCGGCTATAGAATGATAAGGGGAAGCCGACCAATGTAATGTTAAAAGAATTAATTTCTGATTATAATCGCGATACCCTAACGGGCTGGACTGGTTAGAGGCGTGTGGTTTGAATGGGGGGGTCGCGGGTTCGATCCCGGATTCCACCATTTTTGACCTTTTAAATCATTTTTGATGTTTTAACCATAACTCCTTCGTTTCAAGTCCGATTCGATCCGTTCAAGTTGCGTTGGAACCGTAACAAGAATACGAACGTGTTGAAATGATAAAATCCATATTTTAATACGAAAACGAAATCGCGTATAATTACGATTAATTGAATAAAATCAAATATGATTTTATTTAATCGATTTCAATGGCACGCATACTTCAGTATGCATAATTCTCACACTCTAACATACGTATGTTGATACGTATGTGATTTCAAGCACAAAACGACATTTCGAATAACTTTAGGTGATTGTTTAAATCACAGATTCTTGGTAGAGGATTTCTACGCAAGTTCACACGTATTTGATCATTCTGCTATTATCAAAGGTGCGTACACGGCCCCTTTCTTATTTTAAACTGTTTTGGGGGAGAAAACATGTGCAACAAACTGTTTTTAGATATATATCACTTGCATGAGTTAGCTGTTTACATTATGTGAAAACATATCAACTTGAAAGTCCTTACACACCTCGAACCGTTTAGTTTGCAGTAATGCAAAGCGTGGTAGTTGGAAATAGATCTATTAGGTTTGACAAACCTCACCTGGTAGATGGGATCTACGCAGGTGTTTGACTGACCAAACACATTTTACTATTGTTGTGATAGACAATAGTGGCAAGGCGAAAACATGCTATAGCATGGCAATCAGTCAGCTTCGGTATCGACCACGTATGTAAATAGTTTATATGACTAGCTATCATGACTGTGCATTTGTGATTATGTTATCTACAAATTTGTTATTCAACTGCTGTTTTGAACACTATGATTACTTAAAACCTGTGTTATGCACCAACCTTTGTGTTGACTTGATTTGCATGTTTTCTCAGGACGCTAAGGCGCGCGTTACAGCTGGCATGGACTAGGAAGATAGAGTCTCATGCATTTTAAACACTTTGAATTTGAATTTGAACATTTGAATATTTAAGTACTTTGGTTTGTAATGTTTAATTATAACTGTTTATGGTTTTCAAACGCTTCCGCAACTTTTTGTAAACTCTGAATGTTATGTTTTAAAGACCAACGTATGTTTTGAAATTCATATAGAGGTCTTCGCTATGTCTAATGATCTGAGATCCTGGTTTGTCATGCTCCCAAACGGTATGATTCCGTTAGTTGGAATTGGGGGTGTGACAACTTAAGCTAGGGGAGAGCTTTTCAGATTGGTGCGACCGAGGCAAGACATGATGCAAATATTGTTACTGGTACGTTTCTTCTTAATAATCTATACGCATCAGTTTTGTTTGATACAGAAGCATATAAGAGCTTTATATCTCCTGAATTTGTATCATTAATTTCATTGCCTACGGTAGATCTAGAAACTCCTTATGTTATTGAACTTGCTAACGGCAAGTTGATCAAAACTAACAGTGTTATTCAAGGATGTTCCTTGAATCTGAATGATCATCTTTTCAATATTGATTTACTTCCTATTGAGCTTGGGAGCTTTGATGTTGTAGTCGGTATGGACTGGCTTTCTGATAACCAAGCGGAAGTTGTGTGTCAAAACAAGATGATCCGTGTTCCATTACCTAACGATAATACACTGATACTTCAAGGAGAACGAGCAGGTAGAAAACTTGGTATCATATCTTGTATGCGAGCTCAGAAATTTTAAGGAAAGGCTGTTATGCTTTTCTGGCACACGTGACTGAGCACAATTCCTTACCCAAACGAATCACAGACATCCCAGTAGTCAAAGATTTTCCTGAAGTATTTCCTGAGGATATCTCAGGATTACCCCCAGTGAGACAAGTTGAATTTCGATTGACTTGATTCCAGGTGCAGCACCTGTTGCTAAAGCCCCGTATCGGCTTGCAGCATCAGAAATGCAAGAACTTTCAGGTCAATTACAAGAACTGTTAGACAAAGGTTTTAACAGACCTAGTTTCTCACCCTGGGGAGCACCAATTCTTTTTGTGAAAAAGAAGGATGGTTCATTCAGAATGTGCATTGACTATCGGGAACTCAATAAACTGACAATCAAAAATCGTTATCCACTACCTCGTATCGATGATCTGTTTGATCAACTACAAGGTGCTACTTACTTCTCAAAAATCGATTTAAGATCCAGATACCATCAGTTGCGTATACATGATGATGACGTTCCAAAAACTGCTTTCCGAACCCGATACGGACATTACGAATTTCTAGTAATGCCGTTTGGTTTAACAAATGCACCAGCAGTTTTCATGGATCTGATGAATCGGGTTTGTAGACCTTATCTGGATAAATTTGTGATTGTGTTTATTGATGATATTCGCATTTATTCTCGAAACCAACATGAACACGCTCAACACTTCAAATTAATCCTAGAACTTTTGGCACGTGAAAAATTATATGCCAAGTTCTCCAAGTGTGAGTTATGGTTACGAGAAGTCCAATTTCTTGGTCATGTAGTGAATCAAAATGGTATTCAAGTGGATCCCAGTAAGATTCAAGCGGTGAAACAGTGGGAGACCCCACGAACCCCGACTAAAATACGTCAATTTTTGGGGTTGGCAGGTTATTATCGCCGGTTTATCAAGAACTTTTCAAAGATAGCCTTGCCACTGACTACATTGACACAGAAAAATCAACCATTTATATGGGATTCTCATCAGGAGGAGGCGTTCCAACTGTTGAAACACAAACTCTGCAACGCACCTATCTTGGCATTACCGGAAGGTACTGATAATTTCACGGTATATTGTGATGCTTCTCGTCAAGGTCTTGGGTGTGTCCTAATGCAGAAGGATAAGGTAATTGCTTACGCTTCTCGACAACTGAAAGTACACGAGAAGAACTATACCACACATGATCTAGAACTTGGTGCAGTGGTGTTTGCACTCAAGATCTGGAGACATTATTTATACGGAACTAAATGTATTATATACACTGATCACAAAAGCCTCTAACACATTCTAGATCAGAAAATATTGAACATGCGACAGAGGCGATGGGTCGAACTTCTAAACGACTATGACTGTGAAATTCGTTATCACCCAGGTAAAGCAAATGTCGTAGCCGATGCCTTGAGTCGCAAGGAACGGTCAAGCCTTTACGTGTAAAAGCGTTAGGTATGACTATTCAAACTAGTCTAATTCCCCAAATTAAAGACGCTCAGTAACAAGCTTTACAAGCAACAAACTATTCTGCTGAGGGACTGAGAGGATTAGACAAGAAACTTGATACCAAAAACGATGGACTGTTGTATTTCAAAAACCGAATGTGGATTCCTTGTTTCGGTAACTCTAGAACAATTATCTTGGATGAGGCGCACAAATCCAAGTATTCTATTCATCCAGGTGCTGATAAAATGTATAAAGATCTTAAGGATTTTTACAGGTGGCCTGGAATGAAGAAACAAATAGCTGAATACGTGGATCGATGTTTAACATGTCTCAAAGTTAAGGCTGAACATCAACGACCTTCTGGGTTATTACAACAACCTGAGATTCCCATGTGGAAATGGGATCAGATCTCTATGGATTTTATCACTAAATTACCCAGAACATCACGTAATCATGACTCTATATGGGTTATCGTTGATCGCCTTACGAAATCTGCGCATTTCTTACCCATCCGAGAAGATTATTCTATGGATCGACTCGCTAAACTCTATGTTAATGAGATTGTATCTCGACATGGAGTACCGATCTCTATCATCTCTGACAGAGATAGTCGATTTATGTCACGATTTTGGCAAACTCTTCAGAAAGCCCTGGGCACGCAAATCAATATGAGCACAGCTTATCATCCACAAACCGACGGGCAGACTGAAAGAACAAATCAAACTCTTGAAGACATGCTCAGAAGGTGTGTGATTGATTTTGGAGGTAGCTGGGATATTCATCTACCACTTGTTGAATTTTCATATAATAACAGCTACCATACTAGTATTCAATGCGCTCCATTCGAAGCACTATATGGACGCAAGTGTAGATTACCTATCTGTTGGTCAGAGGTAGGTGAGAATCAAATCATAGGCCCAGAATTCATTCAGGAAACAACTGATAAGATCGCACTCATTCAGGAACGAATCAAAGCTGCTCGCGATCGTCAAAAGAGTTATGCTGATAATCGCCGTAGACCACTCGAATTTCAAGTAGGTGATCGGGTAATGTTGAAAGTGTCACCTTGGAAAGGCATTTTCAGATTCGGGAAGAGAGGTAAACTTTCACCAAGATTTGTAGGGCCATTTAAAATTCTTGAACGAATTGGACCAGTAGCCTACAGACTTGAATTACCTCTTGAACTCAGTAACATTCACGATGTCTTTCATCTATCTAATCTGAAGAAATGCTTAACTGATGAATCATTGATCGTACCTCTCGAAGAGATTCATATTGATGAAAAACTTCAGTTCAGTGAAGAACCAGTGGAGGTAATGGATCGAGAAATAAAAGTACTGAAACGTTGTCGTATATCAATCGTTAAAGTGCGATGGAACTCGCAACGTGGACCCGAATATACGTGGGAATGTGAAGATCAAATGAAATCAAAGTACCCACATCTATTCTTATAAACGATTGTTGTAATGTAAGTCTCCATTAAATTTCGGGACGAAATTTCTCTAACAGGAGAAGACTATGACAGTTGCATACGAGAAATACGTCATTGGTGACGGGATCACATTTGATCGTTCTAGAGATCCACGTTGTTCTAATACTTGTAATTGTTACAGATTGATAGTAGGCGAGAAATGATGAACGTGGGCGAAAACCGTGCACAAAACGGAGTCCTGGATTGCCCGGAATCGAAAAACGAAGAAAAATTACTAAGTGTTGGTCGACTGGACTCATCGCGGTACGCGATGGAGGGGTTGAGAATCCTCCGCGGTACGCGATGCTTGTAAAATATCTAAGATTCCTCCGGAAATCTTCGCAGTACGTGAAGAATTTTTGAGCACCTCGTCGCGGTACGCGACGAGTGTGGCGGTGAAATGATCTGATATTTTTATCAAAGTTCATGCAGATCATCATTTTTATTACTTTCTCAAACTTCTTCGACCCAGGAGCAAAGCAGACGAAACTCTAAGCCTCAGAGCACTATTGTGAAGCCATCAAAAGCTAAGGATCGCACCAGGGATCATCTTTACAAGTTCTGATCGTCGTTTTAGCCGCAGAAATCCGTCAG
Source organism: Mikania micrantha (assembly GCA_009363875.1). Lineage (NCBI taxonomy): Eukaryota > Viridiplantae > Streptophyta > Magnoliopsida > Asterales > Asteraceae > Mikania > Mikania micrantha. The sequence continues at coordinate 16,331,731 of CM018688.1, forward strand.
ATTAGGTAATGATCCGTTTAAACCTTCTAGTTTGATTTTGATTGATTAGATCTTGATTTTGAACGTAATGACATAGTTAGGATTGTTGATTATTGCCTAGATGATGGCTAGGATTGATTATAAACAAAGAACACGAAGTTTTAACGGTTAAATCCTTGTTTTGATCCGTTGTAATGCCCGATTTGCATGAAATCATACCCATAATTATAATGGTTTAATTCATTTGATTATAACAATGTAGGTGATTAGTTGGATTAATCTTTGAAATGCAAGGTTAAATCCAAGTATTTCAAACTAATCACAATCATTAACATACTCATTGCAATGATTATCTGATGTTTATGATGACAGTCAGATTGGTATGTTAAACATGGTTATTACACCTATTCTGATGCTACATTGTGATATTTCATGATAATTGGGTAATCAATAACAAGGATTGATCATTCCTAAGCCATTAAATTATCTAGAAACTGTTACAGTATCATAATCAACAACATTAACTATTTGGTTAATCTGGGATTATTCTAATTAATCAAGAGTGTCATCAACCTTGTATTAGGAATCTAATGCAATGTAGGTTCCTACATTATCATACATTGTATGATATAATACTAAAGTTAGCAGTTAAATACTTAATATCAGTTTGATGACTTTCAAGACAATGTCTCTGACATTGAACGTTCAGTAAACTAGAACATAAATAATTCATTAAAAATATCTAAATGCAGAATCACCCTTTATTATCAGTTGGGAGATATTCTGCTACCTATATATCATCAGGTGAGTTTCGTACAACCCCTTTTCTTTTTAATATTTTATAAACATCGGAGTAACTCTGTAAACTGTTGTTTGAACATATGATATGAATCAATGATATCTGTGTGATTTCATGTGATTTTTGTGGGATTTCATGGGATTTTGCCTGTAGAACTGAACTCTATCATGGAACTAAAAGTCCTCATTCTTGAATTGTATCTAGTGAACCCATGTGTGGCCGAACAGAAAACATTGATAGTACTATTGGTTGACACCCCATTCGCTGGGAGGATTGGATCTCCCCTTGTGTGAATGTTTGTTATCTGTTTCCTGAACTTCTTAATGGTATGATAGACATTAAGACAATGAGGCACTAAGATATGTACCGACGGGTAATATCTTCAGAACAGAACTAGACGTCCGAAAGGAACTAGATACGGGTCCCATGGTTATCCAGAACTGAACTTTTGAGAACATGCTTATCATATCATATTGTTTTAAATTGAACTGTCAAACTCACCAGCTTTGTGCTGACGTTTCAAACTTAAATCTTTTTGCAGGGAAACAATAATAGCCGGTGAGGACGCACCTTTGGAAATATTTGCACTTGAATAATTATAAGTTGTAATTAAATAGACATAGCTATAATGTAATTGTGATCGCGACATCCTTGTAATATATTTACTTTAAGTTAATCTGTGTGCTTGTCATATCGGTTCAAGTAAGTCACCCCTCACCTCTGAAACATCACCACTATGCTTCCGCAACCGGTTCAGTGACATCATATAAGTAGGTGACGAGGGGTGGGGTGTGACAGTTTAACATAGAAAAATCACACAATACATCTCATAACATCATATTATAACATTTTAAGTTATCTATTATAAATCAATCGAGGCAGCTGATTCTATTACATGAAATCCCCGAATAAAGTTTCTATAATTAGAAGGTTTCATTTAGAACACCATTTTAATCAAACTAAATCATAACATTTGCTAATAATCTCATTATTTAACCATAACTCATCATTTTAACCTACTTATTTCACCAAATTCACCATTTAACATGATTGTGCACAATTAAAGTTACTAATAATAGTAACTATGCCCAAATATCCATCAAATGACCATTTTAATACTTCTAACCCGTCTCTTATGCAAATATCATTATCATTTACCTCAAATCGTCATTTAAACATGTTTCTATCATCAATCTCATCATCTAGCCAAATCTTGTAACTTTCAAGTTACTAAAAATAGCAATAGTCACAAATAATCATTTCTTGACCATAAAAGCTACAACATTCATCATCTATTACTCAAGTATTATCATTAATCATACATTTGCATCTCAAAATCATCTAAGATTTCTTGGATCATACATGCATGTAACCAAAAGTCATCATTTCTAACAAAAATCACAAATAACACCATAATGGCTCCAATATTCCCAATAGATCATTGTTAAAACTTATGTAGATCATCTAGATGATAAAACATAGGTTTGCACAAACAAAAATTCGTGCATGTTGAGATTAAGGGTGTGCATGTGAGCTTTATGACTTGCATGTGGGTGTATGAGTGTTTTTATGCTACAAGGGACATAGAACTACCTTCTAAAGCCCTAAACAAGATGAGATGTTGCTTGAACAGGTCTGGATTGCTCCTAGAATCAGCTGAGAATGATGTTCCAGTGGCTAGAAGGTGATGGAGGTGAGTCTCCACAATGGCTTTTCCTTGGCTTCTAATCTTTCAAGAACCTCAAAGTGGCTTCCAAGAACTCAACAATGGCTTCCAAGAGGCTTAACAGAGGGTTTTGGGGAAGATGAGGCCGGAGGTTTGCGTATGGGTTCGGATGAAATGAGTGTAAGTAGACTAGCAATGATTTGTCTTGGTTTTATAAAGATTTGGCGTCTAGACGGCTTCGCGTACCGCCAAGACTGCCCCCATGGGGTCTTGGCGTACCGCGGCGTTTTTTGGGTTTCAAATTGCACGCCCACTCTCCGTGTACAGCCAAGGCCCACTCCGGGGTCCCTGGCGTACCGCGAAGGCTTCTGGTTGTGCCTAATTTGCCCAATTTCGATCGTTTGATTTGTTTTTCGTCGTTTTCTCGATTATAATTCTTCGCTTATTGATGTTTGAGCTATCTTAGTTCAATGTTTGATCATTTGCGAACTAATTAGTGTTTACTTACTCGTTTTATTCAACGTTCACCAACGTTCGTATTTTATTCGACACGTGTGTGCGTGTTTCGATAATTCACTGAATTATCGTGGTTACAACTGTGTTTGTACTATCGTGCCACGTGTCACACTAAATTAAACTAATTATAGAGTCACGTGTAATAAAATAAATTAAATAAACATTTAATTAAATCGTTTGTTGACCTGGAAATTACGAGATGTCACACTATTGATGTCACAACCCACGCCGAGTGCGGAATCCACGGCGCATGACTATGTGTTCATGTGCCAATGTTGGAGAATAACCCATGATTAACTATGTTTCATAAGTTTAAGTTCATTCAAACAAACATAACATACATATTATACAACCAGCTTATCGTAAGATAATTATTATACAATACGATGTTTTTGTTTTCTTTCTAGGTCAAACTATTTCTGCTGTTGATCCTGACCTAGATTGCTTTATTGATCCTCCCGATTACCTGAAACATGTAGATAAAATTCAACAAGAATAGTTGAGTGAGAAACATAAGTTTTGTTGATGTAAAATAATTGTTTAAACAATGATTTTCATGATATAGTAATCACAAGTGATCAAACAGGTACTTTGAAATTGAATCTAATTGAGCATGCAAACATCAAACCTAAAGAATAATGCTAACGTTTGGCTACCCGCTAAACGTCGTAGTTTCAACGTCCAGCTACCCGCCGGAACGCCGTAGTATTGACGTCTAGCTACCCGCCAGAACGCCGTAAGTATAAAGAATCTTGTGTTCCCGCATATGATCATACCAGTACTACCAAGGGCTTGATAACAAGTTAATGATGTTCATATAAGAATGTGCCAAAATAGCCTCCACATAACCAAAGTTCCCAAGTGATACGCTTGTTTTTAATGATTTGATAAATGAATTGTTTGATGATTGTTTACCATGATTTTCCTGATGATACTGATATATGATTTCATGGTAGTTGATAAATGTTTATCATGGCGTTCCTCATGATAATGATATATGAGTTCACAATGATTGATAAGATATGTTTTGAAAAGATGTCTACATGTTCCACCACGAGTTTTAGAAACAGAACATTAAAAGGGGACTATGAAACTCACTGTTATATGCGGATAATGATGATCTTGATGTTCAGCTGATAGGAAATCCTATATGGTTCCTATAACAATTTATGACTAACTGAGTTAATCACAACATTTTCGGACTAGTCAAATAGATGTTGGTTGTGGATTATTCACTCAAATTCCTAGATGAATTTCTGGCTTAGGAATAGTCAATCCTTGTTATTGATTATTTAGGTATCATGAAACATGAGAATGTGATATTAAAATAGGTTTAATAACCATGCTCAATGTACTAATCTGACTGTTATCATAAACATCAGATCGTTATTCCGGTGATTATCTGTATGCTTATCATTAGTTTGAAACACTTGGATGAAACCTAGCATTTCAAGAAATGATCAAAACATTCATAATCATTGTTAAAATCAAATGGTTTAAACCATTTTAATCTAAGATATAGTTTCATGAAAACCGGGCATTACAACGGCTCAAAACAAGGATTTATCCAGTAGAACATCGTGTTCTTTGTTTAAAATCATTCCTAGCCATCATCTAGGCAATAATCAACAACCCTAACTATCTCACTACGTTCAAAAACAAGATATAACCAATCAAAATCAAACTAGAAGGTTTAAACGAATCGTTACCTAATCCGACGGATTTCTCGGACAGAAATGACGACCAGAACTTGTAGATACGATCCCTAGTGCGATCCGGACGTTTAGAAGCTTTCAAAATGATGATTGGATGGTAAAAATGTGATCTGGAGGTGTTTTTGAGTGTAAATGATCGAAAATTAATGAAAAAATGAGGTTTTTTACGCGATCTGATCTTAAAACTCGTTTTTCAACCGCCATCCACCCCGGGCGCATCGCCCCAGGTGGAACGCTGGGTTGGGGCGTACCGCGCGGATGCCATTTCGCAGATATTTTGGTTTTCCTTCGTTTCGCGATTCCGGGAGCATACGAACTCCGTTTTGCGCACGTTTTTCGCCTACGTTCACGATTTTTCGAGCTCTTTCCAATGGTTATAATTTCAAGACCTGAAAAATTCAAGATAAATGATCGAAAATTAATGGTAAAAAATGAGTGTAAATGATCAATGAAAGTAAATGTCGCACCCCGAGAAATCCCGTCCCAAACGGGGCGCGGGCAATACCAATGAGGATCGCAGTCTCCGGTCACACAACGTTGCGAGACCTACATGTCTGGTTTCATACGTACATCCAATAACTTGGATAAAACAGTTTAGTAGAATCAGAGTTGAGGAAGTAAAAAGTTTAAGATGTCAAAACAACAGTGTAATTATAAGTTGCGGAAGCATAAGTTTAATCAGTTTTGAAAACTTAAAGAGTAGTAATGCGGAAGCGGTTTAAGTATTTAACATTACATAACAAAACAATTGTCAATCGTTATCAAATTGCCTAAGACACTAAAGCTGATGCATGGGACTCCATCTTAGCATCCTATCCTTATGTGCGTGCCTTAGTTACCTGAGAAAACATGCGAGTAAAAGGGTAAACACAAAGGTTGGTGAGAGCACAGGTTTGTATCAGCAGTAAACATCAAAATGTTTAAAGTAAATGTTTTGCAGTTTTATATATCATATGCGGGTTCGAAACCGAAGCTAACATGCTGCCTCCCGCCATGTCCATCCAACAAGACAATGACAATGTTTATTGGTCAATTATGCACTGTTCCAACCTCCAGTCGGGGTGGCCATACGGCGCACAACAGTGGGGCTTGTCAGGCCCAAATAGTACTATTCAGAATTACCACGCTAAGCGCTACACGCTATTACCGGTTCGAGATGTGTTTAATGAGGACTTATCAGTTTTGTGGATGAATGCCACACATATGTATATACGATATAAGTAGGTACCAATGTTCCCAAAAGTATGTATGTTGATCAAAATCAGTTGTATGCAATGTTTTCTCCCCCAAAGGTAGAAAGATAAAAAGGGGCCGTGAACTCACCTGGTAAAGCAGTTCCGGTTTATGTGGTGTTTGCGACTGTGAAAGCTAGCAGTCCTGCTAGTAAGTTCCTATAATCATATAGGTGTGAGTATGTGTTTTGTGGTGTGTTGTAATTCATACAACTCCAAGTGTCGGTGTGCTCAACCGAGTGCGTGTGTGTTGACTTGTGCTGACTCTACGAATCGTTGGTGACACGATTGTTGTGTTTACGTGCCTCAATGCACATAAGACACCAAAATGCATTCCTATGACTTCAATCACATAAGTTACCACTTTTAGAAAGTTTCCAATTTAGGAAAGTGTGGTTATGAAATCCCATTTTATAAAACAAATCACTCTAGTATGTTTGTAAAAACGTATGTAATCACTTAAAATAAGTCGTTTGTGCATAAAATACCATTTGTGTCATTTTACCCAAACAAAGTTTCCTAAAATAGTAAGTATTTGTTTAAAAGATTGTTTTCACAAATCCAGGTTTCCAATATGCTTAGAAATCATTTTTAAACATATTTCAAATATCACAATTCATCAAATCATTCAAAAACATCAAAATCCCTCTTTTGATTTACAAAAGTTTCCATATTTAGTAAGTTTCTATAAAACCATGTTTTTGACAAAATCAAGTATTCAAATGTGTTTCTAAACACTCCAATATACATTTAACAACATCTAGACATGCCTAACATGTCTAGATCATCACAAATCCAAGACTTGCAATATAAAAGTTTCCTTTTATGGCAAGTGCATCAAATCATTACTAAATCGACCAATAACTCAATCAAACTCAAATCTAACACATCTTAAACACTAAATCAGTAAATCTAGATCATCTACACAACAAATCACCAACAAATCCAAGCACCATAACTAAATGGAGTTGCATGTGGGTTATAACCCATTGCATGTACGATCTAACACTAGGAAAACATTTAGACTACCTTAGATGACAAGATTCGAGGTTGAACAGCTCCTGGAGTTCCTTCAAGTGGCTGGATTTCGTCCTTCTTATCGTTTGAGAGTTTCCCAAGCTTTCTTGACGCTTCTATGGCCTTCAATCACCAAGAATGTCTTTAAGGATGATTACAGTAGGTTAGAAAGCTTGATTCCAGTGGTTTTGGTCGAGAATGATCGAAGGAATTCGGAGAAATGGTGAAGGAACCGAGTGAAATGGGTTTGGGGTTGAATATAAAGAAATTTCGATCTGCATGGCCTTCGCGTACCGTGAAGGCCGATCAAAAGATTTCATCGCGTACCGCGATGAGATTCGGGAGTCTCGACTCCCGGTTTTCGTCGCGTATCGCGGAGCCCTTCGCGATGGGGTTGTCGCGTACCGCGACGGGTCGCATTTCTTGTTTTTCGATTTCGTTGATACGATTCCACTCGTACTTGATTCCTATGTTTATCCTAAACATCTAATGCATGTTTAAGCATATAAATACAAAGTAGCACATAAGTTTGATTGATCACCAACGTTCGTGAGACTCGTGTGTGTGTTTTGATAATTCATCGAATTATCTTCGATAGTTTGTGTTTGTGTCTAACGAAGTGTTTGCACGCTTGATTAATCCAAATCAACGTGTGATGCACAATTCAATAATAATCCAAATTATTGTTTTGTGTTTGTGTTTAGCTCATCTAATTAAACTCAATTAAATGAAATGCAACAAGTATGGATGTGAAATGAGTGTTGCAATTTATCTAAAATTGCCGGGTGTCACATCATCCCCTTGTTGAAAGAAATTTCGTCCCGAAATTTGGTTGTTGTTGGTAGTGTTTGAGAATGAAAATTTTGAAAATTTCTGGTTGTCACATCATCCCCTTGTTGAAAGGAAATTTCGTCCCAAAATTTATTCGTTGTTGTCGGCGTTCGACGTTGTCTGTTTGAAAAGATGGGGATATTTGCGCATCATCTGATCTTCACGTTCCCGCGTGAATTTAGGTCCGCGTTCCGAGTTCCATCGGACCCTGGCAATCGGAATCTGACTCTGTTTAATTCGTTTGACCTCTCGGTCCATGATCTCTACCGGTTCTCCCATGAATTGCAGTTGTTCATTCACCTGGATTTCATCCATTGGAATCACAAGTGTCTCATCTGATAAACACTTCTTCCGATTTGAGACGTGGAATACGTTGTGAACTCCATCGAGTTCGGCTTGTGGGTTAAGTCGGTGTGCTACTGGGCCGATCTGCTTCAGGATTTCGAATGGCCCAATATACCGTGGATTTAGTTTTTCCTCGTTCGCCAAAACAGAAAGGGTGATCGGCATAGCTCTACTGACGATCGCGAGCTGCTGCCATGCGATTTAGATTATGTACTATCTTCTCGGTTGTTTCATGTATAAGTTTTGAGCCAGTGAGTTGACTATCATCCACTTCTGCCTAACAGAAGGGTGATCGGCACTTCCTGCCATAGAGTGCCCTAAAAGGCAATGCCATATGCTGGTGTGGTAACTGTTGTTGTAGGAAAACTCCACCAATGGTAGGTGAGTTTCCCAGCTATTGCCAAAGTCTACTATGCATGCTCATAGCATATCTTCGAGAGTTTGTATTGTACGTTCGCTCTGGCCATCAGTTGGTGGGTAGTATGCAGTACTCATATCCAACCGTGTGTCAAGCAACCCTTGCAATGATTTCTCGAAGTTGGTAGTGAATTTAATATCTTGATCTGAAATGATGGAGATTGGCACTGCATGTCGTGAGGCCACTTTCTTGACATAACTTCTGGCTAGCTTTTCCATTTTATCGTTTTCCTTGTTTGCAAGGGAAATGTGCTGGCTTGGTCAGTCGGTCCACAATTTCCCAGATAGTGTCACATCCACTAGGAGTACGGGGTATCTTGGTGATGAAATGCATTGGTATTTGTTCCGGCTTCCACGTGGGAACAGAGGAGTGTTGCTTCTTTCACCGTTGCTGTCTAGGGTTTCCCCATTACGAAGAGATATGCGCACAACCTTGTCGTGGAAAATAGTTTTTAGCTTAGTTTTTAGACAACCTTTCCATGCCCACTACAACATCAAAACTGTTTAGTGTAACTTGGCAGGAGGTCGATCCTAAATTTATGGTCTGCTAGCTCTATAGTGCATTCTCTTAGAATGTGCTTAGTTACAATCGGTACACCATCATCTAACTCTACGGTGTATTCAACCTCTAAATACATTGGGGTTATAACAAGTATTTACTAAAGTGCTTAATTATAAGACTTTTCTCAAATTCCAGTACCAAACAATACAGAAGCGTAATGATCGTTTAAGAGATACATACCTGTTGCAAGATTATGATCCTTTATGGCTTCCTTAGCCCCAATTACGAGGGGTCGCTCCTTCGGACCGTTATTGTTCCTGTTATTGTTTTCGTTCTCTAGATATGGGCAGTCCTTCCTGAAGTGCCCCGGCTTCTCACATTCGAAGCAACTCTTCGGTGCTTCATCCCCATTGTCTTCCGTATGGGGGCAGTCCCTTTTAAAGTGCCCTGACTTTCCACATCCGAAGCAACCTTTTGGTGCTTTGTATTGCTGCGGTTGAGGCGGTGGAATTTTGGTCACCAGTTCACCCCTGCAGTTTTTAGTTGTGTGGCCTCGCTTTCCGCACCATTGGCATCGGTATCTTTCACACGGTCCTTGTTTATGATGATAATCACAGTTGTTGCACCTTGGGTTTTTGCCAGCATAGGCACCATTATGTCGTCTTGGTGGTTGTAGAGTGGGGGTTTCATTTTGAGTGTTATCCCATTTGCGTTTGTTGTCGGTGGTTTTGATTATTGAGCCACGTGGAGGTAATAATCCTTGAATAACCGCGGTATCGGTCAGTTCATGAGCTAAGTATACGGCTTGTCGTAAGGTGGTGGGGTCAGCGGATAGTACCATATCCCGAACCTGCGGTGTCAATCCCTCAATGTATCTTTCGAGGTGTTTGTAGGCTGGGTCACCATTTCTGGGCACATGTGTGCCAACTCATAAGATCGAGTAGTGTATGCCTCGATCTCAGAACCAATCATCCTATGATTCCGGAATTCCAATTCCGATTTCTGAACTTTGTCGTGAGGGAAATATTTGTGGTTCATCATTCTTTTGTATTCCTCCCAAGGTATAGCCTCAGATGTTTCTCGTCCTATGATTTGAACATTTGTGTCCCACCAAGTGAGCGCTGCCCCCTCTAAGGTTCCTGTTGCGTACTTCACGCGGTCATTAACCCTACAATTGCTCATGATGAAAGTTGTTTCCATTTTCTCAATCCATCGGAGAAGGCCGGTAGCACCCTCCGTACCATCGAAAGAAGGCGGTTTGCAATCTAAGAATGTTTTGAATGTGCAGTAGGGTGGATTAGGGTTTGTTCCTTGGGTTAGTTGATTCTGGCTACGTGCAGCTTCACGTGCAGCGATTTCCTCCTCAATTCGTTTGTTGAATAGTGCGTTCAGTTTCGTTGCGGTGAGGTTAATATTTCCATGCCCTCCCGCCTTCTTGCATCCTCTGCATCCTCCAGCCATGATCTTCATAGCGAGAATAAGCGTTAGTGTAGGTATAATGACTAAGGTTGCGCGTCATTGATATGGGAAGAAAACATGTATTGATTGGCATAGATAAATTTTCAATAACAAATATTAGTCTTGATATATAATAAGTTGTACTGGTTACAATTCATTTAATACTCAAGACACTAAGATTCCAAAATTTCAAGTACAGAGGCACAACTTGTCTCTACCAAATCTATGCTAAGTAAATCGAAGGTATTATCAATAGTGGAATCCGAATCAGCACTCGCCGCTGGTTCTTTTCCCTCAGAGTCAAGTTCTTCTGGAATTGGATCGGCGATCTTGTTTTCCAGTCCTTAGATTCCAGTTTTAGCGATGGCAGCCCAACTTTCGGCTGCCTGGAATAGTGAAACCAACTATGTTATATCTCGGTCCATCTTGTTGACTATGCTACCCAGTTCTATATGTCGTATATTTGTATGTCTGAGCTCCTCTTCAAGACACTTGATTAGGTCGTCCGCCCAGGTCAGGTCCTGAGCCAATCCGACTCAAGACACTGCCTCTCAGGCTCATGTGAGTCTAATATTGGTTATGTATTGTCGGGTGATTCTTCCATGGGGTCCTCCTTAGGATCCTTGTCAAGGTCCTCATCAGGAAATTTGATACGTTGCTCATGTGAAGTGTAAAGTCGCAACATGAGGTTTTCATGGATACATGGTAATATGGACTATAGCTGGAAATTTGATGAACGTTATGTTGAAGTCTTGATTCGTTGCTTGAATTCCGTTGCAACCATCAGGATGAGGGATAAGCGAATATCAATATATGTGTTCTAAAAAATAGGCTCATAATAGAATTTGCCAGAATTCATTCGTACCTGTAAATTCACGATTATGTTGCGCACCATGATCGTCAATTTACCTTACATAAGAATTCTAGTTCCTCCTACTTAGAGCTATTAGGTTTTACTGGATGACATCGAGATTCAAACAAGAGTCATATGAGGTATGGCTGAATAGCCTACCGAAGCTAATACTTGGGATAGTTGTGTGAGTTGAATAATATTATAGGATCCTTCATAGATCCTATAACGATAGCTACGTGGCTTGAGTGTGTTTTTCTCAAGTCACTTGGTGTTGAGTCACTGATTGTGCGAGTGTTAGTATTGATGCTTCTGGATGACCACCTACCACCCTTAATGAAATCTCTCCGCATGGTCACTCTAGTTTTTCTTAACTCGAGCGACCATGCTCGTTCGGTGATATTATATGAGTGACAAGGAGTTGAGTTTGGAATCTCCTCATATGGTCCTTGTAAGCAGTATGTGTAGCAGTACCAAAGGATTACAAGAATGTGGTTACAACTGTGTTTGTACTATCGTGCCACGTGTCACACTAAATTAAACTAATTATAGAGTCACGTGTAATAAAATAAATTAAATAAACATTTAATTAAATCGTTTGTTGACCTGGAAATTACGAGATGTCACACTATTGATGTCACAACCCACGCCGAGTGCGGAATCCACGGCGCGTGACTATGTGTTCATGTGCCAATGTTGGAGAATAACCCATGATTAACTATGTTTCATAAGTTTAAGTTCATTCAAACAAACATAACATACATATTATACAACCAGCTTATCGTAAGATAATTATTATACAATACGATGTTTTTGTTTTCTTTCTAGGTCAAACTATTTCTGCTGTTGATCCTGACCTAGATTGCTTTATTGATGCTCCCGATTACCTGAAACATGTAGATAAAAGTCAACTACGAATAGTTGAGTGAGAAACATAAGTTTTGTTGATGTAAAATAATTGTTTAAACAATGATTTTCATGATATAGTAATCACAAGTGATCAAACAGGTACTTTGAAATTGAATCTAATTGAGCATGCAAACATCAAACCTAAAGAATAATGCTAACGTTTGGCTACCCGCCAAACGCCGTAGTTTCAACGTCCAGCTACCCGCCGGAACGCCGTAGTATTGACGTCTAGCTACCCGCCAGAACGCCGTAAGTATAAAGAATCTTGTGTTCCCGCATATGATCATACCAGTACTACCAAGGGCTTGATAACAAGTAATGATGTTCACATAAGAATGTGCCCAAATAGCCTCCACATAACCAAAGTTCCCAAGTGATACGCTTGTTTTTAATGATTTGATAAATGAATTGTTTGATGATTGTTTACCATGATTTTCCTGATGATACTGATATATGATTTCATGGTAGTTGATAAATGTTTATCATGACGTTCCTCATGATAATGATATATGAGTTCACAATGATTGATAAGATATGTTTTGAAAAGATGTCTACATGTTCCACCACGAGTTTTAGAAACAGAACATTAAAAGGGGACTATGAAACTCACTGTTATATGCGGATAATGATGATCTTGATGTTCAGCTGATAGGAAATCATATATGGTTCCTATAACAATTTATGACTAACTGAGTTAATCACAACATTTTCGGACTAGTCAAATAGATGTTGGTTGTGGATTATTCACTCAAATTCCTAGATGAATTTCTGGCTTAGGAATAGTCAATCCTTGTTATTGATTATTTAGGTATCATGAAACATGAGAATGTGATATTAAAATAGGTTTAATAACCATGCTCAATGTACTAATCTGACTGTTATCATAAACATCAGATCGTTATTCCGGTGATTATCTGTATGCTTATCATTAGTTTGAAACACTTGGATGAAACCTAGCATTTCAAGAAATGATCAAAACATTCATAATCATTGTTAAAATCAAATGGTTTAAACCATTTTAATCTAAGATATAGTTTCATGAAAACCGGGCATTACAACGGCTCAAAACAAGGATTTATCCAGTAGAACATCGTGTTCTTTGTTTAAAATCATTCCTAGCCATCATCTAGGCAATAATCAACAACCCTAACTATCTCACTACGTTCAAAAACAAGATATAACCAATCAAAATCAAACTAGAAGGTTTAAACGAATCGTTACCTAATCCGACGGATTTCTCGGACAGAAATGACGACCAGAACTTGTAGATACGATCCCTAGTGCGATCCGGACGTTTAGAAGCTTTCAAAATGATGATTGGATGGTAAAAATGTGATCTGGAGGTGTTTTTGAGTGTAAATGATCGAAAATTAATGAAAAAATGAGGTTTTTTACGCGATCTGATCTTAAAACTCGTTTTTCAACCGCCATCCACCCCGGGCGCATCGCCCCAGGTGGAACGCTGGGTTGGGGCGTACCGCGCGGATGCCATTTCGCAGATATTTTGGTTTTCCTTCGTTTCGCGATTCCGGGAGCATACGAACTCCGTTTTGCGCACGTTTTTCGCCTACGTTCACGATTTTTCGAGCTCTTTCCAATGGTTATAATTTCAAGACCTGAAAAATTCAAGATATATGATCTCTTATTTAACTCTATCTTCAACTCAGCGTATTTTGAAATCAAAGCCTCGTTTCGTGATTTCGCTTACACTCATTTTCTTTATTTCCGAGATATTATTCTAACCCGAAAAATTTGAATTGTCACAATTGACATAACTCCATCCCCAATCATCGTCTCCAATCTTGTCATTTTGATCATCTGTATAATTAACCAACCATAATTGCCACAACACTACTACCCTCCTCCTACTGTTAGCCACCAATGAAGACCAATGATCATTGATGTCACCCCACCATGATCAGACTATCACCAGTTTACCACCACCATAACAAACAAGATTTTTTGCTAAATTTATGAATGAAAGCAAGTCCATAGATAAATATACTCATAAGATTGTGTGAAAAACATCAAATCAAGAATTTACAAGATTTACGAATGTTTCTCATTGAAATCCTGTATCGCTTCCAATTATTTGAAGATGAATAAGCTTTCAGATTCCCAAAAAACACAAAATTTATTAACAAAAGACTAGGTTTTCCATCTTTCAGAAGCTACGAACAAAGATGAAGCAGACTAGGCAAAAATACACACCAAAATCATTTGAATTTAACATAAATAATGTGTTGTTAAAAGACACTTGACATCAAGAGTTGTAGCTATAAGAATGAAGAATCAAAAGCAAACATGTTTGGGTGTTGGTGGCGGTGGATACTTGTTTAAATTCCTAAACGAATATTAATTTGCGCAAACACATAAAAAAACTAGTCTTTTACATGTATTATAAATATAATGAAAAAACTCAAAGATTTGTGTTTATCTTGTTAGAATTAGTTGGTTTATCAAAATAAGGTGTGTTATTATTTGATCCCAATCATACACACACACACATATATAAAAGATAATTTGGAAACTCACTTAAGTTAAGAAAGTTCATAAAACAAGTGCAAAATTTGATTGTTTTTCTTTCTTTTATTTAGGTATGTAATATATGTTTCTTATAACAAAATAAAAATTATAAAAATTATAAGTGTTTGTTACATATATTACAGAATAATGTTCGATCTTACATTGTGTAACAGTTTAATTAAATATGTAACATATGTGTAACAAACACATATAACTGTTTTTTCTTATAACAACATATATTATATACCTAAATACAAAAATGAAAATAAAATTGAATGTTAAATCAAGTTTTTACGAGTTTTCTCAAAACATGTGGATTTTCAATATATTATATATAGATAATTGAGAACTAAAAGAATTATTTAAAGTTACTTTTATATCAATAAAAGTAAATGTCGCACCCCGAGAAATCCCGTCCCAAACGGGGCGCGAGCAATACCAATCAGGATCGCAGTCTCCGGTCACACAACGTTGCGAGACCTACATGTCTAGTTTCATACGTACATCCAATAACTTGGATAAAACAGTTTAGTAGAATCAGAGTTGAGGAAGTAAAAAGTTTAAGATGTCAAAACAACAGTGTAATTATAAGTTGCGGAAGCATAAGTTTAATCAGTTTTGAAAACTTAAAGAGTAGTAATGCGGAAGCGGTTTAAGTATTTAACATTACATAACAAAACAATTGTCAATCGTTATCAAATTGCCTAAGACACTAAAGCTGATGCATGGGACTCCATCTTAGCATCCTATCCTTATGTGCGTGCCTTAGTTACCTGAGAAAACATGCGAGTAAAAGGGTCAACACAAAGGTTGGTGAGAGCACAGGTTTGTATCAGCAGTAAACATCAAAATGTTTAAAGTAAATGTTTTGCAGTTTTATATATCATATGCGGGTTCGAAACCGAAGCTAACATGCTGCCTCCCGCCATGTCCATCCAACAAGACAATGACAATGTTTATTGGTCAATTATGCACTGTTCCAACCTCCAGTCGGGGTGGCCATACGGCGCACAACAGTGGGGCTTGTCAGGCCCAAATAGTACTATTCAGAATTACCACGCTAAGCGCTACACGCTATTACCGGTTCGAGATGTGTTTAATGAGGACTTATCAGTTTTGTGGATGAATGCCACACATATGTATATACGATATAAGTAGGTACCAATGTTCCCAAAAGTATGTATGTTGATCAAAATCAGTTGTATGCAATGTTTTCTCCCCCAAAGGTAGAAAGATAAAAAGGGGCCGTGAACTCACCTGGTAAAGCAGTTCCGGTTTATGTGGTGTTTGCGACTGTGAAAGCTAGCAGTCCTGCTAGTAAGTTCCTATAATCATATAGGTGTGAGTATGTGTTTTGTGGTGTGTTGTAATTCATACAACTCCAAGTGTCGGTGTGCTCAACCGAGTGCGTGTGTGTTGACTTGTGCTGACTCTACGAATCGTTGGTGACACGATTGTTGTGTTTACGTGCCTCAATGCACATAAGACACCAAAATGCATTCCTATGACTTCAATCACATAAGTTACCATTTTTAGAAAGTTTCCAATTTAGGAAAGTGTGGTTATGAAATCCCATTTTATAAAACAAATCACTCTAGTATGTTTGTAAAAACGTATGTAATCACTTAAAATAAGTCGTTTGTGCATAAAATACCATTTGTGCCATTTTACCCAAACAAAGTTTCCTAAAATAGTAAGTATTTGTTTAAAAGATTGTTTTCACAAATCCAGGTTTCCAATATGCTTAGAAATCATTTTTAAACATATTTCAAATATCACAATTCATCAAATCATTCAAAAACATCAAAATCCCTCTTTTGATTTACAAAAGTTTCCATATTTAGTAAGTTTCTATAAAACCATGTTTTTGACAAAATCAAGTATTCAAATTTGTTTCTAAACACTCCAATATACATTTAACAACATCTAGACATGCCTAACATGTCTAGATCATCACAAATCCAAGACTTGCAACATAAAAGTTTCCTTTTATGGCAAGTGCACCAAATCATTACTAAATCGACCAATAACTCAATCAAACTCAAATCTAACACATCTTAAACACTAAATCAGTAAATCTAGATCATCTACACAACAAATCACCAACAAATCCAAGCACCATAACTAAATGGAGTTGCATGTGGGTTATAACCCATTGCATGTACGATCTAACACTAGGAAAACATTTAGACTACCTTAGATGACAATATTCGAGGTTGAACAGCTCCTGGAGTTCCTTCAAGTGGCTGGATTTCGTCCTTCTTATCGTTTGAGAGTTTCCCAAGCTTTCTTGACGCTTCTATGGCCTTCAATCACCAAGAATGTCTTTAAGGATGATTCCCGTAGGTTAGAAAGCTTGATTCCAGTGGTTTTGGTCGAGAATGATCGAAGGAATTCGGAGAAATGGTGAAGGAACCGAGTGAAATGGGTTGGGGGTTGAATATAAAGAAATTTCGATCTGCATGGCCTTCGCGTACCGCGAAGGCCGATCAAAAGATTTCATCGCGTACCGCGATGAGATTCGGGAGTCTCGACTCCCGGTTTTCGTCGCGTATCGCGGAGCCCTTCGCGATGGGGTTGTCGCGTACCGCGACGGGTCGCATTTCTTGTTTTTCGATTTCGTTGATACGATTCCGCTCGTACTTGATTCCTACGTTTATCCTAAACATCTAATGCATGTTTAAGCATATAAATACAAAGTAGCACATAAGTTTGATTGATCACCAACGTTCGTGAGACTCGTGTGTGTGTTTTGATAATTCATCGAATTATCTTCGATAGTTTGTGTTTGTGTCTAACGAAGTGTTTGCACGCTTGATTAATCCAAATCAACGTGTGATGCACAATTCAATAATAATCCAAATTATTGTTTTGTGTTTGTGTTTAGCTCATCTAATTAAACTTAATTAAATGAAATGCAACAAGTATGGATGTGAAATGAGTGTTGCAATTTATCTAAAATTGCCGGGTGTCACAGTAAACAACTATAAATGATTCTTTTTTATTATCACCAATTTGTTAGTTCTCTTTTCATTATATACATACAAATAAAAAATTAAGTGTTGTACATGTTTAATAATAATAACAGGAAAAAAACGAAGATTTAGATTAAGCTTGATGGATTATCATGGGTTAACGCTTTAAGGATAGGTTATATACAGAACATTACTCTTTAAGGATGTTTACAGGCCGATTTCAAGCCGTGAAACCTCACAAAACAATCATCGGTTTGGTTTTGCAGTCGATTTTTTTTCAAAAATTTGGTCGGTCTGTTTCAAGTGTTTGAAACAATGGAATGTTTGGTTTACGGTTTTCATTCAAAAACTAGACCTGGCCATATGAATGTGTACACACACAAACATATATAGGACAATGAACAAATAATAACTCACTCTTAAAGCATTAACCCGGATAACTTTGCTAAGATGAAGCCAAATCTTGGATTTTTTTAACACCACTGTAAGACATCTACAACACTTTCTTCTTTTATGAGTTTGCGAAAATTCATCACCGTTTGAGACGTAACATCGTTGTAAGTTTTTCACTTACAACACTGTAACTTACAACGATGTTACGTCTCAAACGGTGATGGATTTTCGCAAACTCATAAAAGAAGAAAGTGTTGTAGATGTCTTACAATGATGTCCAAAAAAATCCAAGATTTTGGCTTCATCTCGACAAGTTATTTCGGGTTAATGCTTTAAAAGTGAGTTATTATTTGAACACTTTCATATATATATATATATATATATGTGTGTGTGTGTGTGTGTGTGTTTGTGTGTGTATACTAATTGGGTTTATGATTTATGCACCATTTAAAGAAATGTACATTTGGGTTTGGTGTAATTAGTCCGTCTCAAACTGTAAAACAATTCACTTTGATTCTGTTTATATTTTTAACGGGTTCCAAATCTCGAACCTTAAAACCAAATCTGAAGCAAACCATTGACGACAGTTTGCTTTGGTTCAAATTTTATTTTTAACAGTGTTGTTTTGGTTTATAGTTCCACCTAAAACCGTAAAAACTGAACTAGTGAACACCATATTATTCTCTCTCTCTCTCTCTCTCTCTATCTCTATCTCTATATGTGTGTGTCAAATATAAAGAGGATTTTAGATGCGGAGTATACGAAACCTGTATGATTTTGTCAAGCAATTGCTAATTTTTTTGTGATAAATTACGCAGACACATAATTATCAAATATGATTCATCAACTTGGTAAAATCTGTTTCTGCATGAAAATTTTGTGTCTATGTGATTTAATAACGCAATAATAATTTAAACTTAACTTGTACAATAAAATAACGCAAACTTCATGCATTTTGTACGAGAAAAACCTTTTGTATTTTAAACTTTCAATTTGCATATAGAGAGAGAAAGAGCAATGTTTATTTAAAAATTAAAAAGTAGTAATGATTTGAGAATGTTATTAAACTTTGTTAACAAAAATTAAAAAGTAGTAATGATTTGAGAATGTTATTAAACTTTGTTCACAAAAAGCTTTTGTCACTTACAATTAGACACTCCCTCTTAGAAAAAAGATTCATCATTCAAATTCAGACAAAAAGATTTATTTGGAGTAAACTTAGGATGAGTATGTTAGTTTTAGTGGATGACTATCTTATTAAGCGTCATGTTATGACAATATTTTTAATTATTTTTGAGTTTTTTATTTTGATTGTAAATGTTGTTAAGCCTTCTTTCTTTTAAGAATGCAAATACAAAAATATAGAGATACATGTTCCACCATTACAAAAATATTTAAAAAGAAATATATATAAATTATGACGTCAATAATCATAAAGAAGTCGATGCGTCATCAATATTCCGTCACTTTGTTCAAAATTCAGCTTTATTGACCATGGTTACGAGCAGAAAAGAAAAAAAAAAAAAGGAGGATCGTCAAAAAAATCTGGAAGTCACTCAATTACAATAGAATATTTAATATATATATTTTTTTCAAACTTTATTGATCCTATTTTTCATATATCTATGCTAGATTATAATAAATATTAAAAATATAAAATTTATATTAAAATTTAAAAATGTTAGTTAAATGCAATTTTAAAATTATACTGTATAATTTTTATAGTTAAACTAAATTTTTTTATTGCTTATTTTGTCTCATATCAGTGCATTTAAGAAATAAAAGAAATAGGTTGGGGTGGCTGGCTATAAAAATCATTTCAAACCAAATAAATCATTTTTTAACCACTAAATAAATTTAAACTTTTATATTGAGATTTTTAACATAATAATATTAAAATTAAAAGAATTGACTTGACAAGGTATGAGCTAAATTGAGCTTTTACAAGTTAAAATCGCTAACCTATGTGTTTTGTTTACCTTCGTATCACACACACATCCCACTAGTTAGGCTATGTATCATGGAAAAGTTTGATGCGGTTTGATCGGTGCCACTCAAGCAACACGTAGGCGTCACACATGAGGTTTGATGGTGGCTTGATAGAGGGTGATGTGAGTATTTTTTATTGGTTAAAAAAAATTATTCAAGTGCCATCACACGCGTGATCACCGTCACCCGAGGCTAGTCACACCCCTATCACAAGGCATGTGTAATGAGGGTGGAGGCATGATAGGTAGAGATGCACAAAAAAACCGGTTAACCGAACCGGTTTATAAACTAGTTATTCAAATCGGTTTTAGGTTTTCAAAAAAACCAGCGGTTTGGGACCTGTTTGGGACCGGTTTGAGGTTTCAAGAGACCGAACCGGTTAACCGGTCTTTCTCATTAAAAAATCAGTTATTTGGCAGTTAACCAGTTTGGTTAAACAGTTTCGGTTATATATCGGTTTTGGTTTTTGAACTCGAAAAACCGGTTATTGGTAAAAACCGGTTGTCAGGCTTTGACCAGTTAACCGGTTCGATTATTTTAAAACCAGTTTTCGACCGGTTAACCGATTTGTGCACCTCTAGTGATAGGGTCACACCCCACTACCCTCGGTCTTATAATGTACAATTTTCTATTTTGTTAATTAGATGCAACATTGTAATTGTGGTAAAGTGCTTTGTAACAAAACTAACTAAAGCTGTTAATGTAACATGAAAATTTGGATGTGTCATTCATTGTGTCTTTGTAATGGGATAATCATAATTTATATTCTTTAGTTCATCTCAACTCATTATAAAAATTAAAATTAAAGCATTATTATAATAGATAGGCATACCATCATGCTGAGTTTATATTAGGGGTGTTCAAAAAAACCGCATCCGAATCCGAAATATCAGAAAATCCGAATCCGAAATATCTAAAAAAATCGGATATCCGGAAGTTCGGATATCCGAAATTTCGGATTCGGATTCG
The DNA here is from genome assembly GCA_009363875.1 of Mikania micrantha. Classification (NCBI taxonomy): domain Eukaryota; kingdom Viridiplantae; phylum Streptophyta; class Magnoliopsida; order Asterales; family Asteraceae; genus Mikania; species Mikania micrantha. The sequence goes on from CM018688.1 coordinate 16,352,819, forward strand.
GATACCAATTTTGAAAATTTTCGGATAGTTCGGATATCCGATATCCGAAATAGTTTTGTTTTCGGATATTCGGATACTCTTTTCGGATAATTTTTCGGATATCCGAATATTTTTCGGATATTTTTTGGATATTTCGGATAATTTTCGGATATCCGGATAATTTTTGGATATTTGGATATCCGAAATATATATTTTTTTAAATTTTTTATTATTTTTTTTGATTTCGGATATCCGAACGGATATCGGAAATTTCGGATACGGATTCGGATAGTGAAAATCACTATCCGAAATTTTCGGATATCCGAATCTCCTGATATCCGAATTTGAACACCCCTAGTTTATATGCATTGTTGTAACACATGATACATAATTTTTAGAAGATCGTAATTATTTGATAAAAAAACTAAACCATTATTACATTCAAATTAGAAAAATAACAAAACTCTCAGTTCCACTCTGCTCTTCATCATCAATAATCCGTTTGTCCCGAAATGACCTGAATAGATAGAGAAATCCCAATAAATTGACATTTCAATACAATCAAATAGAAATCCAAATAAATTGTCCTAGTAGTAGAAGACTCACCTTCCAATGTGAAGGTCAAGGGTTCAACTCCCACTTGAGACACTTTGACGGATACTAGGTGAGGGGAAGAATCTTGAACTTAATCTCTGGTTCTGAACCGATGAAGGGCACAGTTTTTTACAGAAAATAAGTTGGTTTTTGCACATCAGGTGCAGCTCTTCTGAGGGTGACGCCCAGTAAAACGGGCTATCGCTCCCTTGAGGAAGAGGTCTTCTGAGACCTGCTGACGTAATGCATATGCCACGACGTTACTCTCAGTTGTTGTTCAAAAAAATCAAATAGGAAGTCCCAAAAGGCACAATATTCCAGGAGTCCAAACTATATAAGTTTATATATTTTATAATTTTAGTTATAAAACATTGAATTCATACACTAACATATATGCGCACACACATAATCAGTACAAAATATTAAATTGTTACGTGAATAAAAACAAAATATTAAATAATTGATTATATTTATTTATGTTCAAAGTTTGAAAAAAGGATTAACCATATTTTGTTAAAACTGATTTTTAACAAGTATTTCGACATTAATTACATATTGGATGGTTCTTAATTAAAAATTAATCTTAGTTGAAAATTAAATGAAATATATATAGCCTTAAGTGTTTTTATTTGAAAATTAGAGTATATGAAAATTACTTTTATGTCAAATATGTGGATATAAAAATCATATCTATAATAATAGTAATAAAAATAGTAAAATAATAATAATAACATTTTTATTTATAATAATAGTATTACCATTGCACTACATGTCGTTCTTTATCCCGTACTCATATTATTATTATTATTTGGATTGATTAGTTGACATGATTCCATTACGGTGGAAGTTTTTGTGGACATCCACACTGAAAAGTCTTAGCTGTGGGTCATTTGTCTTTGGATGCCTACACTTTGATGCTTCACGTACTATGTTGGTCAAAATTTGATTTACTTCATACCTTACACTCTACCCCTACTAAATAAAACGTTGAGCTTTGAACCTTTCAATCCTCAATTGTAGACTGTATTTGAACACTCCACTTTTATTTTAATATCCTACCAAACCTATATGATCTGTATTGATCAGTACGATCCGTATATAGTATAGACATTAGTACATTACATATGAATGTTTTAGATTCAGTGCATATTCTGTAGACGGGATGTAAGGCCTATACAAGCCGTACATGCCTTCACTTATTTTTACAAGCAAATTTGGGTTTCAACCGATGTGGAGTAGCTTTATACGGCCCGTATAGGGTAGTACGGGCCGTATAAAAATTATTTATTTTATTTTCTTAAACTTAATATATGTATTTTATTAATTTTTAATAATATACGTCTATTATGTTAAATTTTGAACGATATACGTATATTATGTTAATTTTAAACGTTATAAGTTTGTTACGTTATTATTTTAAACGATATTAATTATTTTCGTGTTCAAACTAAATCTTTTATATGATAATTAGTTTGTTTATATTAATTTAATTTAAACGTTACAAGTTTGTCGCGTAATTAAGAAAAAAAACAGAACACAACCAGAAACAATACAAATAAAGAACGAAACATATACACACACACAGGCACCATGAGTTTTTACATACAACAAAACAAAATACAAAAATACAAAATAAACTATGAACCTTCGGATGGTCTAGCGAAAGATCCGTCGTCTACGTAGACGCGTGGCTCTAGTAACGGTGGAAGTTGTATCCCGTCCCGTCGCGCACGCCCTGACATGACGCCAATTACCCACTAGACAAGATCCTCCAGCCGATCAAACCGTCGTTCGATACATGTGTCCTGTGCGTCCCGACGGCGGCTATCATGTATAAGCTCTTTAATCTGTGCTGCTATATAGTACAACAACGCCTCGAGTGACTCGTTGAGGCGCACTGCACGGTAGACGTGTGGTGGTGGTGACTGGACGAGCTCCTCCGAATCGGCTCGGGGTCTGGAATCTCCTCTGAGCCTGCTCCTGGTGCGGCTATTGCTGCTGCGACGGCCATCTGGGCTGGATGCCATATACGGCCGTCGGATCCAATGAAGCACAAGCCTGCACCCTAGATGTCCGTGGATATGCGCATGTTCAGGATCGTTCGATAGCCATTCGTAGAAAACGGCGGCACCGAATAGCGGCAGCGGTGCCCGGCTCGAACTACAGCCACTCGTGATGCACGAGCTCCGCAGCCTCGTCGTCAAGTACGAAATCGTCATCCTACTGGGCAGCCATCATCTCATCGTCCATGTCCATAAGTAATCGTTGCAAAAAGAAAAAAACCGACTTCATAAAGTTAAAAGAAAAATAAATACAGCCCGTACAGGTCAGGACGGCCTATACTTTCCTTCCCGTCTCACATAAAACCAGGCCGTCTCAGTGAAACCAGGTCGTCTACAACCCAAACCAGACCATCTCCTTTTACGAGCCGTACTTACTAAGATGACCCGTCTTGCCCAAACTAGGCCAAAACCAAGCCAAACCAGGCCGTCTGGTTAAGACTACCCCGTCTTGACCAGACGGCCCGCCTTACCCAAACTAGTAGGGGTGTTCAAAATATCCAAAACTCGAAAAAATTCGAAATCTGAATAGTATCCGAAACCCGAAAAAACCGTAACCGAAATATATTTCGAGGTTTTCGGGTCGGATAATATGATTTTAGATTCGGGTCGGGTTTCGGATATGCAAAAACTGGGTTTTTCGGTTCGGATATCCGAAAAAAGGGTTGTTCGGGTTATTCGGATTTTCGGGTCGGATAATTTATTTTGAATTTCGAGTCGGGTCGGTTTCAGATAGACCAAAAATTTTTTCCAACCCGAAAACCCCGCTTTGAAAAAAATCGAATAACTCGTACTCAGACCTAATGAACACCCCTACAAACCAGGGCAAAACCAAGCCAAACTTGTGTCGCACCCAGGCCTTCCCGGTCTGAACGAAAGGGCGCGACTCGACTGATCTGGCAGGATCGCAGTCTCCGGTCACACGGTTGTGAGACCTACATGTCTGGTTTCATACGTGCATCCAATAACTTCGATAAAACAGTTTTGTAAAATCAGAGTTGCAGAAGTAAAGTTTAATTCATCAAAACAGTTTAGGGTTCATAATTTATGGAAGCATTCATAAAACAGTTTTAAAAACGAAACAGAGTAACAGTTTGCGGAAGCGATTAAAGATGTTTAATAATACATAACATAACAAATTGATAAATGTTCTCAAAATATCCTAAGATACTAAAGCTGATGCATGGAACTCCATTTTAGCATCATATCCTCGTGTGTGTGCCTAAGTTACCTGAGAAAACATGCGAGTAAAAGGGTCAACACAAAGGTTAGTGAGAGCACAGGTTTTTCATATGCAGTAAACATCCAATGTTTAAAGTAGAGTTGTGATTTACATATCATTACAACGCAGTATCGATTGATAGCTAGTCAATACAGTTATATTATATGCGGGTTCGTACCGAAGCTGACAGTGGTGCCTCCCGCCATGTCCATCACAAGACAATGGAAAAGTGTTGGTCAATATTGCACCCATTCCGACCTCCAGTCGGGTTGGCCTCCCAGGCTTGATGGGTGGGGCTTGTCAGGCCCAAATAGTACTAATCAAGATTACCACGCTAGGCGTTACGCGCTACTAACGGTCCGTGGAGTATCGCGAGGACTTTTAGTTGTGATGTGGTCCACACATATACATATAGTGATAAAGCATGCCCATACGTAAATAAAATGAGTTGTTGTTCAAAATCAGCTGTAATGCAGTGTTTTCTCCCCCAAAGGTTAGAAAGGTAAAAATGGGCCGTGAACTCACCCGATAGTGCAGTTTCCAGTTTTCGTGTGTTCGCTACCTGTGAGTGCTAGCAATCCTGCTAGTAAACAACTATAACCATATAGGTGTGAGTATGTGTTTTATGGTGTGTTGTATCTCATACAACTCCAAGTGTCGGTGTGCTCAACCGAGTGTGTGTGTGTTGACCTGGGTTGACTCGACGAATCGTTGGTGACACATTTGTTGTGTTTATGTGTCTTAATGCAAATAAGACACCGGCACGCATTCCTATGACTAATCATGATGTTTTCACAAAATTAAGTTTTGAAAATTATAACGTTCCCGTTTCAGGAAACTTTCTATATTTAGAAAGTTTCTAATTTTGGTAAGTATGATTATGAAATCCCATTTCATAAAATTAATACTCTAGTATGTTTGTAAAAAACATATGCAAACACTTTGAAATATGTTGTTTGTGCATAAATTACCCTTTATGCCATTTTACCCAAATAAGGTTTCCTAAAATAGTAAGTACTTGTTTAAAAGCTCGTTTTCACAAAACAAAGTTTCCAAATATGTTAAAAACCATTTCTAAACATATTTCAATAATCGGAGTTTACTAAAACACTTTAAAACATTAAAAGCCCTCTTTTGATTTTTAAAAGTTTCCTTATTTAGTAAGTTTCTTCAAAACCATGTTTTTGACAAAATCAAATACTCAAATGTGTTTCTAAACACTCCAATATACATTTGACAACATCTAGACATGTCTAGATCATCACAAATCTAAGACATGAAATATAAAATTTTCCTTTTATGGCAAGTGTACTTAAATCATCATCAAATCAATCAATAACTCAACCAGACTCAAATCCAATCAATCCTATATTCTAAAATCAGTAGATCTACAACAATATCACACAGAATCACCAATAAACTCATGTTCAATAGCCACATGGAGTTGCATGTGGGTGGATGTTCATGCATATGGGTTTTTACCCATTGCATGTTTTATCTAACACTAGATAAATTCGCAAAACTACCTTAGATGCGTATATTCGTGCTAGAACGGATCCCGGAACTTAAATGGAGGCTGATGATGGGGTCTTCACTTGTGGATGACTTCCAAGAATTCCTTTTGAGCTTTAATGGCTTCAAGATGCTCCAAGATGGTCCCAATGGTGATTCCAGGGGTTTGGGGGCTTGCGTCAGTGAGCTTTTAGTCGAGAATAGGTGAGGGAGTTCGAAGAAAACGGAGAGAAACCGAATAGGAAATGAATGGGGTTGGTTTTTTATGGAAATTTTGATCTACATGGCCTTCGCGTGTCACACCCCGACCGACGGCGGAATACGTCGGGGCATGAGTTTGAGTGTTCATTAGCTCATGGTGCTATTATGCGTTTCAATATTTAATGCATCATCATTAAAACAATACAACTTGTCATTCATTAAATTCAAATAACATTACATGAATTAAATACAAAACAATTACAATTGAATGCTAAAACATTGTTTAAAATTTCAACTAGGTCTACTAAGTCTTATCCTATGTCTTCATCATTCTTCTTTATCCTGTTACACATGTAAAATAGAGTTTGTCAACTATTTGTATAGTTGGTGAGTTCACACACAAAGTTTAAATAATATGTATAAAAAAAAGGATGCAAACTATAGCCTAACTAGATATGTATCATAAGCATGGCATGAATACAAGTTTGAATAAATTGATTGAATGAATGAATGAATGAATAACAATTGCTTGTGTCCAAACAAGTATCCTTACAACATTGTTAATTCAAGTATGGCCATACTATAAATTAACAGTTATAATTCAACAAGTTTGCTAGGTATACTTTTCACTTTTTTCACACGAAGGCAAAAGCCTTGGCGAAGATAGTATCTAACCATCTTAGGCTACTAGGTACTAGATTGCTTGACTGGCAACACACATAGAATCACACATAGAATCAACACATTGTATAAGCCTAGTCTCTAACACATAAAGCTAACTAAGTCTAAGGCTTGCATTATAGATTGAATGAATAGTAGAATGAATAAATTTTGAATAAGACATGTGTAACATCCCAAAAACAAAAAGTAAAAGGGAGTGTGAAGAAAACTCACCTATTGGAATGCTAGCTAGTTCCAATTCCTTGCTTAAAGAATGAGAAAGTAAGGCTATCTACTGACCTATAATTTGAGTAATCAAGTCTTAGCAATCCTATAGTTCAATTTCAAGGATCTTAAAACTATGTCATTATAATGAAAGTCCTAGTTTGAATGAATATAGGTTTGGTTGGATAATTAGAATGACTAAACTTATAATATTGATTTAATAAAATAGAATATCAAATGTATCCATTTTATTTATCAATACTATTGTATGAATAACTAAACTAATTATTTAAGAATATTTAATAATATTCTTATAATAAATAAAATAACATATTGAATATTTATTTTATTTATTATATTGCAAATTGAATTTCTAAGTATGCTACTTGAATTATTTTCCCAACCATTCAACCATTTATTTTGTATTTAAAAGCTTGTATATTTGAATTGTAATTTTTACAAAATTGTACTTCGTCTTTTAAAGGTTTATGACTTTAAAATAATCATTTTGAATTAACTTGATCTCAAAAACAAATATTTTTAAAACTTTAGATTTTATTTTAAATTCTTAAAATATTCTTAACCTTGACTAATTAAAATGATCATAGCATATTTAAATAAATTTTATAAAAGAATTCAAATTGAAATTTACTAAAAAAAAATTAATAAAAAAAAGATGTGACAGAATGTGTTAAAAGAAACGATTCTTCATTTTTATTTAAAAAAAACATTTTATTATTAAGTAAATTACTATTTATTTTATAAAAGAAATTTATTAAATTTTATTTACAATCTTTTTATTTTAAATCATACAGAAGATTATAAAATAATAAAAAATTTCACTTTCTTTAGTTTTAGAAATTTTTTTATCATTTAAAATATTTATTTAAATTAGTTTTTATTAGAAAACTAATTAAATTTGGGTAAAGGTTAATTGAATCCGACCAGAATGTGTGAAAGAAATTTTTAGAATTTTTAACATAATATGTGTAAAAATAATTGGTTGAAATGGAGTGGGATGGCACAAAACCAATTCTAGGTGTAGACGGAAAGGTTTGAAACCGGGTCACCCGCACCGCCGCACCATCACGTTACCATTGAGCTGGGCAGTTATCCTTGCTTGAGGTTGATTCGACCAGTTATTATACAAGCTTAGAAATGAGCCCCAAATTGAGATGAACCCTAGAATTCTTCCGATTCAAATTTGATCTTGTTGTTGATTGTGGGTTCACAAAAACATAGGGCTTTTGTTCTAGCCTTGATTACGAGTATGTTTATGTAGAAACTTACTTGATTTAAAATCCATTTGAGAGTGTTTTGATGAAGAACAGGTCGCGACAATGCAAGAGCTCGATTCAATGATTTAGGCGGTCTTAGAGTGAGATTTTGGTTTCGGATGATTCAGAGGAATGTCGAAAATGTGGGGGTGTGGTTAATTTTGAATAAAATTAGCTGTTTAATCCCTTGCCATTTACAAAACGATGAGCTGTATATTGATTCTCAATTACACGTGATTTATCCATTATTTTTGGAATTGAGATCTATAAATTGATTCTAAATTTAATGGTTGGCGCGTATGAATTTGTATTTTGATTTTAGAATTTCGTTTTCGTGGTTTTTGTGAGAAAACCGGACTGCCCATGGGTCATGGGTCGAACCAGGATGTAAACCGGGTAGAAGGGAAAGGGAGTTTGGGTTTATTACAGGTTTGGTCCCTCTTCATTCCCCCTTATTTCAGTTTTTTAAATAAACCTTTTCCCTCTCACAAGTTAGTTTTATTAAATGTCATTTTAAGCCCCCTAAGTTATATAACTATTTTATATTTCAAATTTTTATAAAATCTTTTATATATTATCAATAACTTAGGTTTTTATAAATTTGTATAAGACATCAAAATTTTATAAAATAAATTTAATGTCTTATTAATTATTATTATTATTATTATTATTATTATTTATTACATAATTAGATTTAAAACCAATACACTTATGTATATATTAGTTTTCATAATCTTTTTATTTATATGTATTTAAAGTTTGACTTGCAACTTATAACTTTAAACCTTTCAAATCATTATTTTAAAAAAATAATTTTTATAAGGTCTTAAGTTGTGATTTATATTATTATTATTACATTAATGTAATAAATGTTGTAAAATTGTTTGTTAAGTAATTTATATGATGATATATATACATATGCATATATATATATAGGTATTTCAAAGAATACTAGAGGTTTTGTTTTATTATAAATCGAGCACGATTAAAATGTTCAAAATCATAACGAAAGAACCCTGTGGATTACATCGCGTACCGCCGAGGCCGGTCCAGAGGGTCGTTGCGTACCGCTGAGAAATTCGGGAGTCTCGACTCCCGGTTTGCTTCGCGTACCGCCAAACTCTTTACCAAGGGACCTTCGCGTACCGCGATGGGTCCATTTTCTTGTTTTTCGATTTCGATGATTCAATTTCGCTCGTACTTGATTCCTAACGTTTATCCTAAACATCTAATGCATGTTTAGCACATAATCATATAATAGCACATAACCAATGATCCTTAGCTCAAGCGGTTGAGGGGAGGTACCCTGTGACTTCAATATTGGGGAGGTCAAGGGTTCAAGTCATGGCATGGACAAAATAGGGGTTCCATGCTAGGCTAGGGGGTTTTCTCTCACCTATGGTGGGTTTCCTCCTATGGGGTGTGGATATGATCGGGTAGGTCTATGACCCGTCAGTGATCCAAATTGCCGTTCAAAAAAAATATAATAGCACATAAGTTTGATCACCAACGTTCGTGAGACTCGTGTGTGTGTTTCGATATTTCCTCGAATTATCTTCGATAGTTTGTGTTCGTGTCTTACGAACCATTTGCATGCTTGATTAACCATAATCAACATGTATTGCACAATTCAATAATTCCCCGAATTATTGTTTTGTGTTAGTGTTGTGTTTGCCACACTTGGTTTCTAAAACCAATGTGCAATGTACGATTCGATATTTCCTCAAACTATCGTTTCATAGTTGTTTGTGTTTGACTCATCTAATTAAACATAATTAAATGAAGTGCAACAAGTATGAATGTGAAATGTAAAGAATGTAAGAGTCGCAATTTACCTGAAATTGTCGGGTGTCACAACTAGACCGTCTGGTCAAGATGGTCCGTCTTGCCCAGTCAATTCAAACCAGGCCATCTTCTTCCTATGTTGAACAATACGGGCCGTACTAGGCTAGACTGCCCGTCTGGTTCTTGTTCTGGTTTAAAATTAGATAATCAATACGGGTCGTTCTAGGCAAACGACCCATCTTGTTCTTCGTTCAAAACCCCAAATCCGAAAAAAAATCTTCTAGATTGATATTTAATAAATAAAACACCTATATTAATGATCTACGTAGCTAAACACATACATGTTGTCGTAAACTCGAAGATTATGACGGGGAGTATAGATTAATACAAGAGAGTTTGTGTGAGTTTTGTATGTGGTAAACATGGTTGTAAAAATCGGCCTAGGCGGCGCCTAGGCGCTAGGCCCCCGAGAACTGTCTCGATTTTGGCGTAGGCGGGGTCTAGGCGGCCTAGGCGGCTTAGGCATATTTTCATTTCTTTTTGACTTTTTTTTTGACTTTTTTCGACTTTTTTCTGGTAAAAATTGATCAATTTCATGATTATTTAGACATTTCTCAACCAAAAATCATTAATATGTCTCTGAAACATCGAATCCAGCTAGTTAACATCAAAATTCATCTCTAAACTTTGAACTCAGTGTTTAAGTTTGCACTTTAAAGTACTTTATTTAGTATATTTAAGTTTATTTTTTTAATTATTTGAAGTATTATATTAAATTATTGAAATTAATGTGTGTATATAATATATATTTGTAACATTACATATAAAAATTCCAATCCGCCTAGCACCGATTAATCCCTAGGCGGTCCCTCGCCGCCCGAATAGCGCCTAGCGACTTGTACAACCATGGTGGTAAATGTAAAAACGAAACTAAAAAGGTAATATAATTTTAGAACAATATGACCCGTATTGGTCAGTATGGCCCGTACTATTCAAATTTTGAATTTTTTTTCTTAAAAAAAACCAAATAATTCAATTTTATTACATTTAAAAAAAGAATCATTTACACATATACGTAATCCACCAACTTTATTCTATCTATAATTTTTGATATTCTTACAGTCTGTCATGATATATAAACTCACAGTTGGATGCGGCATCATTTCGGTAATGTCTCAAAATAGGATTTACTATTGGCATTGGATGATCTCCTTGTAATATAACATTAATGAAATGGACGCTAACATGAACTACGGATACAACGTTATGTCGCATTAAACCATTAACAGATATCCACAAAGGAAAAATGATTTGAGCACCTCGATTGCTAAAAAAGTGAACAATTACACCAAATCTTTGAGCAATTACTAAGCCTGTGTGCGACATAGGCATTCAATGTTGACTAGGAGCATGTGCTTTTAAAGTTGGATTACCACATGTATCTTTTTAAACTAAAGACATTTTTTGTCGCTCTTATTTGGAAATACATGTCCCGCAATGGTGGCCTAGTGGTAAGGGGGTGAGAATTTGTAACGGAAGTCTAGGGTTCAAAGCCCGGCACCACCCAATTTTCCCTGGGTCACGCGATTTACCTCCCTCATGTTGGTTGTGGGACCGGTCGGTGAGGGGCGCCTAATGGTGGCGTTCACCATTTTTATTTGACAATACCTGCGACAGGACCTTTTTTATCTGAGGTGGTTTGAAATTTATTTCTTTTGTTACGAAACTCATTTGTCCTATAACATCAATTTCTTCCTCTTTTAATAGTGTTGAGTTAGTTGTGTTAAGTTTTGTCCAAAATGTCTATCTCAGAGAGTGGTATATTCGTATCTGCATAATTTATAATTAATAATTATTATAATATACCAGTAAGTACGTGTGAAACATATAAGCTTTAGATTTAGTATTGCGAACCTGTGTTTAAGTATTTTGATATATAGCAAGCGCATGGCAACCCACAACTCATCCAAAGCTGGTGGCCGCACAACATATTTGAATCTCGCATAACCCTTATTTTATCTTTTCCTCGGCCAATAAATCAAGAGCTTTATCGGACACCTTTCCTCGAAGATTATTAAATATTGGTAGTTTATGATGGCCCATTGTTTTAATTAAGCTCGTTTCAAAATCGTGATACATTTTTACCTTATATAATTGCACGATTTCATTTACGAAATAGACAAATGAGGCAAGTATAATTCTTGTTAAATATCGGTTTTTTGTACGTTGACCAAAGTTGCGCGTTATATTGGTCCATGCTGTAACAAACATATCTCTATAACTGTTTAACCAGTTGTGTGTCAGATACTCAAGAACTCCTGAAATGAAACAAAAACCAATAATGATAATGATGATGGTATATGATGCTTACTTTTTTGTTGTCTTTGATAAGTCTTTCGTAAAGACGGTTGTAATTATAGTCGTATATTTTGCAGCTTTTGGAAATACCTTACGACTCACACTCATAACAGCAAGGTCTCAATTTGTTATGATAACACGTGGCTCTATACATTTATTCAACATACTCTTAACCATTTTCAAAACCCAGATGTAGTTCTCCTCACGCTCTCTGCTAACGAACACATGAGCCATACTAAACGTTTGGTGTGTGGAAATCATGCCAACAATTTGAATAAATGGAAGTCGGTACTGGTTCGTTTTATACGTCGCGTCCATCATCAGTACGTGTGGAAATGCACGCCACCAGCAATATGATTTTGGATGACAGATGAAAATGTCTTCCACGACGTTTGTTTCAGAATCTTCCCGTTTATAGTAAACATAACGCTAACTATGAAGTAGGTTTTCCAAAACTTGAATCAGAGTATCACCGAATTTATTCTTATCTTTCATTTTTTGTTGTAAATTGTATACATCTCTAGAGATGGATACGTTTGCAGGATTATGTTTCTTTTTGAAAAAAATGTTATAAAGATCCATGTGTTGCTCGGTCAGATTCTCAACCATGTCTTGTTCCTCCTGAGTGAATCTTCTAACATATGGATAACCCTCTAGATTTTGAGTAGGTTCATGATTGTGATTGTCATTAATCACCTGTAATATTCAAGATTCACGAACTTCGTTGTATAACCCTATTAGTTGAAATGGGCAACCGATTTTTTTTGTTGTCTAACCGTCTAAAGATTGCAATGCTATTATGCTCGCCACCACGATCACACATGAGCCAGACCTTGATAACACTGCCTGTTGTCTTTGATTTCTTCGTTTTTCTTTTGACTACAATGTAACCGTTGTCGAGTGCTATACTTTTCACCTACCATATGAGCGCTTTTTCGGACATAAATTACTGACATGTAAAAATAATAAATAACATAACTAGTATTCATTATATACAATAATAAACATCTATGTTTCAATTAAGTGTCCCTCGTTTGTTTCCTAGTCAATGTGTGAATCGGCCAGTTTTTCTTCATAAGTCGCTTCCGGGTTACTTTCTTTACTATCAGAATACACGAATCCAAAATCGTTTTGTTGCGCATATGATGCTTGACTTTCAAAACCGATATCAGCATTCAGATCTATCATGGCGTATGAATATTCAACAGGAGGCTCTTCATTCAAATCTGACACGTAATCGTTGAAAAAACTCCCACCCGAGAACGACATCGTTAGAAATTTGAATTTAGTATTAGAAATCTTTGAAAATTCATATGTTCATTTGAAACAATTGAAGTTTATATAGAAAGTTCAAAGTTACTCAAGATGGCCCGTACATATCAACACGGCCCGTCTTGATCCCAATCATTGTACTAGAATGTCAGCAATGTCAGGGGTGAAAAAGCAAGAAGGGCCGTACACGTTTGTACGAGCCGTCTTGCTTCAAATCATTGTTTTAGGATGTCAAGGTATGTTTGTCCGATGAATGAGACGGGCCGTACTGGTCCGTCTTGCTGTCAATCATTGTCATAGGATGTCAGAGGAATGTCTGATCGATGAATGAGACAGGCCGTACTAGGCACTACGACCTGTATTGGTGGTGTATTGTTAAATTTTGGAGTGTTAACTTAACACAACCTTGTATTTATCTACTAGGGACGCCAAGGGGAATCTAAATCTAGGATTTTTCACTAATCATTATGTTAATAACCCTTCTCATTTTATTCAGGCTTGTGACCGACAATAATAAAATAAAAGTTGTTTTTTTGATTCATAAACTATAAAGTTGCAAGTTTCCAACTAAATCAAGTTTTACAAGTTTTTTTTATGAAGTTATAATCGTTTCCTCTTCCCCTTCCCTCAAACCCTACGTAAATATTAGAAAAGAAGAGGCTTTTATTTGGATCCTTTTGTATAATTATTTTTTTCAGAACCCACAAATAAAAAAACACATGTCAAAAAAACCCAACTATACAAAAAAATTAAACAATTGGAGGCATTGTATTTATGGAGGGTCTTGCTTGGGTTGCTTTTTTTTTTTGACAGTGAATTTCACATGTAATATCTTAATCGAGCCCACCAGAAATTGCTTCCTCAGATGCCCTAGAATCCTATGAAATAGGTAAACCATTGTCCTACCATCAAGAAACCAGGACTATGTCTCAGATCGCCATTTGGCTTGGAGTGTCCTTTCATGCTTAGTAATGATCTCGAACCCGCAACCTACCAATTGGCAGGCCGAAGTGTAAACCAGTAGGCTGGACACTTCAGGACATTTGTGTTAATTGACTCATTGGGCTAGCCATAGTTGTTCAAGTTCTAGTTTTAATTGTTTGTTTAAAAGAATCTCTACTAGACATGGGCAAAAAAACCGGTTCAGTTTCCCAAACCGGTATTTGACACCCCTCAAACCGGTTTCACCAAAACCGGCTTCCAAACCGGTCCAAACCGCTAGTATGTAATATGTTTAACATCCTCGTCTCCCAGACCGGTTTCAACCCCTCCAAACCGGTTTCAAACATTCCAAACCGGTTCTATAGGTATGACGTCCTCATCTCTTAAACCGGTTTCCAAACCGAACCGGTTTTCACCCAAACCGGTTTTAATCTTCCGTTGACCAAAACGAATCGGTTCTCAAACCGAACCGGTTCTCAAACCGAACCGGTTTAGAGAAAAAACCGTTTTGTGCAACCCTAATCTCTACTAAAACTTTTAAAAGTTAAATTTAATTATATAAAGATATTATTATTGAGTTAAAATAATTTACGGGGTTGGTTGTAGTGGGGAGCTTGGGCGAAGTGAGAGAGGGACATAAATTTTTGAAACCCAAAATAAATGTTAATTATTTGGAAGCAAGGGGGGCGGAACCACTATTTTTAAGTAAAAATAATATTTCGACCGAAAAATTAATATTACGGACGGAAAAAGAGGGGGTGCCCTCCTTGCCCCTAGAAAGTTTCATCCTTCTCTTGTTTTGGTACGTAGGTTGATTAATATTATATACACTCAATATAAATATATAATTAGTTATTTATATGTTCAAGAATTTAAAGAGAGCCCATTTTATTAATAAATCATTCTAAAATTCAATTAGGAGATTAACAAATTTTATAAAAGCTTGATAAATTAATAAAATTTTTAAAACTTATAAAAGAGCCCAATTTACCCAATTAAGTTTATAACAATACAACTCACCAGAGTCAATGACAACATGTGCAATCGATCGATCCCACGCATCATTCAAAGCCGAAGTTTCCATAATCGCCTCTCTCCTTACCAAATTGCAGTTCACAACCCACGATCATTTTTAAAATTTCTTACTTATCATACCGACAACGATCACTAGTTTTGACAATTGTTTTTTTATGCCTAATGACTCCCAAAATTAAACCTATTTATTTTTTGTTTAAAATAGGGTAAGGTTCAGTTGTTAACACACCTTAATCATGTTAACCCAAGTAGCTGCGTCAAAATCAACCCATTTTTTTTGTTTTTTTATGTCCTTTATCATACACGTGCATTTAAGATTTTAAACAAGTGTGGGTTTGTGTTACACTATAAATATATGTTTAATGTAATGAAAACTTATATTGGTGTAAGATCCTAAACAAATATAAATTTGCAAATGCACATAAAAGAAGATATTATTATACATAAATAATAAAGATTATAAAAAAGACCAAAGATTTTAGCTAATATTGCCGTAATTAGTTGGTTACCATAATTATGGTGAGTTATTATCTGATCTGAGCCATACACACACACAAAATACATATACACATACATACTTATGAGAGGGAGAGAGCATAAACACACTTTAAACTATGAAGTTCAACAAACCTTAAACAATAGAGTTTTTAATGAGTGTTCAATTAATTGTTCATAACTGGTATGAGTGTTCATTTTTATATTCATCATCATTCATCTAGTGAAGATTTTTCTTCTTTATCAAGAAGATTGACATGACAACTAGTTTTTGGTAGCAACTTTATTGGAATCATTGGGGTCCTAAAATTTGATTGGCATATAATTCAATATAACACATAATCTATCCATTCTTGTAGAATGAGAATGATCATGTTGTGAGTGTATTTTCTTATTAACATTATTTTGAAGAACAAAGGTGTGATAATATCTCCCAAACATGAAGAGAAAACATCTTCATCAAGATGAAGATGTCTAAAGATATTATGTGCATATCTACTTAAGCAATTGCTAATTAAGGCTACTATTTTTATTATTTTTTTTTAAATTAATAACTTGTTGTCTTAAATTCATTTTATTAAATTTATTTTAAAATAAAAAACTATATATTTTAGAAATAAATATTTTTTTGAAAATAAAAATGTGAATTTAATTTATATATCTAATTGATTGGGAAAATGTTTTGGAGGGTTTTGGTAGTGTGAGGAGTGTATTTTCATATTCTTGATATGTTTATTAAAAACATGATATACTATTGGTGTAAAATTTTTAGAAAGTAGAAAAATTTAGCTACATTCCATATATTCATTAGAGGTGTGTAAAGTCAGTTATGAATCGATTATAGCCTTATTTTCATATACATAATTATAACAGATTGGCTAGTGATGACTAGGACAATTAATTGTTAATTATTAATTATGGGTTGGTTTTGGTTAATCTCAATTAATTGTTATAATATATGCATCACAAAATGGTTCAATTGTTGTGCTCCAAGCTTGGTGTATAGGTACCAAGCTTGTTTATGATATTTCAAGCTTAGTTTTATAAGAAAATACATAAAATTACAAGAAAAAACATAGAAATTTGCTAGAAATACATGAAAATATAAAAGGTTCGTCCAAGTTTTAGTTTATCCGATTATAAAGATACACTTTATCATACCATAATTGAATGGTCAGTTATATAGACACACACTTAATCATAACTGGTCATTCTGGTCGGTTTTCAACTTTTTTTATGAATGGCGAAGGTCTCAATCGTGTGAACCCACTGTTTTCAGGTCATGTCACAAAGGTCTAGTTATCTGGACCTCACATGAGTCACCACAACCACCACAGGAGAAAACCCCACTGGAAAAACCCCTGACCCCCCTCAGACCCCTTTTTCGCTGTGAGATGTATTTGAACCCAAGACCTCCTATTTGAAAGAATCTTGGGGTACAATTGAGGTAATGCTTAGTTAATTTATTAGGTTATATTCGTTTTCACTTTTGATTTGGTTTATGCTCACCCCTATTACCTCCACCTTCCTAAATACTTTTGGTAGATTTATTTTACATATTGACGATTTGAACTATCACTTTTCAGATCATACACCAATTACATGTTAAATTTAAACCATTTGTTATTTGGGAATCATGTTACCCACTACCCTTTTTTAAACAATAACCAGAATCGACCCAAATTAAAAAAGAAAAAAGAAAAAAAAAAAGAGAACTACTTTTGTAAACATTTTTTTAAAGCATAAGCTCGACTTGTAAGAAAACTTTCAAACTCAAGCTCTACTCGGCTAGGCTAGGCTCGACTTGTTTATTATTAATTAATTACTTTATTTCTTTTTATTATTAGTTATATATATATATATATGTCTTTCATATATAATAACATAATATATGTTATATTAATAAATTATATCAAAATTTTATATATAAAACAAATTATTTAGTGAAACAAAAATTATAAAGTTTGTTTAGGTCCACTAGCCGGTTCGAGCTCTACATGTTAAGCTCGAGCTCGAACTTGATAACTAAACGAACCATGTTTTAAGGCTCAGGCTCATTTAAACTAGACTCGTTCGAGCTTTTACAACAAATCCGTTTTAGAATTAACCAAATATATGGTACCTGTGTTTTAGATAAAGTAACATCTTTGTATACTAATATAAAAAGTTAAATGTTTAAGATATGTGGTTTATATTTGTAAGGAGCTTAGTCTCATTTGACATCCATGAAGAAGTTGAAACCCGGGTTTTTAAAGTTAGTGAAAGCCTCAAACTTGTAGCCCACTCACATGAATTCACATATTAGTGAATTTTGTTTTTAATAATAACTTTTGATAACACTTTAAATAGTAAAAGCTTATTTAAAAAACTAAAATATTCAATATCAAACCTATGTAATGATGCATATGTTTTTTTTTTGAATGGCGAATGTGTCAATCGTGTGAACCCACTGTTGCAGACCATGTCACCAATGTCTAATTACCTGGACCTCCCATGAGCCACCACAACCACCACAGGAGGAAACTCTACTGGGAAAACCCCTGCCTCCAAACCCCTATTTCACTGCGGGAAGAATTTGAACCCAAGACCTCCCATTTCAAAAAATATTGGGGTACCATTGAGACAATGTTTCATTGGTTAATGATGCATAGCTAGATTGTATAAATGGCCAAAGGCATGTTTTTATACATAAAACAATTTATAATAACTAACTGTTAGTTTGTTAGATTATAAATATTAGACAAAATTACATATTTCAACCTTTGTGTTTCTAATAAATAACAAATATCAACCTTTAACCATATTAATTACGCTAAATAACCTTTTAAGTATTTAAGTTGTTTTAACTTTCAACCTTTACATTAACCCCAGTTAGATTTACCAGTTAAATCTAGTCATGTGCAAAACATGTGATGGTATTCTAGGTATTTTGATCTTTTGTAATTTTTAAACCTAAAACCCACCCAGAAGTTCACGTGGTTCCTCCGTTTTCGGTTAGTGTTCACCCAGAAGTTCACGTGGTTCCTCCATCTTCAGTTAGTGTTCGAAACCTAGGGTTTTAGTCGTTATGATGGTGTTTTGTTGGTGTGGGAAACCGGCTATGATCAGAACTTCTTGGACATCACGAATCCAGGTATGAGGTTCTATGCTTAAATACTAGTAAATCTAACCTGGGTTAATGTAAAGGTTGAAAGTTAAAACAACTTAAATACTTAAAGGTTGTTTAGCGTAATTAATATAGTTGACGGTTAATATTTGTTATTTATTAAAACATAAAGGTTGAAATACGTAATTTTGTCTAAATATTATTTACTTTGAAAAAAAAAAAGTGAATGCTTACAATTCATTGAATCTGATTTTATAAATTATAGAGTTTTTTTAAAAGAGTTAAATTATTTTATTCCATGTGATTTGTGTCAAATTGTCGCTTTAATTTGGTTTATGAAATCTTGTCACTTCGGTCATCATATTTATTTAATTTTTGTTATTTCAGTTTAGGTGACTAACGATGTCCTTTAAGGTTTTTATTAAATGACAAAATGTCCTTGAATGGATATGACAAGTAGACAAATTACGTGGACGAATAGTGAAACTACTCATATTTATATTTTTGTTTATTTCTCTTTTTTATACCACTGTTTTTATCTCTTTTTTTTACATCAGTTTTGCACCTTATTGTTTCCTTTTTTAACATCGTTGTTTTTTTTTTTAGTTTTTTTTAACACTTTTTATTTGTTTTTAATGTATTTTTACACCTTTTTTCCTGCACTATTATTTTACGTTTCTTTTTTTATTTTTAATTTCTTTACTTTCTTTCTTACAATACTTTTTAACCACCTTTTATTATACCTTTTTTCACACTTTATTTCCTACTATACTTTTTATACTCATTTGTCATTTATTTCATTTCTTTACACCATTTTTACAACCTTATTACCCTCCTTTTTTTGTTCCCCTTTTATTCACACCACTTCCTTTCACACTTGTAAGCCTAAAGATCACAAACCAATGTTTCAACGTAAAAAGAAAGGAAGATATTAGATTCATGATGTATATGCATAAAATTAACATAAAAAAGATATGTCAAGTATATAATCAGATAAGCAGGCATTTGTTACCGAGTTATTAAGTTAGATAAACAAAGATGTCATCAAATCTCATACTTGTGAAAAAAAAAATCAACAATAATCACATACACCCATCCCGAATATTTCGAGTTTCTAGTATTCCTATTGACTTTGGTTTTCGTTATCACTTTTACTTCTTACACCTTTTTATTTTCCCTTTAATTATTCACACATCTTTTTACACTATTTTTACTCCTTTTCATCAATTTTTTTTTACCATTTTTAGGTGAGTACTGCGGACAACTTTTGTATGTCTATTAGGGATGGTTAATTATCTAATCAAAAAATATGTCCATGTTGGTTGGTCTTCTTTAGGTATACCGTATACGAGAGTAAAAGAAAACCATTGAAATATATTGGTTGAACATAACAAATTAACAAGTGAAGAAAAATGATGTAAAAAAAGCGAGGTCAAAGGGAAGGAGGAGGAGGATATTATAAAAAAATGTGTAAAATTGCGTAAAAAATATAAGTTAAAAATATATATGTAAAAATTGGTAAAATAAGAGTAAAAAAAATAAAGGTTTAAAAATGTTGAATAAAATGTGTAAGTGGTAAAAAAAAGAGATCTAAAAAAAGAATGTAGAAAAGAGGAATTTTTTTTTAAAGATAAAAGTATAACTGTAAACTTCACTTAGTTCTCATGGGTCGTCCAAATACGATTTCTGCCCAATGCCATTCTTATCACTAATGCAAAATTAACAGAAATGAAGGGTGGTGTTGCCTTAAATTAAGTTTTATAACCCCCATTTGTTATCAGTTTTAAATACGTATATTTACTATACTCGTTAGAAATTAATTGATAAAAAATCTTTCTATTCTAATAAACAAAAATAAATTTTGCCACATGTTATGTTCTCATGTTTTCTTACCACTTGTCATTTTTATACAATTTTATTAAATTCTCTATCTTAATTATTAATTAAATACATTCTCTCATATTAAATACTTATAATATAATATTAATGAGTAATAATATTATTTGTCTTTTTACATACAAGAAAATAGTTTTTAATAAATTAAAATAAAATATGTTTATTAAAAAGCAAACTTCAAAAAAAAGTCTATAAAATATGAAACTTTCTAAAAATCATTTTTTTTAAAGTTAGAAAAGTTAGTATTTTTAGAAAATAAAAGTTTAATAGAAAACAATTTTTAAAAATTAAATAAAATACCCTATAAATCATAGTTTTCAAATAATGGTATTTTTATAAACAAATGATGTTTTTTAAAACAAATTGCTTAAAATAATTACGTTCAACCAAAACTTATAAAAATGATAGGAAAAATTAAACTTTAGTTATTTGTGTTAAATGATATTATCAAATTAAGTTATTTAACTTTAATAATTATACATTATTTTCTTGATTTGTAACAATTAGTTTTTAATAGAAAAGTAAATGAATTTGTAACATCAATTAGTTCAAAAATATGTCTTTTTCAAAACAAGTAGGTCATGTATTATTTCTTTAGTTATTAAAAATTTAAATTATTATTTTATTACTTAAAATACTCATTAATAAGCAATCTACTTAATTTATAACAAATTGTTTATTTTTTTAAATTTTTAGTACTAATTATTTAATGTTTTATATTTAATCCGTATAATACACGGGGTAATAATCTAGTAATAGTAATAGATGTGCATAATTCCAAACAAAATATACCACATCATCCTACATATTTTAATAAATAAAGGGTCAATCAGTTCAATTTAAGGTTTAGTGTCACAAAAATAACAAGAACCTTTATTTTTTTATAGATATTTGAGTTTATATATATAATTGGGCTTAAAAATTGAATTGAGATCTAAAACTTTTAAGTACTTTTTGTCCACTAATATATAAGAGAGAGAGATTTTAATTTTTACAAAATGGTCTCGATTATGTTTTTTTGCTTTAAGCCACTACAAAGCTTGAGTTGGTCTTGTTTTTAGAAACAAATAATGCTCCTATATCACCCTAAAATTGATTCCTCGCTTCTCTCTATCTTATGACATTTTTAAAATTTTATTTTTTTTCTTCTTTTTCTTCTATTAAATAATACAATAATTTTACTTAATTTGTTAAAATAATATGATAGCATTATAATTCATTTTTTATATATTTATAAAAACATCTATAAAAATATATGATATATTATATTGAAAACAAATAATTTTAAAATTTATTTTTTCAAGTCTAATCATTGTTGTAAAAATTGGATTAGGCGACATCTTGGTGCTAGGCATCCATCTACTGTCTCGATTTTGGCCTAGGCTGGGCCTAGTCGGTCTAGTCAGATTTTTATTTTTTTAACTTTTTTGACTTTTTTTTGGTAAAAATGGGCCAATTCCATGATTATTTAGGCATTTCTCAACACAAAATCCTTAATATGTCTCTGAAGCATCGAATCCAGCCACTTAACATCGAAATCCGTCTCTAAACTTTGAACTCGGTGTTTAAATTTGAACTTTGAAGTTCTTGACTTAGTATATTTAAGTTTATTTTATAAAATATTTGAAGTATTATATAAAATTATTGATATTGATATGTATATATAATATATATATTTGTAAAAAATTACATATGAAAATTCCAATCCGCCTAGCAACAATTAATCTCGATTAATCCCAAAGCGATATCTCGCCGTCCGACTAACGTCTAGCGACTTCTACAACCATAAGTCTAATACATACGTTTTATAGACGAATGGCAATCAGGTAGTCTAAATGGCCTCCAGGTAATCCAAATGGTGTCCCATAATTGATTTTCTGTGCCCTGAAAGTCACACCTAAATGACGAAATTGCCCCTAAAATTTAGCTCTAACAACCATAATTGAAAATTTATTAGCAAGTTTGTACGTAGGATTGGAGATGCATGTTCCAACCTGGCCTAAAATGAAAAATTAATCAAATAGAAGTAGGTGTGATTTCTCGCATGATTTGAAAGTAACTTGACAAGTTTTGGTTTAGTATCAATGAGTTTAGGTCAAGTTTGGGTTGTGTCAATATGGGCAGATTTATGATTTGTTCTGTTTTACCCATTTATATGTATTTGATTATGTTTTTTGTTAACTTGGTTAGATGTTTAATGCTAAAAGTTTAATTAAAAAAAATTAACATGCAATTTTATAATTAAACGTAAAATTTATTTGTATTTTTTTTCTAAAAAATTATATTTATAAAAGTATTTATATCTTTAAAAAATAACAAAAATTAAAAAAATCGGGTCAAACGCGTCTTTGTGTGAACCCGTGAATATTTTGTCATATTCTGGTTTATATGCATGGCATAATTTTCAGGTTCAGATTGTGTTTAGATTTATTTTAAATTTCGGGTTTGTGTCGGGCTGATTTATCTGCTCATTTAACGTCCAGCGGAGATAAACAAAAGTGAAACATCTATCATATGCTTCAACTAGTTAAATGTTGCATTTTCTTTTCAATTTTTAACTTTCTTCTATCTTACTTAAGGTTCTTTCATTTTAAAAACCTAAAATTCTTAAAATACAATTAATATGGATCACAAGTTGTACATTGTGCCATAAAACTTGTTCATTACTTTGTAGCTTTAACTTTGTAAAAGGGAGTATTGTTTAGATAATGACATAAGGTTGAAGGCATATTTGTCTTTGCTTGTGATAGTCTAGGTTTATGTTTCCTCTTTTAATCCCTTTTCATATTCTTGGTTCAATGTTGGTCCCTCAACGTGAAAAATTTAAATTCAAGTTAGATTATTGGGTGGGCTTAAACGTAGGCCCAATTTAGGTCTAGTCCTTTTCAAGGTCTAAATCCTCAACCCAAAATGAGGATCAATTGTTGAATCTTGAAATTTTATATTTAAAGTAGAATAAAATAATACTAATTAGTAAATGATACACTATCTATCTATAACTAAGTTTATATTAAATATATAAAAGCATTTTATAAATCGGGTCTTGTATCGAATTGTTTGGTTAATGGCTTCGTTTAACCATAACCATCGGTTAAAGTCGATTTTGGTTAAAACCATTTATAATTCGGGTCTTGTATCGATTATTTTTCGTTTATGATTATATTATGCTCACCCATTCTTTGTTAATAAGGACAAGAAATCTATTCTCAAATTGAAGACTAGTAAAATACTAAAATAACGGCAATGAGCATTTAGGAGTCCATTTAATTCTATGTTTAGGAAATATATATCATTTAAGAAGTTTAATCATTCTGAATTTGTAAGATCCAATTTATTTAATGTTATTCGAAAAACTAATGTATTAGGTGATTTTAATAAATTCAATATATTGTAAACTAGTAATTTATATGAAGAATCATATGTTGATATTGTTAGTCATAGTTAATAATTATAAGTAACAAATAATGAACATTTAAAAGTTGTAAAATTGTATTTTAAAATAGTATATAATCAAAATCTTTTTATGATTAAGTTTTAATAAATTATTGCAAAAATAAAATATGTTTTATATATTTTGTTATTTATAATTATTATTTCAAAGTGTTTTTATAAGCAGATGTAATTTAGAAGTGTAAAATGAGTTTAGGATTTAAAGACAAAGTTGCACACGAAGCAGACAACTTGCCGCCCATTATGTACTCATTGTCACATTCTTATGGTCGTTGAAACGTCTGTGACGGCAGAATTTACTCATTGTCACATTCTTATCGGGAAATTTGAAGCAACGTTTCGAAATAAATTATACATCATTCGACTCGTATTCTTCATCTGAACAAAAGTCCTCAAAAATTCGTTCGAAATTCGAAAAAAAGTTAACGCCGTTAGGGTTTATTTGACGGCGGTCCGCCCCGGGAAAATATGTCGAAACTTTGGACCGTTATCGGGGATTTTCGTAGTTGGGACCGGCAGCGGCCAATGAGTCAAAGTTTGGATTATTTAAATCCAATTTGCCTTACGAGAATATTAAACTTATGTTTATTTTGTTTTGGCCACAAGCTTTGATTTAAATATGAAACTTGTGCTTACTAAACTTAAATTTCTTTTGTTTTAGCCAATATAACTTAATTAGTAACTATTTTGTGTTCGTTTTCACTACAAAGGTTTGACTATTACTATAGAGGAATAGTGTTTTCTATTTTATTTATTTATTTATTGTTTTTTTATCACTAAGGTTTAGATGGTGAACTTTAAAATTTTGAATTAGGATATTTTTGTTTGTTTCATTTTAGCCACAAAAGTTTTAGTGTTTTATTATAATTTTGAATTAGGATATTTTTGTTTGTTTCATTTTGGCCGCAAAAGTTTTAGTGTTTTACTAAAACTATTGTTTCTTTTATTTTGACCACAATAGTTTAAATAATAAACCCTTCGTTTATTTCTTTTTTGTTACAAAAGTTTGTTTATTCTAGATAGAGATCTAAACTTTGTTTCTTTTGTTTTGGCTGTATATAGGTTTAAATGATAAACTTTTGATTTCAATATTCTTTCGCTTCTTTTATTTTTGTCATAAAATTTTGAATAATAAACTTTGTATTTGTTTGTATTTGCTACAAAAGTTTGATTGCATTTGAGATTATGCCAAAATTCCCCGCACAGCATACAACCAACAACCTTACCCAGTATATTCTCACTTTTCAGTAGGGTCTGGGGAGGAATGATAGATACAAACCTTACCCCTATCCCAATTGGGATAGAGAGGCTGCTCCGAAAGAGTCCCCGGCTCAAAGTTATCGTTTGAAGTTGATCATCCCAATGATTTTAACGTTATTTTCACAAATAACTAAAATACGTTAAAATTAGTGCACTTTTACTTTTGCCCCTTAAGGGCCCACACATATATACATTATATGCGTGCACCGCAAATGGGGCGTATTCCCCGCACAGCATGTAGGGTGAAATCTAGTTACATTTATTGTAATAGTACTTCAAATTTCAAACATCTTGATTGTTGTAACTTGTATTGCAAGAATATCTTTGGTTGGGATTTGGAAGTATATATGGGCAAAAAAACCGGCTTCGAAACTAGAACCAATTACTCGAATTGAAACCGGTCCTATTCAAACCGGCAGGCATAAGTGATATGGTTTTTCATATAATACATAACTATAACCATAACCATAACCGGAATTACCAGAACCGGTTCCAACTAAATCCGGCCAAAACTCGAATCGAAACCAGAACTGATTATTAACTTTGTTGACAAAACCAAAACCGATTGAAATTGGAACTGGTTCTGGTTCAAAAAAAAAAAACTGTTCCGCCCTTCACCACACCGCTTGGGAGTTGGAAGTTGGGACGTGTTTTGGGCTCCCATATGAAACATTTGAGCCCAGTTAGGCCTTGTACATTTGACATAAGCTTTACTTAAGAAAACTGTTATTTTTAACAATTTGACTAGTGTAAGAATTTACTCTTGTTAATTGTTATGTCTCATAATCGTAACATTTTCGTTTTAGGTGAAGTCCATAACTACAATAAGTATACAATGGATCATCACCATGGTCCTCGTTGTCGTCGTCATCATCATACTTGTTAATTACTGATATGCAAATAGCAAAACAATTAGATTACATACGATAATTCGTTGGTCCAATGGGGTTAATTTGTATCTCGAAAAAATTGCAACTAGAGGTGCTTATGGTCACACTTTGAAAGTGCATGTGTTAAACCATGAACCAAAATTGTTGATTAAGTTCTTAACTTGTTTTAAATTAAAGACTACTGAAAATTAAAACCACATCAAACCGTATCTAGTAGTTAATTTCAGTTTTGTTTCACGTTTGGGGCTTACTTAGTCATCATGAAAAGTGAGAATTTGGTGCTGGTAAGATTTATCTTAAAATTACAACATTAAGTTCTTAAAATATTATAACATTAAGTACTTCGAAAATAAAAATGATTTTGCACGGAGGGTTTCTTAGAGCAAGTGTGGATTTATGTTGTATCTGTCAAGAACATGGTATATTATACAACTTACAGATTCCTTTAAATCTGTGATCAATAAAAGAACCATAAAGTAAATACTCAGCCAAGATCTTAACTATTACAACTCGATCTACATACGACACAACCCTAAATCAGACACATCAATATGAACATATCTGTATCACCGCTACCCAACGAGATATAACAAATTCAACCTAAGTACAAATGCAGATCTACAAACTGTACATGAAACTATACAAGATCAATTCACAAAGACGATTAATAGTCAACAAGAACTAGATGATCTACAAACCCTAATACATGTGTGTATGTGAAAATAAAAGTGAAAAGTCACATGACTTCTAACCTTCCATATCTTAACTCTTCAAATAATACATCTTGTCATATTTACATTTTAACATTTCTAATCAAAAGTCACAAGAAGATGCTATCTTATATCTCCTTTAATTAGCAAATCTTATATCTTTTAAGCAGCCATTGTATCTAGCCAGCAAGCCCATGTAGAGGTGGCCAAACCGGTTCCTAATGCCCGTCGGTTCCCCCAAACCGGTTCCACGAACCCAACCCGGTTCCGTACCCGGTTTCACTCACAAATAACCCTATTCGGTGTACCCGATTAGGGTAGGGTCCGGTTCCTGTTTAAGAACCGGTTCCAAACCGGTTCCACTTTTTTTACCTCGTTGACCGTTAGACGTGAACAAAATCCTAATAAAACATTAAACTAATCAAACCTTAAAATAATAATTAGTAAAACCCTAAATCTCTAATAAAACATTAAACTAATTAAACTTAAACTAATAATTACTAAACTCTAATCAAACCTTAAACTAATCAAACCTTAAACTAATAATTTATAAACCCTAATAAAACCTTAAACTAATAATTAATAAACCCTAATAAAACCTTAAACTTATTAATAAACCTTAAACAAATCAAAGATAAAACCTTAAACAAATAAAACCTTAAACTATTATTTAATTTGATTAGTTTAAGGTTTTATTAGGATTTTATTAATTAATAGTGTTAGGTTTGATTAGTTTAAGGTTTAGGTTTGATTTGTTTAAGGTTTAATTAGGGTTTATTAATTAATTATTAGTTAAATGTTTGCTAAGTTTAAGGTTTTATTAGGTTTGATTTGTTTAAGTTTAGGTTTGATTTGTTTAAGGTTTTATTAGGGTTTAATTAATTATTAGTTAAAGGTTTGATTAGTTTTTTATTAGGTTTGATTTGTTTAAGGTTTAGGTTTGATTTGTTTAAGGTTTTATTAGGGTTTTATTAATTAAATTGTTTTTTGTATTAAAAGTTATGAATTGGTTAATAATAACAAATGTTAAAAACAAACATAAATTCATTAATTATTTTAAGTAGTTTAAAAACAAAAAAAAAGTTACAAACAACTAATAAAACATTAAAATTAAAGATTTGTGTCGTTTTGTTGCGAACGATCGAAGTTAGCTTCAAATGCGAGTTCTTCGTCGGATAAGCCGTGTGATAAGCCTTCTTCAACTTCTTCGTCATGTACTTTTACTTCAATGGATGTTTTATCTTCGAGTGTTGTTTGATCTTGAATACGATCGATCGAGTCCAAATGATCCTTTAAACATATGCACATTTCTACCAACTCGGGAGTGAGCTTTGTTCTTAATGACAAGACCCTGCCACTAAGAGAAAATGCAGATTCCGAAGCTACCGTGGAAGCTTGGACAGTTAGTAAATCACGGGCCATGATGGCAAGAATCGGAAACTCGGATTTCTTTGCTTTCCACCAAGCCAAAATATCAAAATTGCGATATGACTCGGCCGTCATATCAAAGGGAAATGTATAAAGAGTATTGAGACTTTGAGAGAAGGAAACAAGAAAACGAAAAACCAAAACGAGAGATGGAGACTAAACAAGCACGTATAAAGAGCGTTTTTTGCGTTTTTTCGCGTTCGGGATTGCGTTTTGAGTTATGTGATCACTCCATACCACCCAATACCTATTTATACTAGTTTAGGGTGTTAAAAACGGCTAGATTCGAGCTCCAAACGGTCAAAAACGGCTAGAAATCGGTCTCCAACGTTTAGATCCATCCAAACGGCTATAACCGGTTCCAACCGGGTCCGGGTAGGAACCAGTTCCGGTTCGGGTCCGGGTACTAACCGATCGGCTGGGAAAAACTAAGAACTGGGTCCTAACTTTCGGGTACTACCGGGTACCAACCGGTTCTTGAGATTACCAAGTCGGGTCCTGGAACCGGGTTGGATGGCCACCTCTAAGCCCATGTAATAACCTTCCAATGAGCCCACCAAGCTTCTAACTAGTAGCCCAAACTCCATAACTCCAGGCTCCAGCTCACACAAAAATATCAACAATAAATTGGATTATAAAATTGTAATATAAAACTATATATTTTATATTTTTTAACAGCATCATTTTTGCTGCAAACTCCGTAACTCCATAACTCCAGGCTCCATCATTTTTGCTCCAGCTCACACAAAAATATCAACAATAAATTGCATTTTTAACATGAGGAGTGAGATTTGTTCTTTGTAATGAAATGATCATGTCACCAATACATATTTATACTAATTATTGGGGACTAAAATGCAAAATTTGGAAAAAAAAAACGGGGTAAAAACAGCTAGTTTCTTAAGTAACGGTAATATTAACTTTTAGGTCAACTATCCGTTAAAACCGGTTTTGTTCGGGTCGGTTTGTAATGGTCAAATCCTAAGCTGGTGGTGGGACCAGTTTTAGCCAAAGTGGTTTGGTGACCAAGTCAGGGTCGGTTTAGAAACCGGTTTAAAAATCCAAGGTCGGTTGTGGGACCAGTTTTTTTTTTTAGAGATTAGATTAAATTAATAACATGGGGTTTACAAGGTTTATATATTTGATCATTGATAAAAGAGCTCCATTCTTTCTCTTTCTTTCTTTTCTTTTTTCTTCTTTTTCTCCTTTTAACTTTAATTAACATTTTTTAATATTTTAGTTTATATTATCAGTATGTTTTCGCTATACTTCATCTAGGGGTGTCAATCGTGTCGGGTTCGCGGGTTAACAGGTTTTGGGTTGGTGGGTTGAATTTTGCAACCCTAAACTGACCCATATATTTATTCGTGTCAAAGTTTTCAACCCTAACCCGGATTGACATAAATTCGGGTCAACCCGAACCTGACCTGTTTAACCTGTTTATATAAATAAATCAAACTAATTTAAATACTGTAAGTTAGTTGTTGCTTGAAAACACATCAATAATAACGTGACTAGTAGTTGTGTATAAGTAACAAATAACTAATATAGTATTTTAACAAGAAAATTAATATTATTATAACTAAAAATATAATTATGTAATCATAATTATAAAGTATGAAATTTAAAATAAACCGGTTTGTATAGTTAACTGAAGAAAAAAAATTAAAATCATTTGTTAGATGAAAAAAATATACATTTTGTTACTTAATTAATTAAAGTAGAGTAAATAATCAAAAGAAAAACAACTAAATATATGTTACATGAAAGAAAAAATAAAAAATAATAATTTTGAAATCTTAAACGGGTTAACGGGTCAACCTGTTTATAAATGGGTCAACCCGAACCCTACCTATTTTATAAACGGGTCAACCCGAACACGACCCTTTTTTTTAACGGGTTATACTTGCCAACCCAAAACTTGATTATTTTCGTGTCGTGTTCGGGTCATGTTTCAGGTCGTGTCAGGAATTGTCACTCCTAACTACATCGAGTGTTTTCTAATTTTAACTTTTTTTGTTGTTAACAATCGTTATGTTTGTGTCTACAATCAGTCTACACTTTCAAGTACACAACGAGGTGGATTTGTAGATTCATTTTCGTGTTTTTTATGCTTATTTTTACAACTAACGGACATTTATTTTTATATGATTTTTAAAATGGGTTCTAAATTTATCAATTGTTTTTCTACATTATTTCGAACATATTTAATTAATAACCAGTAATAGATTTAAAACAATTATGATGTATATCTTTTATATATGACTTGAAAAATAAAGTTAAATAATATGTTTTTTGAAAAAAAAAATGTTATTTAAATAGTATATTTAATGGTTTTACGATTTTACGCATCACATTTTGTAGGTTTATGTCTTCACAATGCCTTACGCCCCATTTGTGGTGCATACATATAATGTATATATGTGTCAGTCCTTAAGAGGACAAAGTAAAATTACACTAATTTTAACATTATTTTACTTAATTTGTGAAAATAACGTTAAAAATGTTGGGATCATCAACTTTAAACGATAACCTTGAGCCAGGGACTCGTTCGGAACATCATCTCTATCCCAACTGGGATAGGGGTAAGGTTTGTGTCTATCTTTCCCCCAGACCCTACTGAAAAGTGAGAATATACTGGGTAAGTTTGTTTGTTTATGTCTTCACAATGCCTCGTGTAACAACCTACCAAGACGCATTTTCGTCGTATAAGACCACCCGGTACACCCCATGAGTGGGCGTTGGAGGGGCGTGGCACACCGCCCCCTAGGGGCGTGAGAGGGGCGTGGGAGGTTGGGCGTGAGGCGAGCAACGGCGTGAGTGTTTTCTTCTCCTCTCTTTCTCTCACAGACACACACACACACACATATTTTCCCTCTCTCTCTCTCTCTCACAGACACACACACATGTATATATATAAAGGAATGATGATGTGAAGTGAGTGGGTAATGGGGCATTTCCACTAAAATGGTGGGGTGAGTGGTTGTGGTGAGTGCTTATGTGGCGCCTACGTTGCGCATATGTGGAGTGATTGGGTCACACCGCACACCCAATAGTCTAATGGTGGTCACATACTACTTAAGAATTAAAAAGCGTTTTTTAACTATAAAACACATATTTTAAACGATCTATTCTTAAACCACATTATTTTTGTTTTTTGAGACTTGACAATCGCCACTTAGATCTCCCCATGTCCACAATGAGACATTGCCTCAATGGTAGGTCTTGGGTTCTGTTTCGGGTAAAAATTAACAAGTATAATTTTTAGCAAAACCGAATTAGTTTAGTGGGGAATTGTGTTTTACAATCAAGAAAACAGTTTATAATCGAAATTCACTAAAAATATCCCTGAGGATCCCTAGGGATATTTCAGAATATAAAATGAAATGAACAGCTTGCACACGAAATTTATACGAGGAAAAGCCATTAATCCCTTAGGATTGCCGGCATAAAAACCCCGGGAGGTGACAATCGTCACTCTGCCTTGTTCTTATTAATATAACAAAGTAAAAGTACAAAGAAAGAGCACAAAGAAAGAGCACAAATGATCGGTTGCTAAGTGTTGCAGATCTTCAAACGTGTATAATTCTGTGAATGCGATTGTGAGTAGTGAAAGAGTGATCAGATATGTGAAAAGTGACGTCCTAAATCGATCAAATGCCTCAATTTATAGTAAAATACAATTAACTATATTCCCGAATATCCCGGCGAGAATCTCGGAATCATGACCATGTCTTCAATTGTGGCAGCTACCACGTCCATCAAACGTGTGGAAGCGCTTCTGTCAACTATACTCCGAATCTTTAGGTCAAATCTAGTCAATATAACCGTTTGTGACTTGTTCTCCACTTGTAACCATGTTTACCACGTTTTCTTTGACTTTATCCCGACTTTTAGGGTAAAACACGTCCACAATAAGTTACCTGCAGGACTAAGTCAAGCTATACAGAGAAAAGATCGATTAGCAACTTTAGCATTCAGGATACTTAAGGATATTTGAGGATACTTGAGGATATTTGAGAATAATTAAGAATCCCGTATTCCGGATTATCCTCGGCTATCCCGAATCTCAGACCATAAAAATTGACCCACAACAATTGCCCCAAAAATTTTGTAAGTTGTTTTTTATAAATACAGCTTTAAAATTTTTCAGACTTAACATTTGTGAGGATTTGTCTTGATATTCCTTGAGATTTGGGATTTACAAGTATTCTTATCTCCATATTTTCTTCTTTAAAGTTATATGAGACATCTAAAACTTTATTGTTTAGGTTATCTTTTAAGCTAAAACCCATTATGTAGAACAAATTGTTGAATATCTTGACGCAATAGTTTGAAATATTTAGTGATGGTGCAAGGCCATATATAACTATGATAATTTTAAGTCTTATAAATAGGTCAAATTACTATCAACTCAGGTTTATTAGCTAGCAACTTATGTCCAATATCTTCTAATGTTTTTACACACTAGAATATCTCTAAATAAAGAGACTGTTTATACCTTAAAATAGACATATAGTTTAGGAAAACATACCAAATATGCTAAGAAAAAGCAATCTGAAATATCATTATATATTACAGTAGTTATCTTTAGCTATATATTATTATTGTGTTAGGTGGAGGAATTATGAGTTTCATGACAAAGCCTAACGTGTTAATTTTAACTGCTTTTGGTAATATAACAGCTAGTATTCCGGTTAATGTTATAGTGTTCATATTTGTTTATTAATTTTTAGATATCCTTAAATACTCTGAAGTATTCTGAATTTAATAAATACTACTGTTATGTTTGATTTAAGTTACATGTAACTCTTTATACGTCAAACATTTAAGTTAAGAATAGTTCTTTATAAGTTTTATTAGGTATACTTAGGAATCATTAAGAATAGTTCAAGCTAGACTTATCCTAATTCGACTAAGGTTTTAACTACATGAGTGATTATAAATAACTTAGACATATGTTTAAGTTTTATCATTTGTTTAGAGTTACCTTAGTACATGACGTAATTGGTAATTTAATTTAGCATGCCCCTAAATAGAAATGTGCATATGATATATAACATATTCCTAAATAAAAATAAGTACAATGCATACTATCAGGCATGAGAATATATAGAAAATAATTAGAAATAAAGAATAGTTAAGAAACAAATACCAATTTTTCGAGATAGTAGGTTTAGTTTGAAATCTTCTTTGTTCCTGTCAAACATAAAAAAGAATTTCATATCTGAATATCCCCAAATATGTTGCGATATTCCTAAGTATCCTTGAAAGTCTGTCCTGCATAAACAGAAAAACAAGAAAACTTGGAACAAGCCCAAGATACAGCCGACAAGGCCGATTATAACTGGCGACTAAGGCCAAAATTACTGGTGCCTATGGCCGGAATACTGGCGACTATGGCCGGAATACTGGCGACTAAGGCCGAAATAGTGGCGACAAGGCCGAGAGATACTGGCAACTAAGGCCGGAATACTGGCGACTAAGGTCGGAATACGGAGGATCCCTGGTAATAGTCTTTGAAAATGAAATTGTCAGCCACTCATGCGTGTACTGGTCCCAAAATCTCCAACTATACCAGGACATTTCGGAGGATCCTTAGTTATAGCCCTCGATAATGAAATTGTCAGCCACTCATGCGTGTACTGGTCCCATTATCTCAGACTATAATAGGATAAACGTGCGCAACTGGCGAGGGCATGAGCCCTAAGTCTTCATGAGAGACAAGAGTCTCTTGAGTTTTGATTTCAGGTCAAAACTTTGCAGCTGGACATAAAGTCAGTGCGGGTCTTGATCAAGTTCTGATTTCAGGTCAGAACTTGGGTTAAGACATAAAGTCTCATCTCTTCTCAGCAAGGGTCTTCTACAGTTTTGATTTCAGGTCAAAACTTTGCAGCTAGACATAAAGTCAGTGCGGGTCTTGATCAAGTTCTGATTTCAGGTCAGAACTTGGGTTAAGACATAAAGTCTCATCTCTTCTCCTGCTATACCTACAAAACAATAAGATTTTTGCATTGCTGCAGGGGTCTTCTATAGTTTTGATTTCAGGTCAAAACTTTGCAGCTAGACATAAAGTCTGTGCAGGGTCTTGATCAAGTTCTAATTTCAGGTTAGAACTTGGGTTAAGACATAAAGTCTTATCTCTTCTCCTGCTATACCTACAAAACAATAAGATTTTTGCATTGCTGGGAATCAGGATTCCTGATGCCCCTCATATGCTTGATTAGTAGCATGATAATTAGGAATATACAAGAATATATAGGCATATATAAGAATATATCAGAATATTTAATGTTTAGATTATAGTGTGATAACATTTTATGGTTTGATACCACAAGTTTTAAATAAAATATAGCTTAAGATGAATGGCATTCCAAGATCTTGGAAAAGGTTCTCCTTCCATGTTGTTCAACTTATATGCCCCTTTTCCAGCTTCGGATTCTATCTTATAGGGTCCTTCCCATTTTGGAGCAAGTTTTCCATTGATTGGTGGTATTCTGAATTGCCTTTTTTAAAACCAAATCACCAACTTGAAATCTTTGTATCCTAATATTCTTATTATAGGATTTAGCTATCTTTTGTTGATATGTTGCCATCCTTATTCTTGCAATATCCCTAAGTTCATCAATAGTATCTACATCCTCAGATAGTATTTCCTTGTTGGATTCTAGATTTTGCAAACTTGATCTTGCAGTAGGGACAACCATTTCAGTTGGGAGAACGGCTTCAGAACCATAAACTAAAGAAAATGGTGTTTGACCGATTGCATTCTTTGTGGTTGTTCTGTCAGCCCATAGAACAAATGGAAGTTCTTCAGCCCACTTTCCTTTCCTAGATCCCAACTTTTTCTTAAGGTTGTTAATTATAATCTTGTTGCTTGATTCTGCTTGACCATTAGCTTGAGGATGAACAGGTGTAGAGGATCTTTATGCCCCAGCTTTCACAAAAGTTTGTAGTCCATTTGCCTATGAACTGAGACCCGTTGTCACAAGTGATTTCTGCGGGTATCCCAAATCTAGTAAGGATATTTCTCTTTATGAATGAGATTACTTCTTTTTCTCTAACATGCACAAAGGCTTCAGCCTCAATCCACTTTGAGAAGTAATCTGTCATAGCAAGCATAAACACTTTTCCTCCGGGTGCTTTGGGTAATTTTCCTACTATATCCATTCCCCATTTCATGAATGGTCATGATGAGACTATTGGATGTAGAGGTTCGGCTTGTTGATGAAGTATATTGCTATGTCTTTGGCAAGCATCACACTTCTAGGAATAAGACATTGCATCTCTCCTCATGGTCGGCCAAAAGTATCCTGTTCTGAGGATCATTGAGAATAATGTTCTTCCCCCAGTATGATTTCCACAATCTCCTTCATGGATATCTTTCATTACTTCCAAACTTTCCGGTTTCTCCAAACACCTCAAGTATGGGCCTGATACTGATTTTCAATATAAAATATCTCGTATGATTGTGTATCTAGATACTTTAGCTTTAAAAGCTCTAGGATTTGTTTTTTCATCAGGTATCTTTCTAGTTTGAAGGTAGTTCTTAATAGGGATTGTGGCAATCCAGCAATTCCGGATTAACCCCATTAACCAAAATTTAACAGAAATTGTACGAAATCACTAAATAATCAACTAGAAGGACTTGAATTGAACAAAATTGGTTTATAAACATTTAAATTATGGGTATTAAGGTTGAAACTTTACAAATAGGTCAATTTTTGACTTGTAAAGTCAAAATTTGAGTGGCTTATCAAGTAAAAATCCGAAATTCCTCACAATTCGACTTGTAACTGATCCTTAACCATTCTTAATCATCATATTGATGATTATCATCAATAATTAACAGTTATAATAGACAATAATGCCGAATTGAATTCAATTGTAAGCCAAAAAGGCGAAACCGTCACTTGCATAGGTGAAAACCATACAATTCGGTCACAAGCTCCACATTTGGAGTTACAGAAACCATAATCGGCACTTTCAGAGAGGAATACAACCAACAATTAGGTCTCAAGGTGTTCGGATTGAAGATTCGATTGGGAAGAGGCCGAAACTAGGGCTTGAATTGGGACTACAACAATTCGAAGTCAAAACAGGTAATGCTCGACACCTACAACATCTAAAATGGCCGATTAAGTGTACCCCTATGTTATTTTCGGCTGTTATCATCAACTTTACTGATTTCGAATTCTAGGGTTTGTTATATGAACGAAATTGGGGTTTGGATTGAGATTGAGTTCAAAAACGAAATTAATTGTTACTGATAGTTTCAGAACATGCCGATTAACAAAACCCATATATCAATTTCATCACATTATAACGAATTGATTAAGTTCAAGTTTCTAGGGTTCTTAGAGAAACCGATTTAGGGTTTTTGATTCAAACGTGTTTCAAACTCAAATTAAATCCTACAGTAGCTTCGTGGGGTTGCATTGAACGAAATCCCTAGGTTACTTACATCTAACAATAACGAATTGTTCATGATCGAATTTCTAGGGTTCTTGAAGCAAACGGTTTGGGGATTTTGATCAAGAAGGGTTCAAAAATCAAATTAAATGTTACTATGAGTTTCAGAAAATGCCGATTAGGAGTAACCCTTTATTAATTTTGTAAAACAAAAACGAATTGTTAGGTTTTGAGTTTTAGGGTTCTTCATGAAAAAAGTTTTTGGCGATTTGATTCAAAAGAGTTTTATAGTCGAATTAAACTTGACAGTGAGCTTCGAAATGCATCCTATAACAGAACCCAGGAGTGGTGAAACCTATCCCGGAAGTACCGGCAATTACTCACAGGATATCCAGATTCGCTCCACCTATATGCGATGCTGAGATCCCGAAAAGATTTCAGACTCCTACTATGAAACTATACGATGGAACTACTGATCTAGAAGAACATGTAGCTCAGTATAGAGAAAGAATGGAAACGAACTCCATTCCCCCATATTTGAAAGAAGCTTGCTTATGCAAGGGATTTGGTTCGACATTGACAGGAGCAGCCTTAAAATGGCTACTCAACGTTCCTCCTTATTCAATTACTTCTTTTGCTCATTTGATTAGTTTATTTAACAATCAATTTTCATGTAGTAGGACATTTGAAAGATTAACCAGTGATCTCTACAGAATAACTCAAGGATTGGATGAAACTCTAAGGAGCTATGTCAACAAGTTTGGCAGAGAATCCTTGGATATCCCTAATCTTGACATCACTACGGCTGTTCAAGCATTTAAAATGGGATTATAGAAAAACTCACCTTTTTATGATGATTTGGTTATGAATCCTTGCAGGAATATGGACGAAGTCCGGAATCGAGCACTGAGATTCATAAGGTTGGAAGATGATAAAGAGATCCAGAAGAGGATTAACACTACTCCTCCCAATGATCAAGGCAAAAGAAAGTTCGATTCACCCGCCAACAAGTCATTCAAATCCAAGCCATACTACAAGTCTGACAACCACAAAGTCAACTCTATAGACGATGACGAGGATGATGAAGATTATCCCAGGATATCTGAATACTGTTTTTCTGTAGATATCCCTGAACTAATGTGTGCCATGCAGGATTTAGGTGAAAAGGCTAGGTGGCCTCCTAAAGATAAGAAGTTTGCTACAAAGGATAAATCCAAATGGTGTGCATTTCATGAGGATTTTGGACATATTACCGAAGATTGCATTGCTTTGAGAAAGGAAATAAGCTATCTACTTAGCAAAGGCCATCTCAAAGAGCTTCTCGGTAAAAAGAAGGAAAGGAGACAGGATCCTGATGGATTCCCAAAGAGAGCCGCATCCCCACCTAAGGATGCTAAGGTAATAAACTTTATCTCTGGTGGATCTGACATATGTGGTACTTCTTATTCTGCAGCCAGAAGACATGCTAAGGAAGCTAAGATGGAGAATGGAGAAAGACCCACAAAGACTTCAACAATAACTAAGGATACTGTGATATCCTTCGAAGAACAAGATCGAGAAAACATCATAGATCCTCACCATGATGGGTTAGTAATCACTTTATATGTTGCTAATCATTATGTGCGCAGGATACTCATTGATGGAGGCAGTTCAGTAAACATCATCCAATTAGAGACACTCAAGAGGATGAATATCCCTGAATCTGAAATAACCACCAAGTCTTTGGTACTAGTCGAATTCAACGGAGAAGCTAAAGCTACCATCGGTGAAATTAAATTACCAGTATACATCGAAGGGGTAAACTCTATGCAACGTTTTTGTATTATAGATTCTTTATCTTGTTATAATATCATATTAGGAAGACCTTGGATACACGATATGAAGGCAGTCCCTTCAACATATCACCAGTGCGTCAAATTACCTATACCATGGGGAGTTGTGAAGATCGATAGCGACCAGCAAGAAGCTAAGGAATGTTACTCTTCTTCGATGAAGGCGACGACGAAGCCACAATCGACATAGCAAACAAAGAATAACCTTGGGGATAATCAGGAATCCCGGGAAAAGGAAGTAAAAGAAGTACTACTTAATCCTGAGGATCCCGAAACAAAGGTTCTCATAGGAACCAATATCCCTAAGGATATTGAGATGAAATTGATTTCCTTCCTGAAATCAAGAATTTCTACCTTCGCTTGGAGACACGAGGATATGACAGGGATATCCTCAGACGTAATCACACATAAGTTAGGGATAGATAGAAGCTTCAAACCTATCCACCAAAAAAGAAGAAAATTCGCTCCTGAGAGGAATACAATCATCCAAGAAGAGGTGGAGAAACTTCTCAAAGCAAGGATGATTAGAGAAGTAAAATTCCCGAGATGGCTGGCCAACGTAGTCGTGGTTCAAAAGAAGAATGGAAAGTGGAGAGTTTGTGTAGATTACACAGATCTAAACAAAGCTTGTCCTAAAGACCCGTTTCCATTACCATACATAGATTCAATGGTAGATGCTACAGCAGGCCATGAAATTCTAACCTTCATGGATGCATCGGCAGGATTCCAACAAATCCAAATGGAGCCTTCGGACCAAGAAGATACTGCTTTCATGACGCCCACAGGGATATATTGCTATACAGCAATGCCATTTGGCTTGAAGAACGCAGGAGCTACTTATCAAAGGCTTGTCAATATGATGTTTAAGGATAAGCTGGGGGAGACAATGGAGGTGTACATTGATGATATGGTAGTCAAATCTAAGATTACCAAAGATCATCTTCGGGATCTCCAAGAATCTTTCGATATCCTGGATCGATACAATATGAAACTTAACCCTTCTAAGTGTCATTTTGGAGTAAGATCAGGAAAATTCTTGGGATACATGGTCACTAAAAGAGGAATAGAGGCCAGCCCAGAACAAATCCAAGCTATCCTGAACCTCAAATCCCCAACTAATGTAAAAGATGTACAAAGGTTGACAGGAAGAATAGATGCTCTTAATAGATTTATCTCAAGATCTTGTGAAAAGTTTAAAGGATTCTACGATATCCTTAAAAAGAATAAGAAGTTTCAATGGGACAAAGAGCATGAGAAAGCACTGCAGGATTTGAAAGAATACTTATCCTCAGCGCCACTACTTATGAAACCAGAAGATGGTGAACCACTATCACTATACTTAGCAGTATCCCGAACTACTGTAAGTGCAGTGCTAGTCAAAGACTATCAAGGATCACAACATCCAGTATACTATGTAAGTAAGAGCTTGTTAGATGCAGAAACTAGGTATTCCCACATAGAAAAATTAATCATAGGTCTAATTATGGCATCAACAAAGCTTAGGCACTAT
This sequence comes from Mikania micrantha, assembly GCA_009363875.1. Lineage (NCBI taxonomy): Eukaryota > Viridiplantae > Streptophyta > Magnoliopsida > Asterales > Asteraceae > Mikania > Mikania micrantha. The sequence goes on from CM018688.1 coordinate 16,392,930, forward strand.
TTTGAGACACATAGAATACACATTAAAACGAATTATCCAATTAAGTCAGTGTTAAGAAAACCTGAGTTATCAGGAAGAATGGCCAAATGGTCTGTAAAACTTTGCACTTACGATTTAGTTTATGAACCAAGAACAGCAATAAAGTCTCAAGCACTAGCAGACTTTGTGGCTGATTTTAGTAGTGATATTCAACCAGAAGTAGATTCGGAAGTTAAACTTCTTGATGAGGATACTGGTGAATGGACTCTACACACTGACGGAGCCTCAAACGTAAGAGGGACAGGTTTAGGGATAATACTAAAATCGCCACAGGGGGACATAATACCCCAATCAATCAGTTGTGAGTTCCAAGCGACTAACAATGAAGCTGAATATGAAGCTTTGATAGCGGGACTCCAATTAGCCAGGGATATGAACATAAGACATTTCCACGTATATGTTGATTCCTTACTGATAGCTAATCTGTTTAATGGTTCTTATATGGTTAAAGGAGATAAATTGGCAAAATACTTAGAGGTAGTTAAAGATATAGTGGGATATTTCTATACCTTTGATATCACACAAGTCCCCAGAGAAGAAAATGATGAAGCAGATACATTAGCAAACCTAGCATCATCTCTGAAAATTTGTGATGATGTCAATATTCCTATCCTACATATCCTGAATCCAGCTATAGATATAGAAAATTCGAATCATATCCTTAAACCACTAGAAGTTGATACACTTAAAATATCCTGGACTACACCTATTAAAGAATATCTCCAAACAGGAAAAATACCCGATGGAGAAACAAACCATCGAGCCTTTAAAACCAGGATATCTAGATACATAATTATTCGGGATATCCTATATAGAAAATCAGTAGCCGGTCCATACTTAAAATGTTTAGAAAAACCAGAAACCTTAGAAGTAATGAAGGATATCCACGAAGGAGATTGTGGAAATCACACTGGGGGCAGAGCATTGCTTTCAAAAATCCATAGAACAGGATATTTTTGGCCGACTATGAGGAAAGATGCAATGTCCTATTCCCAGAGATGTGATGCTTGTCAAAGACACAGCAATATCCTTCACCAACCGGCTAAACCTTTATACCCGATAGTCTCATCATGGCCATTCATGAAATGGGGGATGGATATAGTAGGAAAATTACCAAAGGCACCAGGAGGAAAAGCATTCATGCTTGCCATGACTGATTACTTTTCAAAATGGATTGAAGCTGAAGCCTTTGTACAGGTTAGAGAAAAGGAAGTAATATCCTTCATAAAAAGGAATATCCTGACCAGATTCGGGATACCTGCTGAGATTACCTGCGATAATGGATCTCAATTCATTGGCAAAAGAACTACCAACTTTTGTGAAGCATGGGGGATAAAAATGATTACTTCCACGCCAGTACATCCTCAAGCTAACGGTCAAGCAGAATCAAGCAATAAGATAATCATAAACAATCTCAAAAAGAAGTTGGGATCTAAGAAAGGAAAATGGGCCGAAGAACTTCCATTTGTCCTATGGGCAGATAGAACTACTACAAAAAATGCGACTGGTCAAACCCCATTCTCATTAGTATTTGGTTCAAAAGTTGTACTCCCAACTGAGATGATTATCCCTACTGCAAGAACAAATTTACAAACTATAGAAGCTAATAACGAAATATTATCTCAGGATATAGACACCATCGATGAATCTAGGGATATTGCAAAAATTAGAATGGCTGCCTATCAGCAAAAGATAGCTAAATCCTACAACAAGAATATAAGGATCAGAAGATTCCAAGTAGGTGACTTAGTTTTAAGAAAAGCATTCCAGAATACCACAAATCCAACGGACGGGAAACTTGCCCCAAAATGGGAAGGACCTTATAAAATTGATTCCGAAGCTGGAATGGGGGCATATAGATTAATTACTATGGATGGTGAAACTATTCCGAGGGCATGGAATGCTATTCATTTAAAAACATACTTTATATAACTTTCACTGGAATTTTTACTCTAAATTTACATAATTATCTTTCAATATTCCTGTATACCCTTACTGTCATATCCTGATATATATATTCTCAATTTATCTCGACACTAACTCAAGCATTGGAGAGGCTTAGGGATCCCTAATGCCTACCTTTGCAAAACTATTTTATGTTTTGCAGGAATAGCTAGAGAAGATACGAGGCTTTATGTCTCAGCCCAAGTTTTGACCTGAAAACAAAACTTGATGAAGACTCCGCACTGACTTTATGTCTAGCTGCAAAGTTTTGACCTGAAATCAAAACTCAAGAGACCTTTTGAAGATTAAGGGTTCATACCCTCGCCACTAGCGCACGTATATCCTGCTATAATCCAAGATAATGGGACCAGTACACGCATGAGTGGCTGACAATTTCATTATCAAGGGTTATAACTATGGATCATCCGTAATATCCCGGTATAGTTGGAGATTTTGGGACCAGTACACGCATGAGTGGCTGACAATTTCATTTTCAAAGACTATAACCAGGGATCCTCCGAATTCCAGCCTAGTCGCCAGTATCCCGGCCTTGTCGCCAGCATTCCGGCCTTAGTCGCCAGTATCTCTCGGCCTTAGTAGCCAGTATTTTCGGCCTTAGTCGCCAGTATAATCGGCCTTATCGCCAACATTCCGGCCTAGTCGCCAGTATAATCGGCCTTAGTCGCCAATATCTCTCGGCCTTAGTCGCCAGTATTTTCGGCCTTAGTCGCCAGCATAATCGGCCTTAGTCGCTAGTATAATCAGCCTTGTCGCCAGTATTTTTGGCCTTGTCAACAGTCTAACCGGCCTTAGTCGCCAGTATATTGGGTTTGACCCAATATTTCTTGTTTGTTGAACATGTGCAGGGAAAACTCTTTAGGATACTTTGGGATGTAACTTCTACTTGGAACATGCTTAAGGATATCGAAGAAATGGATTCAAGTCTCGATAATCTTTCAGGATATTATACAAGTATGGTCATAAAATGTCCAAAAAAATTAAGGTACGTAATTCTTACATTATCCTGACAGGGATAAGAAGAACTTCGAGAATAAATCTACTCATTCGAGAAGTTGGTATTTATTTCTTAACTTATTAATATCTTTATTTTTAACCATTCTTAGCAAATACCTGATCCTGAAGTAAAGCCTTGAATAAATGTTTCTAATTTTCGAATTCATCTACAAACTAGAATAATATCCTCGATATATTTTTACAATTAGCATTCTAATTAAACATGGTTTTCAAATATCCTGAACACAAATGAATAAATTACAATGGGAATGATTTGATTAAATGAAATTTCTTGCAAAACATAATTGAACAGAATATCCTAAAAGCATTCATTAATATTACTAGGTCAAAAGATCAACAAAGTCAAATCAGTACATTAGGCTTCGCCATGAAAACACATGGTCCCTCCACCCAATATACTGAAAATGTCAAACTAAAAGAAAACTAAGAAATTTTAGGCTTCGCCATGTAAACACATGGTCCCTCCGCCTAAAATCTCAAAAATTGTATGCCCATCTAGGGACTTAATATCAGAATATTGTTTAGAAAACTACATACCAACATACCAAGAACCACAAACAAAATGGGCTCAGACCTTATCAACTCTATCTTCATCGCCCATCACCGCACCAGCATCGCCTTTATCAGCACCGATATCCTCACCTTCTGCCACCTTACTGGTCTCAACCACGCTCGCCGTCTTCGCCGCTGCATCAGAAGTCTCCGCTATATCCCCAGTCAGCTTGTCCAAAACCTTAACCCATTCAGCAAGGTCCTTGTCCCACAAGTCCGAGCCTTCTTGTTTTGACATTTCTGCCATTTGGATCTTCGCCTTGAGAATAGCAGCAGCAGCAGACTTCTTAGTTCCCTCAATGATTTCCTTCACCTTCAGCTTGAGGGCGGCATCATTATCCTTGACCTGTTTCTTGAACTTTAAGGCCTCCTTCTCATAATGCCCAGCCTTGGCAACAGCGATCTTCCTTTGATCATCAAGGTTCGATTTGCTTTTCATAGGCTTCTTTCTCGCTGGATATCTTTGAGATGACCTATGCAATAAGGATAATATGAGGATATAATCACTTGAAAATCAAGATCATATAAAAGTCTACCTTGTGCAGAAGATCGACAGCAGGGAAGTCAGGGATATCATCCACATTGATAACATCAGTACCCTTGCGCTTCTTCGAAGTCTTTGTTGAACGAGTATGCATGATCCTCGCCTTGGGGGCAACCGGGCTGATTTTCTCTTTTTTGATAGTCAAGAAGTCAGTGAGGTCCTCAAGATCAAAAGCTGATTCTAAATAAAAACAAAAACATAAAAACATTGAAGATTAATCAAAAACTTGAAACTAACTTCAGGATACCTGATGTCATTTGGGCTTGTGATTGTTGAGAAGAAGCACTGTGAGATGCAGATGAAATAGGAATATCCTCTCTGGATGATGGTGTGAATTTCCGTTCTCTCTCTCCAATCCTCGATAAAGATTGAATCTTTTGTTGAGTATCCTGATTCTCGGCAATGAGTGATTCAAACTTCGGTGCTGGGACATAACAATAAACAAAAGTGGTTAATAAACATTCAAGTGACAGAAACCGAAAATTAAAAAATCCTACCCTTTAACAACCAACTAACTGGAAGAGAAACTCCCCCAGAAATAAAACTTCTTTTCACATCCACTCATCTTCATTCATGGTGATCCCATGAACCAAAAGAGGGGCATTAGTTCGCCTTTGGAGTAAGAAACGAGAATACCCGTGGGTACGAAGCTGATATGATGAGGAAATTTCGGCAACACCAATCTTGAAACCATATTTATGGTTCAATTTGTGAAGAGTGATAAGCAGTCGCCAACCCATTGGCATAAGTTGAGGATAACATAGACGGGTAATCCGAAAGAATTCGGAAATCAGAGTGGGGAAAGGAAAAAGATAAACCTAATGAAAAGGGGTAATCAGGAAAACAAACCCATTTGCTGGAACTGTGATCGGCTTTCAAAGCAGGATCGTAACGACGAAATACAGTTTCTTCAGGAAAGGCTTGGGAGAGTTGCATAACTTCGATATGATCATCGTCGAATGTGCATGCGTTTTGATCAGTGTAAGGAAGAATATTCTTATCAAGGAACTCACTCGCTTCGGAAGGAGAAGAAGAATGTGACATTTTACTTAGTTAAAAATCAAGAAAAAACAGAGGATTCGGAGTAAAAACTTACCGGAGAAGACGATCAAAGAAGATAAGTGATTAGAAAGGAAAGACGTGTGATCATTATATGCAGAATCTCTGACACGAAAACAGTAACCGTTATCCCCATCTAAACTGTCCATTTAATCAAGAAACCGTCAATTCAAATTTTAAAATTTGAATTTTATCTTTAAAATTTTACAGCTGTAAACCTCAAACTGTAAAATTAGGGGCAATTGTTAAGCGCAGAATAATCCCACTCGGAATATTTCAGGATCCGGGATATTTCGGGATCAGGGATATTTAAAGGATATGAATGTTACTAACAATTATCTCTGTTACTTAACCTTTGTTGCGAGATTTCAGGAATTGACAGGTTGTCTCATAGCTGATCCTGATATCACGGAAACGTGCATCAATTGCTTCAACTTAAACAAGGAATCCAAGAGAAATCTATGCGGATGATTTGAAAGAGTCGTCCACGATTGGAAAGTGCCGGGATATTCGGAACTACCTTATGAACGTTGTCAAACGTCCTTTTTTAGATTCTTTGTATAAATATCGAGGTGATTGATCGATATAGGACACGGCTGACTTAGAGAACACACACAACACTCATTGAAGCTAATCTAGCATCATAGAATCGATCATATTGCGCTCTTTGTTTGTATTTACTTATTTTGATTGTTAATAAAACTAGGCAGAGTGACGATTGTCACCTCCCGAGGTTTTTATGCCGGCAATCCTAAGGGATTAAGGGTTTTTCCTCGTATAAATCTCGTGTGTATTGCTGTTTTTTCTATTTGTATATTCAAATATCCCCAGGGATATTCGGAGATATTCTGAACACATATTCATTATACTTAACATAATTGTTTGTAAAACACAATACCCCACTTTTCTAATTCGGTTTTGCTAAAAGTTAAGCTTGTTAATTTTTACCCGAAACAAGAACCCACATGTTAATTTCAAAGTTTAACATCTAATTCTATGAGGTTGAATCCTAGGGTTCTTAACCGAAATAGACTTGGGGTTTTCTAAGCAAACAATGTTTAAAATCCAATTAAATTACACAATTGGTTGCGGATTAACCTAGTGATGAAAAGCCCTATCGATTTGGGATCGGTTGGGTTCGATTTGTGGGTCAATTGGGGAGCCATGTGGTTCAGTTATTATTAAACAAAGGGAACCGGGTTTCTTAAAGTTTAAAATAATTAAATTCCAAATTCTTATGCAAATGGTTAGTTAGACCAGATGGTGAGATGGGTCTGTTGTGTCCGGAGGTCACAGGTTCGAACCTGTGCCTCACTGGTTTTTGATATTTAGACCAATTCTTAGTATTTTGGGCCTAACTCGCTTATACTGACTCCGATTTAATCCGTTCAAGTTGCGTTGGAACCGTAACGAAATCCCGAACAAAATAAAATATTAAAATTCATATTTTAACCCAAAAACGTAATCGCGTATAATTACGCTTATTTAAATAAAATCATAAACGATTATATGATTTTATTATACGACTTTAAAGTCACGCGTACTTACTTATGTACGTTTCTAACAAGTCTAACATACGTGTGTTGACATGTATGTGATTTCAAACACAACACGACATCCCGAATAACACAACGTTATTGTTTAAACATAGATTCTTCGTAGAGGATTATCTACGCGAGTTCACGTTTGTTTGATCATTCTGCTACATTCAAAGGTGCGTACACGGCCCCTTTCCTTATTTTACTGTTTTGGGGGAGAAAACATGTGCAGACAAACACTTTTAGATACATATCACTTGCATGAGTTAGCTGTTTACATTAAGTGCGAACATAGCATTACAAGTCCTTACATATCGAACCGTTTAGTTTGACGTAGTGCAAAGCGTGGTAGTTGGAAATAGATCTATTAGGTTTAACAAACCTCACTTGGTAGATGGGATCTACGCAAGTGTTTGACTAGCCGATTCACATTACTATTGTTTGTGCTAGACAATAGTGGAAAGGCAACCAACATTCAAACAGTCAGCTTCGGTGTCGACCGCTTATGTAAATAGTACAAATGACTAGCTATCATGACTATGCATGTGTGATTATGTTATCTGCAAACATTTTGTTCAAATAGTTGTTTCAAACATTTGTGAATACTTAAACCTGTGTATGCACCAACCTTTGTGTTGACTTGATTTACATGTTTTCTCAGGACGTTAAGATACAAGATCAAGCAAGCATGGACTAGGAGATCGAGTCGCATGCATATTTTACATTACAGTTGTTTTGGATTTGAATATTTGAGACATTATCATTGTAATTTACATTTTGCAAACATTGAATTGTTTTACTTTTTACAAATGCTTCCGCAATGTTTAAAAGTCTGAATTTTTCAATTTAGACCAAAGTTATGTTTGAAAAGCATGTAGAGGTCTTCGTTATGTCTAATGATCTGAGATTCTGGTTTGTCACGTCCCAAACGGTATGATTCCGTTAGTTGAAATTTGGGGGTGTGACAGGGATAGTCCAGGATATTTCATGTGCTTCTGAGTGATGAACTTCAGTATTCTCGGGTTCATTATCCTGACCTATATCCTGCATATCTATCGCTGGTCTTAGAATATGAAGGATAGGGATATTGATATCCTCAGGGATCCTTAGGGATGATGCTAAGTTCGCCAATGCATCTGCTTCGGCATTCTTGTCCCTTGGCACTTGAGTGATATCCACTTTGAAAAAATATCCTGAAATATCCTTAACTATTTCTAAGTATTTCGCCAATTTATCTCCTTTAGTCATGTAAGAACCGTTAAATTGATTGGCTATCAGTAGGGAATCGACAAAAACATGCAGGTTTCTGATGTTCATATCCCTAGCCAATTGAAGTCCTGCTATTAGGGCTTCATATTCTGCTTCATTATTAGTTGCTTGGAATTCACAACTAATCGATTGGGGTATTATGTCCCCCTGTGGCGATTTTAGTATGATGCCTAGTCCTATTCCTCTTACATTTGAAGATCCATCTGTGAACAAAGTCCACTCACCAGTATCTTCATCTAAGAGTTTGATTTCTAGATCCACTTCTGGTTGTAGATCACTACTAAAATCAGCCACAAAGTCTGCTAAAGCTTGTGACTTAATTGTTGTTCTTGGTTCATAGATCAAATCATAGGTGCTGAGTTTAACTGACCATTTTGCCATCCTTCCTGACAGCTAAGGTTTTCTCAATACAGATTTGATAGGATAATTTGTCTTAATATGCATTCTATGTGTTTCAAAGTAATGCCTAAGCTTAGTCGATGCCATAACTAAAGCCAGAATTAGCTTTTCTAAGTGAGAATATCTAGTCTCAGCATCTACTAGGCTTTTACTTACATAATACACAGGATGTTGGGATCCCTGATGATCCTTAACTAACACGGCATTTACAGTAGTTCGGGATACTGCTAAGTACAATGATAGTGGTTCATCACTTTCTGGTCTCATGAGCAACGGCGGTGAGGACAGATATTCCTTTAGATCCTGAAGTGCCTTCTCATGCTCTTCATCCCATTGGAACTTCTTATTCTTTTTAAGGATATCGTAGAATCCTTTAAATTTTTCGGAAGACCTTGAGATGAATCTGTTGAGTGCGGCTATTCTTCCTGTTAGTATTTGCACTTCTTTTATGTTCTTTGGGGATTTTAGGTTTAAGATTGCTTGAATTTGTTCCGGGCTAGCCTCTATTCCTCTTTTAGTGACCATATACCCCAAGAATTTTCCTGATCTTACCCCAAAATGACACTTAGATGGGTTAAGTTTCATATTGTAGCGATCCAGGATATCGAATGATTCCTGAAGATCCCTAAGGTGATTATCAGTTATCTTCGATTTGACCACCATGTCATCAATATACACTTCCATAGTGTCCCCCAGTTTTTCCTTGAACATCATGTTGACAAGCCTTTGGTATGTGGCTCCAGCGTTCTTCAAGCCAGATGGCATTGCTGTATAGCAATATATCCCTGTTGGCGTCATGAAGGCTGTATCTTCTTGGTCTGAAAGTTCCATTTGAATTTGTTGAAAGCCTGCTGATGCATCCATGAAAGTTAGGATTTCATGTCCTGCTGTTGCATCTACCATAGAGTCTATATGTGGTAATGGAAATGGTTCTTTGGAACAAGCCTTGTTGAGGTATGTGTAATCCACACAAACTCTCCATTTTCCATTCTTCTTTTGAACCACGACTACATTGGCTAGCCACTTTGGAAATTTCACTTTTCTAATCATTTTTGCTTTGAGGAGTTTCTCTACTTCCTCTTGAATGATTAGATTTCTTTCGGGTGCGAATTTCCTTCTCTTTTGGTGGACAGGCTTAATATTCCTATCTATCCCTAACTTATGTGTAATCACATCTGAGGATATTCCTGTCATATCCTCATGTTTCCATGCGAATGTGGAAACTCTTGACTTCAGAAAAGAAATCAGTTTCTCTTCAATATCCTCAGGAATATTTGTCCCTATAAGGACCTTGATCTCAGGATCATCGGGATTTAAAGGTACTTCTTTTACTTCCTTTTCCCTATATTCCCGAGTATCCCCAAGATCGCACTTTGATTGCTATGCTGATGAAGGTTTGGTTGTTCCCTTCATCGAAGACGAATAGCACTCCTTGGCTTCTTGTTGATCGCTGTTGATCTTCACTACTCCCCATGGTGTTGGCAGCTTGACACATTGATGATAGGTTGAAGGAACCGCTTTCATGTCATGTATCCAAGGTCTACCTAGTATAATATTATAACAAGATAGGGAATCTATTATACAAAAACATTGCATAGAGTTTACCCCCTCAATGTATACTGGTAGCTTGATCTCTCCAACCATGGCCTTAGCTTCACCACTGAATCCAACCAGGATCAGAGATTTGGTAGTTATCTCTGATTCAAGGATATTCATCCTTTTGAGTGTTTCCAATTGGATGATGTTGACTGAGCTTCCTCCATCTATAAGTATCCTGCATACATAGTGGTTAGCTACATATAATGTAATGACTAACCCATCATGATGAGGATCCAGGATATTCTCACGATCTTGCTCTTCAAAGGATACCACGATCTCTATGGTAAGTGTAGATGTCTTTGTGGGTCTCTCTCCGTTCTCCATCTTGGCTTCTTTAGCATGTTTCCTAGCTGCAGAATAAGAGGTGCCACAAATATCAGAACCACCAGAAATAAAGTTGATTACCTTTGCATCTTTAGGTGGTGATACGACTCTTTTTGGGTATCCGTTGGAATCCTGTCTTCTTTCTTTCTTTTTCCCCAGTAGTTCTTTGAGATGTCCTTTGCTTAGTAGATAGCTTATTTCCTTTCTTAGTGCAATGCAATCATCGGTTATGTGGCCGAAGTCTTCATGAAAAGCACACCACTTGGATTTATCCCTGGTTGCGAACTTCTTTTCCTTCGGTGGCCACCTAGCTTTTTCACCTAAGTCCTGCATAGCACACATTAATTCAGGAATATCTACAGAAAAACAATATTCTGATATCCTGGGATATTCTTCGTCATCCTCATCTTCATCCACCGAATTAATCTTGTGATTGTCAGCTTTGTAGCATGGTTTGGACTTGAATGACTTGCTGATAGGTGAATCCAACTTTCTCTTTCCTTGATCATTGGGAGGTGTAGTGGTGATTCTCTTTTGGATTTCCTTATCATCCTCCAATCTTATGAACCTCAATGCACGGTTTCGAACCTTATCCATGTTCCTGCAAGGATTCATAACCAAGTCATCATAAAATGGTGAGTTTCTTTGCAACCCCATCTTAAATGCTTGGACGGCCGTAGTGATATCCAGATTAGGGATATCCAGGGATTCTCTGCCAAACTTGTTGACATAGCTCCTGAGGGATTCGTCGGATCCCTGGGTTATCCTGTAAAGATCACTGGTTAGCCTCTCGAATGTCCTGCTACAAGAAAACTGATTGTTAAACAGATTAATTAAATGAGCAAATGAAGTAATAGAATAGGGAGGAACATTAAGCAGCCATTTTAGAGCTGCCCCTGTTAATGTCGAGCCAAATCCCTTGCACAAGCATGCTTCCTTCAAATGTGGGGGTATAGGGTTAGTCTCCATCCTTTCCCTATATTGTGCCACATGTTCTTTAGGGTCTGTGGTTCCATCATACAGCTTCATGGTTGGAGTTTGGAATCTCTTTGGAATCTCAGTATCACATATTGGCGGAGCAAATCTAGAGATCCTGTGGGTTGTGACAGGAACCTCAGGAATATGCTTGACCACTCCGGGAACACTAGAGATCATATCCCTGAGTTTCTGGATTTCTTTAGCCACTTGTGGAGTTAATCCGGATTCCTGCACAGAACCAAAGTTAGTAATATCAATGGGAGAATAATTAAAAGTATTGCTGGTAATAGGAGTTAGACAAGAAGTTCCCAGGATATTGGTATTATCCCGAGATATCCTTAATTCTTGGGATCCCAAAGGATCCCCAAGACTATTTTGCATGGGAATAAAGTCTCCTGAGTGATTCCAGACATCCCTGATGTCCCGAAATCCAGGATCCTTGGAGCCAATGGAGTGGAAGTTTCTTTCTGTTTATTCTTTTCAGCCCTCAAAGTTTCCATTTCTCTAAGAAGCCTTTGATTCATTTTCTGTTGATCCAACATTTGCTGCTGAACCTGTTGAAACATACTCAAAATTTCATTGTTAGAAACAAGTATAGGAATAGAAGTGGTCATCTTTGTTGATGGGGCACTTTCGGCTACAAATGTGGCTTTTTTCCCAGGATTCCTAGGATTATCCGATTTCTTGGAAAAAACAGGAATCTGCGAGGATACGTTAGTAGTAGCAGTAGAAACAATATGTAATGAAGAAGTTGATCTTGGTTGTGAAGCCATTTTTCACTATATTTCTTCTGAAAACGCCTTTAAACAAGGTTTTCGTTATATATATAAAAAAAACACAAGTTTGCCCCACGGTGGGCGCCAAATTGTTTCGGGTAAAAATTAACAAGTATAATTTTTAGCAAAACCGAATTAGTTTAGTGGGGAATTGTGTTTTATAATCAAGAAAACAGTTTATAATCGAAATTCACTAAAAATATCCCTGAGGATCCCTAGGGATATTTCAGAATATAAAATGAAATGAACAGCTTGCACACGAAATTTATACGAGGAAAAGCCCTTAATCCCTTAGGATTGCCAGCATAAAAACCTCGGGAGGTGACAATCGTCACTCTGCCTTGTTCTTATTAATATAACAAAGTAAAAGTACAAAGAAAGAGCACAAATGATCGGTTGCTAAGTGTTGCAGATCTTCAAACGTGTATAATTCTGTGAATGCGATTGTGAGTAGTGAAAGAGTGATCAGATGTGTGAAAAGTGACGTCCTAAATCGATCAAATGTCTCAATTTATAGTAAAATACAATTAACTATATTCCCGAATATCCCGGCGAGAATCTCGGAATCATGACCATGTCTTCAATTGTGGCAGCTACCACGTCCATCAAACGTGTGGAAGCGCTTCTGTCAACTATACTCCGAATCTTTAGGTCAAATCTAGTCAATATGATCGTTGGTGACTTGTTCTCCACTTGTAACCATGTTTACCACGTTTTCTTTGACTTTATCCCGACTTTTAGGGTAAAACACGTCCACAATAAGTTAGTTGCAGGACTAAGTCAAGCTATACAGAGAAAAGATCGATTAGCAACGTTAGCATTCAGGATACTTAAGGATATTTGAGAATACTTAAGGATATTTGAGAATACTTAAGAATCCCGTATTCTGGATTATCCTCGGCTATCTCGAATCTCAGACCATAAAAATTGACCCACAACAGGTTCAAATCCCTCCCGCAGCGAAAAAGGGGTCTAAGGGGGTCAGGGGGTTTTTCCAGTGGGGTTTCCTCCTGGGGTGGTTGTGGTGGCGGCTTATGGGAGGTCCAAGTAACTAGACCTTGGTGACATGGCGGCTTATGGGAGGTCCAAGGAACTAGACCTTGGTGACATGGCCTGGAAACAGTAGGTTCACACGATTGAGACCTTCGCCGTTCAAGAAAAAAAAAGATCTCCCCATGTCCCATCTATATATGATATTTTGAGAGGGTCGTTCAAGGTTTTTTTATTAAAAAAGAGTAAACTGTCATTTTAGTCCCTATGGTTTGTCAACTTTTGTCATTTTAGTCTAAGTAGTTTAAATTTTGTTATTTTGGTCATTATGGTTTCATTTTATTGCCATTTTCGTCTTACTGGTTTGGTAATTTTTGTCATTTTCATCCAAAAGGTTAAATTTAATTGGACTAAAATGGCAATAAAATGGAAACCATAATGACTAAAATGACAATAAAATGAAACCATAATGACCAAAATAACAAAATTTAAACTATTTGGACTAAAATAACAAAAGTTGACAAACCATAGGAACTAAAATGACAGTTTACTCAAAAAATAAAAAAGAGAGAATTAAATTCAGTTTTAAATATAATTTGGAGTAAATTTTACTTTTGGTCCTTTATTTTTACGCAAAATTTCTGAGATGGTCTTTGTATTTTAAAATGTCAAAATCAGTTCTTTAAATTTCAGAATATGATAAATGTCAAATATATATATATTTATATATATATGTAATTGAGTAATTTCACTTTTGTCCTTTATGTTTACATAAATTTTCACATATGGACATTTATTTAGTTAATACTTAACAAAGTTAACGGAGAAAAGACCAAGCTTGCAACATTTGGAAACTTAAAGGGCTGATTTTGATATTTCAAAACATAAATGATCATCTCTAAAATTTTGTGAAAACATAAAGAACAAAAATGAAATTTACCCTATAATTTATTTTTTAATCACATATAATATTTTTATTTTTTTTCAAACTTTAAATACACAGTTTGTTTACTTTTTTTACCTTCTTTTTTACTCACTTTGGTTTGACAGTTATAATCTTTTTGCTCCAAACTTTTTCTAAATGTTCATTATACTCCATGATTTTGTCAATCTATCTCCATTATACTCCCTAGCTTTATCAATTCGTCTCTATTACACTCCATTTTTCTCAAAATTTTGGAACAAAAGGCTTATAACTGTTAAACCTCAAAGAGTATAATGAACATTTTGGAAAGTTTGAAGCAAAATGGTTATAACTGACAAAACAGAAGGAGCAAAAGAGAAGCTTACTCCTTTTTTTTAACAACTCGAATTATATAAAACAAAGTTGTTTAAAATATATATTTTTACATAAAATAAAACTAAAAAAACTTATGTGTTTATCTTGCAACATGTCAGTATGTCACTAATATTGGGCATAAGTTTTTTTTAATAAAATAATCATTTAAAATTAATATTTTTTACATTGCAGAAATAATCACAAACTAAACTTGTGTAAAAAAATGTATTCTGTTTTTTTAACAAATGGGTTGGGATGGATCACTTATAGATGATCGTAAGAGTGCTTCATTCCACCAATACCCAACAGGCCAATATCATAGCTGCTAATTTTATTAGAATAATTTAAAAATTTTCCTTCAACCCTTATTATTCTATACTTAAAAATTTTATATTTACTCACATTTAACCTTAAAAGTTTTATATAAACTCAAAAACAATATTTTTCTCATAATATGAAATTTACCGTGAAAAACAGTTATTTTTAACCTTTTAGGATTCTTTTTTTCCCCCCCTAGTATATTACTATTTACACAAGTTTTCTTAAATCAATAATTTTTTAAGTGTCTAAGTAAATTTTTTATAGATTTTAGGAAATATATGTATTAAAAATTTATTTGAGAATATCCTTTTTAACATATATTTTTTATATCTATTTGTATAAAGTTTCAGATTCTTGCATATATTGTCCAAAAGAAAATACCAACATATCGAATAATAATATTTTTTTAACAATAATTCATTTAATTTAGATATGGTATTTTTTTTTTCATTTATCTCGAATTTGTTGTTTAATGCATGCCGATTCACTTGTACGCACCAAACAGACAAACAATATTAAGAAGTTACATATAAAGACAGAACTTAATTATTTCAAATTATAAAATATCCGCAATATAAAATCGTTAATTAAAATGTTTTTAATGTTGACATATTCTCATATCCAAAACTAGGTTAAAACCTCATGTATTACACGAGTTGAATAAAAAAATATAATATATAATTACTAATAAAAATTGAAACAATATAAGATGATTTATAAATATGATATATGATTAAAGTTTTGTTATATATTTAACACTTTAAGTAATAAAATAAATATATTATATTTTAAATACAAAGTTTTTCAAAATTTGTTCTTTAAACATTATACTTTAAAAAATTGTTATATGAAACTTTATATTTTATAATGATTTGGTTTTTTAAATATGTTTTTAATATTAATATATTTTTAATGTATTATCAAACTTTTTTAATTTAAAAATGTATAAAAAGTATTTTTAATATTTAATATTATCTATTATACTTAATAAATCAAAATAATTAGTTAACACTTGTCACAAATATAGGGTATCTTACTCTACTTTTACCGCTTCTCTCTTCTAATAAATACACAAGTTTATTAAATATTAATTATATAATTATATATTATTTATATCTTTTTCAATTAAAAAACTCCTTAATATCAAAAAAATATATTACATAATAATATTAAATAACAATTATAATATACATGCCTTTTATAATTAAAAAGAAATTCTTAATATAATAAAAAATATTTTAATATTAAAAAGCACACTTTAAAAAATCAAATTATTATAAAATATGAAAATTTTCCCAAAATTTATAACTCGTAATATCTTTTTATAATTTATAAGTCATTATTATTAACCATTCATTTTTTTTCTTTATCAGCTTGTTTGATGATAAAAGATAACATCCTATTATTTTGTAAAAAATGGCATTTTTTAAAAACAACTTTTTTAAAATGAAATGTTTAGAAACCAAACTTTGAAAAGGAATTTTTTAAAATACAACATTATTATTTTATTTTCTATGTAATGCTGACCATATTTAAAAAAAAATCATTTACTGATTTTAAATATATATTATTAAATAGTTATTAATTTTTATTCAATCTGTGTAATACACGAGATACTAATCTAGTTATTTAATATGAGAGAAAAGTGAAAAATTAAAAATGATGTGCTCTAAAGAGATGACATTTGTCTACAGAAAACATTATTTATTATAATAGATTTCTTGCTACTGTTTTTAGTTTTTTATTTGCATATATAAGAATCGAATTCTTTTTACACCATTTTGGTTCTCCTTTTCATTGAGATATATTAAATTCAAAAGGAATATTAATCGAATAATATTATTAAAGGATAATATTCTAGGAAAATGGAAATATTCACTCTTTGGAGTTTGGAATATGGTATCCCACCTTTGCTTCTTAGCAAAGGCTTCTTGCTTGAAAGTAAAGAGTTCCTAAAATCTGTATTTGCTAACTTTTTTTAAAGAAGTAATTAGGGTTTTATAAGGTAATAAAATAAACAAGTGAACAAACTTGTTGACCGAATGAAAGGGAAAAAGAGAAAAAAAATTATTATCATTCTATTATAATGTTTTATTACCGTACGAAAATAAAAATGAATATTTCGTGTTACTTGATAGACAAAAAATATGAAGGAATAAAAAACAATTAGTTAAAAATGATTAAAATACCTTTGTCTCAAAATATAGAAAATTTATCAATATTTACAACCTTATCCAACTAAAAATTATAAGCAATTTGTATTATAAACAAGTTATATTTTTAATTAATAAGCTTATAATACAGGTCGAGACAGGCGTTGAGACATGTATCAGGGCATGTGTCAGGTATCAGAAGTCTGGAGATGTGTAGGGTCAAGTCTTGTATCGAGACATGGATGGTGTAGTAGTTTCTGACATGAATGAAAGCGTTAATCATGTCATGAGTCTGACCATAGGTCGGACGTGTTAGTCATGGGTTGGGCCACATGTATGCTCATGGTTCAAGTTACGAGTCTAATTATATGCCCGTTGATGGGTCAGAGCATGGGGCGATCATGGGTCAGTTCAGGGGTTCAATCATGTGTTAGGATATGGGTTAGTGATAAGTTGTATGACCATAATTTGACGTGAGAGGGGAATCCTTTCTCCAGACTCTACTAAAAAGTTAAAATAAACTAGGTAAGTTTATTTCTTTATTTAACGTGAGAGGTCAGTATAAAATCAAGAATCAAACAAAAATGATGGACTGAAATGCAAACAATATCTTTCTACAATAATGAAAATCAATAAAAATGAAAGGAATCACACTCCTTATAAAATATATGTTTCATATATGTGTATCAAACATAATTTTTCATCATAGCATAATTGACTCAAGTTTTGATAAAACTTGAACTCTTGATCACATGAGTAGACATCATTATCTATACACCTAGGTTTTATTATGTCACAAGTTGTTTGGTAATTGTTTTTTTTCTTGAATAATATAATAATATTTTCTTTAAAATAACATTTTTTAAATTGTTAATTATCATTATATTTTTAGTATTTCTAAAATATATAATTAATAGAGAAGATTCAAATAGAAAATATCGTTTTTTAAAAAGTAAGAAACAATAAAAGTTAACATGTGACATGATAGGGGAAAATCGATGAAGGGAGTATAACAATTTTTCTTTACTTTTTTTTCTAGGTTTCTTTCATTTTTTAAATATTTATAACATTTTCATACAACATTTTTTTTTAAATTATACCATAAAACCAAATATTTTTTATCTTTAATATAGGTATATTTTTGGTATGTAAATTTTTTAGATTGAACTAGATTTTTTGTATATTTATTGTATTTTTAAAACATGTACTACATTTTTCTAAAAGTGTATTGTATTTTTAATTTAATATAGTACATAAAAACAAAACAAAAAAATACAACACAAAAAGATTCTAATCACAAAAATATAGTATAAAATACAATAAAAACATTAACATACTAGTTTATATATATATATATATATATATATATATCACTATACATAAATTAAGAGAAAAAGAATGTTTGATTTTGTGGTGTAATTATTTTAAAAAATAATATTGTTCCATAAAAAAAGCTATGGTAAAAAGAGAGAGGAAACAAATCCATCGTTTTTTCAACATTTTAACTAATTTATAATTATAAAGTCAAGATCTCCAAATACTTTTTAGTTTTTAGACATAAAAGTTGTTTAAGAAGAACATCCCCTTATAACTAATAAAGATGACAAAGATTAAATAAACATGATCAATACAATATTGCACACCTAAATCCAATTCTAACTCTAGTCGAAACCTATATGCTTAATTTGTAATAATATATAGAAAGTTTTTTTTTGTATAATTAGTTACGAATTATATATTTCATTTCATGCCAATTGAATTAATAAAAGATACATAATAAAGTACTTTTAAAACATTTACATTATGTGATTATTTTCAACTAAATAGTCTTCTTATTTAAAAAAGTTTAAAAAGTATTATTGACCACTAGATCATGAGATCTAATTTAAGATAAAAAAATTTAAAATTTTGGAGGGAAAAAATTGTTAGAAGGTAATTTATATAAACCAACTTCCACCCATATTTTTTAAACGTTCATAACTTTTATATCTAAAAACTAAAAAGTATGAGGAGATCTTGACTTTATATAAATTTAAAATTTTAGAGGGAAAAAGTTGTTAGAAGATAATTTATATAAATCAACTTCCCTCCACACGATTGAGACCTTCACCATTCAAAGAAACCCCCCCTCACATTTTTTAAACGTTCATAACTTTGACATACGATACATTATAAAAATGAGCATTTTTTTATCTTTAAAATGAGTATAGTGTTGACATAAAAAAAGAAATGTTTTCAGCTCATTGTGTTTAATTATATGTAAAAGTTATGAACGTTTAAAGAATGTGGGATAATTTGATAAAGTCAACAAAAGTACTCTTCACTAAAATATCATCTAACAACTTGATTTAATTACGGTCATTGATTAATAATTTAATGATTTAAGATCTTTTTTAGGTTTTTAGCTTAAGACTTATTTAGTTTAACATAACCCTTACATTATGATAAAAATAAAAATAAAAATAAAAAAGTAAAGAAGAAGAAGAAGTTGAAGCTAATCCCGTTTAATTTTTTTGATTTTGAAATACATTTGTGTCTTTCGACTAAGAATATTTGCAAAAAGATTTATATGTAGGCTTTCTGCTTGTCTATTTTATTAACTTTTTTGCACATATTTTTTTTGGCCATATGATTTTTTATGTCATTTTAGACACATATAAGCAATCATTATACAAAAAAACATATTAATTCGTCTTGAGATCGAGTGCTATATTTTAATCCTTAAAGTTAACCCGACGAAAGAAAGAAAATACATAAAAAATAAATGAAAATAAAAATTAATAAAACTTGTAATCAAATATAGCAATTAATATACCCAATCAAAGTTACAAGAATCATCTTTTACAATTGTGTAATTTCTTTTTTTTTTTTTGAACGGCGAAGGTCTCAATCGTGTGAACCCACTGTTTCCAGGCCATGTCACCAAGGTCTAGTTACCTGGACCTCTCATGAGCCACTACAACCACCCCAGGAGGAAACCCCACTGGGAAAACCCCTGGCCCCCCTCAGACCCCTTTTTTCGCTGTGGGAGGGATTTGAACCCATGACCTCTCATTTGAAAGAATCATGGGGTACCATTGAGGCAATGCCTCTTTGGTTGTAATTTCTTTTTTTAAACTTCAAATTTTTGCGTCATTTTGTTGTAATTAAGACTTGAATTCTTAATTTTAAGAGGAGATATTCGTAGCTTCAATAGTTCAATGACTTTGTTATTATTTAAATCTACCTTTCCTAGATTTACCCAACAAGGAAGATACAAAAATCCCCACAAAATCTCTCTCTAAGATCTCTAAGTAGAATATTGTGTCACAAAACTTGTGTGTGAATGCGTATGAAAGTGTCCAATTCTACCATATAGCTTTGTTTAGATCCCATAAAAATAGGTGCACTAGACCATTGATTAGCACGTGACATTCATTTTACAAAGACAAAATACAAGAGACAATCAGCTCACTGAGTATTTGAAGTTGGATGGTAGAAAAACATTTAATCTGTTGCTTTTCATACCTTGATAGCCACCGATAGATAATCTCTCCAAATAATGTGTCAAAAGAGACTAGAACTTGTGTAACTTTGAACACCAAATTCTAACCCCAACTCTCACTACCACTAAACCATCTTGTGATAATTTGTTGAATTACATAGTTCATTAGTTTGCCTTGTACAATGACATGTAGCTTTCTTTCAGCAAAACTTTCTTTTAAATGGTAAGTTGCTACATCGATAGGTCCCGTAAGAAGATCAGAATAGATTTAGATTGTTTAAATTTTTTTATGCTTTTAAAATTATTTATATTTTACTTTTTTTTGGTTAAAGGGTGTATTGTTATTTTAGAAAAGCTTGGCAAATTATTTTTTTAACATAACTTAATTTTAGAAACCGATATGTTAAAACCACACATAACTTAGGGATAGAACATTTTAAACCTTTTTTGTAAGAGTGTGCTTATCGTTGAACAATATGATAACATAATAGTGTTGTAAAAAACGGCTTATGCGGCCTCTAACTGTGTCGATTTGGCACTACGCAGGGCCTAGGCGGGGTTTTTTTTTTACTTTTTCCCGGATAAAAAAGATCAGATCAATGATTATTCGAGACATTTCTCAACCAAAAATCCTTAATATGTCTTAAAAACATCGAATCTAACATCTGAAACATCGAATCCTACCACTAAACATCGAAATTCATCTCTAAACTTTGAACTTAGTGTTTAAGTTTAAACTTTGAAGTACTTGACTTAATATGTTTAAGTTTATTTTTTAAATTATTTGAAGTATTATATATTATATATTTATATATATATATATATATTTAAAATTAAATATAAAAATTCCAATCCGTCTAGCGCCGGTTAATCCCAATTAATCCCTAGGCAGTAATTCGCTGCCCGACTAGCGCCTAACGATTTATACAACCATGCAATTAAGTAATCAACTTTACATTTTATGCGAGGATAATACATTAATTGAAGAGTTAGAGATTGTTTGACAACCTCTTAATGTTTTCATTAAGAGACTACTATTGACAGATGTAACGCCCCTACCGATGGCAGAAATATCGGGACGTCACAAAGTGTAAATTGTTGTGCTCATAGCATAAGTTATAAAGTTGTAAATATTTAAAAGGCATCACATTTAATTTGAACATTAAATTCAAACATTCATACCACAATAAAACTATAAAACCTAACTATTACATCAATTCAAATTCAATACAATAAACACAAACAAAAGAAAAAACTAAGTCCAAGATCAATGTTAATTTGTATTCCCACCTGAAACATGTTGAAAATAAAGTATTACCTATGAATAGTTGGTGAGTTTCATAGGTTTGAACACTCACACACAAAATGTTTATAAAATTGTGTAAATAATGTCTAATGAGAACTCTAAGCACAATGAACATAGTCAAAATGAACTAGCAAGAAAGCAGATAAACTAATGTTAACAAATGATGTTCTGACCATGTTCTAGCATTCCTAAGAATGTTGAAGTAGCAAACTATCGCCGCAGGCCTCTTCCGAAGGGTAAACTAAACAACGGTGGGATGGTTGGTCTAATAGATCTATCATAGTCGCTAAATGAATGTGATCAATGCATATTCTTAGCTAAAATTCACTAACTATAAGACACTAATCGAAGTTCACATGATAATGTAATAAAATAAGTTACATGTTTCACCCTTAAAGTAAAAACAATAAAAGAGAGGATATTGTAACATTTGGGATTTTTTGTAATATAAATGTGACAAAAATTAAGTAAACGAAAGTTCAAGGGATTTTTTTCAAATTACGTGAAAATATATTTTCATTATAATTTAAGATAAATAATTTTAAGCATTTTAAATTAGTTATATACATAAATCATAACAAATAAATGTTATTAAGATTTAATTTAAATCTTAATAAAACAAACCATTCGAGATTACATACGAAAGCTTAATACACATACATATATATACAAATGTATGCAAGTATAATATATCAGCTATTTATGTATAAATATTTAAGATCTTATAAAACTTGTTATTTATATATATATATATATATATATATTAATAAGTATTATTTTAATAAAGAATTAGTTAATGTTTATTAAAGTAAAACATTATAAAATACAAATACAACAACATAAACTTGTTACATAAAAACATGCATACATACATATATATATGTGTGTGTGTATTGTATTATTTATTTATTTTTTTAACTTATTATAAATATGAATTTACATGTACAACAATATGACATAGATATCTAAAAAAAATGTTAATAAGGTTGTTGGATTTTATAGAATTTATAAACTTATCAAAAATTATAAAGATTTTGTCATTTATTAAAGAGAAATGGGCATAAATTATTTAATAAACATTTGCTCCAAAGAGTAAAACCTAAAATAATAACTTAAAAGAATATTATCAATACAAATAATCAAAAGCAAGAACTAGCTGGTAAAAATTGCCAAAAACATGAAAGTTGTTCATTTTTTTCCTGCCAGACGTTTTTCCGGTGACCCCTTCGCCGGATTCCGGCAACTACTCCGGCCACATATTTAATACCCAAAACTGATCCATTTGAACCCCAATCGACCGGGTTTTCGAATTCCAAAGACCCAAATTCGATTTATAACATTTTTAGCTTATTAATACGCAATAAAAACAACTTTTAATTGACATTTGATCTCTTCGAACGGTTACATAAACTCCATACCCAAACTCGAACGTTTCGAGATTAATAGCCCTCATAATCATAGGTTCTTTTTACTCATTCTTTCATTTCGAACGAAACCGTATCAACAAATCTTTCTGTGATCGACCGAAATTTCGAATTTGACTCAAGAACCAATTGTGACTGAGGCTTAACGGGAACTTAATCAATCCTCAATCAAATCAGGTAATTATTGATGCTATAGATTCGTTTTAGGTTGTATATCAAAAGCCCTAAACATTTGGGCTCTCACAATCCGTGCGTTGATCGAATCGAATCGCAATAATTTCTAGGGTTCATATGGAATTGTGGATTTTTGAGAATATGTTTATAGGCAGTTAAAACGAATATAAAGTTATGAATTCATTATGGCTCAGTGGTTAAGGTCTGGTATTTGAAAATGGACCCGGGTTCGAATCTGGTTTAAACCGGGTTCTGTTTTTAAACCCATTTCGTTTATTTCTTTTATTTTACTATCCATATTGATTCCAAAAATTCTAAAAAAATTCACAAAAATCAGAATTTACATTTTGGACATCCTGGAAAAATTTTGGAAATTTTCAGGTTATATTTTTATTATTTGGTTATTTAAATAGTATTTAAACAATTTTAAATACCTTAAAAATACTAAAACATATTTAAAAATTCTGGAAAATTTACAGAAATTATAATTGATGCTTAATAGTATTCTGTAACTTTTGTAGAATTTTTCAGATTATATTTGTATTTTTTTTGCTATATTTACGTAAATTTTAATTACATTAAAAATGCTAAAAAAATATTAAAAATTCTGAAAATTTACAGAAATTATAATTTATGTTTATAAACATTCTGTAGAATTTTAAAGAATTTTTGGGTTTTATTTTTATAAAATTTATATTTAAATTGTTAAAATAAACTTTAAAGGATAAATGATTATTTATAGAAATAATGTATAAATTCACAAAATTATTTTTAATATTATGAAATCATTTTATGATAACCTAATCAGTCTTATTTATTATATTATTTACTTAAAATAAAACTCTATTTAAAAATTGTTTTAAACTTATAAAAATTTCAAAGAATTGAATTATATAAAAAAAGCTTATTGAAATATTTTATTTGTTATATACAAATAAAATATTATCTATATAACATTTGAGTATATAAATCATGTGTATGAAATCTTTTCTTTAATAATATTTAAAATTATAAAACGGGGTTTAGAAGTTTCAAATTAGGGTTTTTGCCTTTTAGAAAGATCCATTAAAAAAGACATAAACTTTTTAGGCTCATATGATCTTTAGAACTTATACAAACTCGTATTCTAAAATAGGGTGAGTTGTGACTTCACAAACATTCATCCTCACTCAAAGAACAGTTTGTGATCAAAGCTTGACAAGTGAGTTTTCTTATACTCCCTTTTTACATTTTTGTAATATTTGGGATGTTTCACATGTCATATCAAACAATGGTATTCTAGAGTCAAAAAAAAATACTATGATGCAATTCTATAGTTTAAGTTAGAATTATATTTGAATGTTATGTGTTACCTATTTGTTTGTATATCTATGTGTTATTATTATTGGATTATCATATACAATATATTAGTACTAGTAGCCTTTAATTAACATGACTTATGTCATTGTTTAATATTAAAGATGAAATTGCCAAAAACTATTAGTATTATTAGTAACATTTCTTCAGTGACTTTGTGTCATTATGATAGAAAGGTGAAATTGCCAAAATCTATCTATCAAACATTGTGGAACATATACATATTTAGATCAATTCTTATTAGACTATTGTTGCATCTTATTTCTATTATACATATATCAAACTGTATGAGAATCTCACCAACTATGCAAATAGTTGATCAAAACTCTATTTTACATGTGTACCAGGTTAGTGGCTTGGATGAAGACACACTTAAGCTATTTGGACCTAGTTAATAAAATAAACAAAGTTATTTATTTTGGTTTGTTTGGAATTGTAATTGTTTGGATTATCTTGGATGATTGAATGAATGTTATGTTGACTTTAAATTGGATTATTAACTATTGAAACTTATAAAGTAGCACCATGAGTTATGAACAATTAAACTCGCGCTCCGACGTGTTCCGCCATCGGTCGGGGTGTGACAGATATGAAGACTCTCCTTAATGTATTAGGTGGTCTTTGTAATGAATATCAAGTTATGGCTTCCAAGTATGTCCAATAAGTTCAAAGTTCACCTAAATAGTTTATTTTGCATAATGTTAACATAACTATGTCTTTATATGGATTTTCTATATTCTAAATAGATCAACAGGTTCGATTTTGTTTTGAGTTGTTAAAACCTTAAATTCATTGAGTTATTTGTTAAATGAAAATAGTGATCATGTTTATAAGGTCTAAATTACGCATGTTAGCATAAAATATTAATTTAAAGTGTTGAAGTTAAATTAATTGATGTTTAACTAAAAATAATAATCATTTGAAAGAATTTTATTAATTTAACATACAAAATAATTAGTTTTAAAACTTTATAAAAACATTCTTATACATTTTAAATAAAAATATTGTTGTTAATAAAATGTAGATAAACTTATTTGAACATTATGAAATACCAAATAGATTTTATAAAATGTATAAGAATGTTTTTTGTAAAGATCTAACATTTTAGTTCATCAAAATTTCAAAAAGCATTTTTATATGTAACATATTTTTATTTAAAATAAAATGGGATTATAATTCATAAAACTTTAATTAAAGTGTTTAAAATTTATTTTCATATTAAGAAAATGCAACATAACATTTATAAAATATATAAGATTGTTTTAAACATTTAACTACTTGTATAGAAGTTTTTATTCAAATTCCTTTTTATATTTACAATCAATTCATTTATATATATATATATATATATAAATTATTAACAAAAATATTTTTATTATTAATATTTTTTTTATCAGAAATCATAGTATTTTTATTTAAAATATTCCTTTTTATCAGAATTTGAAAAGGAATTTTAATTTGGAAGATATTAAAAAAATTAGGAAAAAACTGGTTTTAACCCGGCTGGACTAAAGCCTAGAATGCAAAAGGATTCAGTTCATAATAGTTTTAACATAACCCCAATTCTAAATCCCCAATTAGTTTAATAAAAACCTGAAAACCCTAATCCTTTTTTGTTCGAATTCGATCGAATCTGTATCCGATGCTCTCGAAAATGATAGGGCTTTTATTCTATATCAAGAGACGAATCGAATGGTATAAGAAACACTTACCTATGTTTACGATTTGATGGAACTCGACTGAAGAATAGAAAACAAACGAGCCGAGGTGTTTAGGGTCTTGATTCGCGATTTCTTTAGCTTGTGAGGTGTATTTGTGGTTACAGAGATTTTTGAAATGCTCAAAGGAGTTACTGTATTTGTTTAATTGAGTTTTTATAGAGCTTTGGATCGATTTTGAATATACTATCGTTGTTCATATATTTGGAAAACACTTAAGTTTCCTACAAAAGTTTCCAACAATTTACCAATAAACATAATTTCTTACAAAATAGCGATGATTTTCCGACAAAAAATAGATCACAAAAATTTCTTATATAATTCCGACAAAATAGCTACAAACTATGATTTTGTTGCTAAGCAGTCGAATATTCAAATAAAATTCTGACTCTTTACCAACAAACTACCGACAAGTCTTAATGTCATGAATGCTATTAATAAATTTTTTTTCGTTGGAAACTCGTCAGAAAAAGGATAACATTTCCGAAAAACACAAAAAAAAACATTTTATTCTGCTATATTGCTTAATTTTAGTTTTAGGATATAAAAGAATCACAAAACTAATGGCCAAACCACTATAAGTCTCGTATATTCGTTGCCATGATATATTGCTTAATTTTAGTTTTAGGATATAAAAGAATCACAAAACTAATGGCCAAACCACTATAAGTCTCATATATTTGTTGACATGATTATGTATGTAGTTTTAACATCACATTGTGATGTCATGCACTAAAGTAGCTTAATACTATCATGTAAGACTAATTATTATAAAAAACTAATGATTTACTATATATCATGATTTTTAAATTGTTGATTTTACATTTTGGATTTAGTTGCACAAACTAATTTTATAAAAACATCAAATTACAAAGACATCCAGCCTTGGGTAGTCCAAGACTAGGCACACATATAGTTGGCAGACATGATTTTAGACATGAAATCTCATCAACTTTAATCATTCAAGGCTCTAGATATATATTACTTATATATGTTTTAACAAATTATAGGTCAAAGAAATTCGATCCAAAAAAAAATAAGGGGCAACAAAACTTGGAAATCAGATTGGAACAAATGGAAAGATAGACTTAAAAAGAATTAGTTGAATGCGAGAAACTACAAAAACAAATGAAGAAATTATGATAAAACATTTGGATAATTAGTTTCTTGTTTATTTTGTATTTTGGCATGTTAAAACATGTTTTATATAACTTGATAACTAATTGTAATTCCTAAATAGGTTGTAATACATAATTAAATACAGTTTTTTTTTTGTCTATTTGGTATTTACAGGGTTTTTTTTGTAATTTTTCAGCAATTTTTTGGCTGTTGTTGCAAAAAAAATGATTAATTATTGTCAGTAATTAGTCGGAAAAAAGATCAATGTTGTAGGAAATTCAACGGCATAAAAATATTAATATAAATAAATAAAATAAAGTTTAGCCAGAAAGTTGTAAGTAAAATTTATTTTATTAAAATTAAAAAATAAATATTTGATAGTAATTGGTCGCTATATTTAATTTAAGAGAAAAAAATATGTTTGTCGGAAACTTATCTATTATTATTATTATTATTATTATTATTATTATTATTATTATTATTATTATTATGGATAATTTTACACAAATGTAACCAACTTTTCTAACTGTACCAATTAAGTCACTGGAACTTTTTTAGTTTTAATATATTAGGTAATTCAACTTAGCTATAAATACGACATGAATAGCAGGTGATTGCTAATTTTCTACATATTTAACTTATTTAATATTTTAAGCGGTGATATAATCATTTTATAAAGCAAATAATAAATTAAAAATTATTTAAAATCATCCATATTTATGCAATATATTTGAAAAAAATAAGTTTTTCAAACAATGTGTGTCAATATTTAACGTTTGAAACTTAATTTTTTTCAAATATCATGTGTAAATGTGGATGATTTTAAATAATTTTAATTTGTTATTTACTTTATAAAATAATTATATCACCATTTAACATATTAAATAAATTAAATATGTAGAAAATTAGCAACAACCTGCTATTTAGGTTATTTATATATGATTAGAACACCCATACTAAGTTGAATGACCTAATTGTGACAAAAAAGTCCCAGTGACTTAATTAGAACAATATGAAAAGTTGGTTACATTTGTGTAGAGTTATCCTTTATTATTATTATTATTATTATTATTATTATTATTATTATTAGTAGTAATAATAAATATAAAAAGAGAATTAAGTTTTGTTACAAACTTGTTACTAATTAGTCGGAATATATCAAATTTATGTTTGTCGGTATTTTGTCTCAAATTTAGTGACAAACATCTTTTGTCGCTAATTTGTGGGAATATTCATCCGAAATTAGTCAAAAATTAGTCGGGAATGTTTTACCTAGGAGGTTTTTTCCCACCAATGTTTTTTGCCGGCAGTTTATCGTTATACGGTTTTTCTGACAAATATTTCGTCGGAAAATTTTATTTTTTTGGTAGGGAAAGAATTCTACGCACTATTTAATAGTTTTAATTCGTGATTGCACACTTAATTGTTCGAATTCTTAACTAAAATAGCTCACAATTGAGTTGTAAATAGCTATAACCGAGTGGGAAGAAAAGGTTGAACGATGGTCCATGGGTCAATCCAGAGGATGAAACGGGTAAGGAGGAGGAAAGTTTGAGGGTTTGACAGTTTTGATTCCTCGTTTTTTTTTTATAAATGTTTTATAAATAATTTCAAACTATTTTGTGTTGTATTAAAATTATATAATTAAAACTAAATTATTTGTTTAATTTATCTATTTACAAAAAAATTCTAAATTTTATAAAAACTTATTATCAACTTATCTTATAATCAATACTTTAAAATAAAAATGAGTTTTGCTTTTTATTATTTTATTTTATATAATTATAATTAAATATCCAAACACAAAAATATACATACATAAATATATATATATATTTATATTAAATTATGTTTAATTTGTTTTTCTCATATATATACACACACATGTGTGTGTGTTTTTGTGTAAAACTCAAAGATAAAAGTTACCAATAACATCATAATTATTTGTTAAACATAAATGTTTCTTACAAATTGTAGGAATGTTACAACAGAGGTTGTAACTGATTGTTTCACTAAAAACCTTCTGAATCAGTCAGCCAACATCTTAACAATTAAGCTTTAAACAGAGTCTGAATTATCCAAATTTCATACCTCTTACTAACTTACCACTTAACGAATAAAACAACTCCTTAACAACATTGCATTGATGGTTCATGTGATTTGTGAAATAATAGGGTTATGCATTAAGGTTTAAAATAACGAGTTTAGGTCTAATGCATTTAATTTTGTAACAAGTTTGGGTATTAAAGTTAATATTTCTTTTGTTAAATTAAGGCAAAATTAGCAAAATAATATTCAACTTTTCAGCCTTTAACGTTGACTATTAGAAAAAGGCAAAGAGAAATCATTTCACTCTAATTTAAAAAAATAAAAATAACGATTTATACTCAAAACTCATTACAAGAACGAAAGCTTAAAAACACAAATATGTTACTCTAAACACTTTGTACGCCAATCTGTTGTTTTTTGCAAACTAGAGGGTCTATCCATGTAATTAAGTCTTAATTAAAATAAATAAATAAATATATATATATATATATATATATACACTATATAATAAATAAAGGTTTTTATATGTTACATGTCAACTTTTTAGACCACTTAATAATTGTCGTATCTCTCTCTTGATTTTTTCTCTCTCCTAATAAATATTATTTTTTAATTTAACTTAGCAAATAATATGATTAAATTATAAAATAATTCTTTAATTTTTTATAAAACGTATTTGAAAAATATATATTATGTTATTTTGAAAAAAATAATTTTAAATATTTAACATGCGTAGGTGTGTAACACATCTATATTAATGTTATATACATACCTACATATATATATATAATGAAACATTTTTTATAAATTTTTATTTTTAAAGTTTTATTGTATAAAAAAACTATAACTAATATTATTAGTTTTAATATAATCATGTAAATTCAAAAAGATATAATGAAATTATTTAGTAATGTAAATTTACGAGGACATAATTATAAAATATACATATTTTTTTTCGCAACCCGTGTAATATACGGGTAGATAACCTAGTTAGTAAATAAATAAATAAATGTTAGCGTAGAGAGTGGCATTACCGCATGTGATCTCGTGACAAAAGGATGTCTCCATTTTATTCGAATTCTATTAAGACGTGCACACCTTCGTTCCTTCTTTAGAGTTTATACCATCATTCCAATTATTAATTCAATAACTTTGAGAACATAAAAACTAACAAAAACGCGTATCGTAACATTCAAATTTTAAGAAAAGAAAGAAGTCGGAATGATATTAATTAAGCAAAACTTTCCTTTAAAGAGAGGCAAGAAATCGTATAATTGTAATAATTATGGGTAATTATATTAATTAAATACATAAATTATATATTATTTGTAATAAATATACAAACATACAACTTAAATGCAAATTAACCGAGACAATAATCTTGCTAAACCTTTCATTACTTTAATATTTCAATTTGAAATTTTTGTTTTTTTTTAACAACACATCATCTCGTCGTGCTAGCTTCAGTTATCCTGGCGTTTTGTAACTAAGATCAATTCCTCAATCGCCGATTGTGAGACTGTACCCCATGATGCGCGGGAACTCTATGAAATAAGTAAACCCTAGGCCCCCATTGATTCAAAACCCGAGATTAAGCTCAAGATTCCTCATTTACATAGTATCCATTAAACCCTAGTATCCAAGGACAAAGAAACAAGTCTTAACCACTAGACTGACTTTGCTGATTATTTGAAAATTTTGTTACAATTTAGAATTTACAATTGCCTGTATGTTTCTCAAAACTTAGCATATTAGGAAACTAGTTAACCCAGTGCATATTAATCATTTTATTTTGTGTTTTATTTCATTTTATGTTGCTTTTTTTGTATTTTTTATTTATTATATAAATTTGTTTTTATTTAATCATAATGTATATATATTAAAGGAGATAAGTATAACATAATGAAGAAATAAAGACAACCTGTCGAGCAAAAAGACACAATAGTGCGTTAGAAAATAAAAGAGGCTAAAAATGTGATAGTAAAAAACATTTTCATATACCAATAATAATAACAAAAGTTATTTTCATTTATTTTTCTAAATTAATCTTATTTTATCTTATGTTATGTTATCTTACTATACGAATAAATTAACAAAAATCTTATTTGTCACTTGTCATAACCACACATCTCAATTGACACATGAAAATTAATAAAACAACCATGATTTAATTACATTTATTAAGTGCTATTAAATTATGTTTTTAAAATTTAATTGGTTGAGACCTAAAATTGTTTAAATTTTGAAATAAATTAATCTTTATAGAATTGATTTAAAATTTTAAATTAACTCAATCAGTAATTTGTTGTTTCAATATTTAGTTATTAACAGTTAATTTCACTAATTGGCTCAATTAACAATTAATCTAAATTTTAATATACAATTACATGTAAATGTGCTACATTATAAACTTGTGTATTACGCGTGTTAAATAAATGAATTGTAAAATTATTTATTTTAAATAGCGTATCATATTTTTTCATATGTAATTTGGTAATTTATAAAATTTAAATAATAACTTATTTTGTAATTATATTATTTACCAAATTGCATAAAATAATTAATATTTGATAAAAGGAAAATAAGAAAATTTTAAATCTAAAAAAAGTGTTTACAATATTTAACAGGAAAGAGACTTGACAACACAAATTTTTAGATTGCCTATAAAACTAACACGTCTCCGTTGAAAACCTTTATTTATTACACAAATACGAATGGATATATACATTTACTAGGTAATGCACCGTCTATTACATCGGTTAAATAAAAATATAATAAATAGTCACTATTGAAAATTTAGTGTAAGTTATTTTTGAAATTTGTTTAAAATTTCATACAATTAACAATTTAATTTAATTAATAAAATAATAATATAATTTTTCAACATGAATTTTTTCAAAGATTATTTTTTTAACATTTTGTTATAAAAGTATTTTTGTCTATTTCATGTTTATAATAATTTGGTTTTTAAAAGAGTGAATTTTTAATATTAATATATCTTTTAATGTCAAAAAATTATTTTTTAGTTTAAAATTTTTGCAGATATATTTAATATTTAATTTTATTATTTAATATACAATAAATTTAATAAGAGAAGTTTGAAAATTATTGTAAGAATAGCCTAAAATAGTGATATGTCTATAGACTGCTGTTGGATATGTCTTCATATTTTACGTTAATTTATGTTTTGTTTTATTATTTTATAATGCTTTAATAAGTGGAGAAGGTTTGAAACTATTATAATTTATACAAATATGGTAAGGTTATGAATTGGGAAAAAATGTTATATACAAAAAAAATTTAAACAATTTATGACATTTGTTAACGCTTGCGTATAGATATATATATATATATACATATATATATATATATATATATATATATATATATATATATATATATATATATAAATTATTTAAAATTGTTACACTTTAATGAGTTTTTTTCAACTTTATACGACCCGTATTATATACGGGTTTATAACCTAGTATTTTATATAAAAGCTATAAATATTAAAAGAATTTGTGCTTTTCTTATAATTTAATTTCAAATTTTCAATATGCCTTTTTACGACAAGAAATCTTTTATGCACTAAGCCACTAATCGAACCCCTTAAATATGAAATAGTTGTAGATTCGATGCTTACCAGCAGTGTCAGTAATTTCGATGCAAAACCCTAATGAAACTTTTTCTTTTTGTTTCCTAAGAATATATAAATAGAGATGAAGCTATCGATTCCATCTTTTCTCTTGTGCGTGTGAGATACCGGAAGTCTGACGTGTCATATATTCCGGCAATGAGTGGCGGTGGTTCACCATACCAGAAACACCGGAAGGATGTGGAGTCCGGTGGTGGTTATGAGGAGCATGGGTCGGTTTGTGGTCCTTTTGACATTGTTCGTACCAAGAGTGCATCACTTGATCGTCTTAAAAAATGGAGGGTACGTACATTATACTGTCTTTTTTTCTCATTGCATTGATTCTTGATGCAGATTGCAGAAGATGAATATTGACGTTATGTTTTACATAATAGTCTTTTTTTTTTTTTTTTTTTTTTTTTTTTTTTTTAATTGTGTGCATCATCCTAATTGAGGTTTTCTAATATGTGCCAGTATATGAACCAAAACGTTCAGTGTAAAATACATGAACGCATGTCTCGTTCTTTATAGGCATAATATGTCATGCTCTTTGTTTTTTAAATAACTTGCATTCGGTCTTAACGCCATGTTCTCGAGTTCATCTAAAGAGAGAAGAGAAAAGAAATGGAAGGAAAAGGAAAACATGTATGTGTTCTTAAATTTATTTAGCGAAGGAAAGGAAATAAAAATAAAACATGTTGTATTTCCGAGTTTCAATTACGCTTTATTCACGAGTTCATTTAAGGATAGAAAAGAAAGGAAACATAAGAAAGGAGAACTGGAGAAGTATGTTTGTGTTCTTGAGTTTTATTTAACAAAAGAAAGAAAAAGAATATAAAACATGTTGTGTTCTCGAGTTTCACTTAAAGAAGGAAATAGAAGGAAAACTAGGCAAAATGATATAGAATTCTTCTCCTTCATATAAGGATGGAAGCATTTCCATTCTTTTCCTTTCCTTTCTTTTTCTTTTTCTTTTTCTTTTTCTTTCTGTTCTATTCTTCAATAAACTCGGGAACATAGGAAAGAAAACTAGGCAAAATTCTGTAATTTTGTTTTCCTTCTTATTTGCAAGGAAATGGAAATAAAATTTTCTATTATTATCCTTTCCTTCCTTTTCCTGTTATTATCTCTCCTTAAATTAACTCGGGAACATAACGTAAATGTATTCGATTGAGTAGTGTATCATGTTACTACGAAACCGGCCAAAATTGTTTGTTTTGCATCAAGAAGATAATGACTTTGTGGTTGCCTTAGGAAACTTCCAAAGGGGCCAACCATACATCATGTAATCACTTCTACATGTAATTTAGAGTTTTCCTTTCATCTACGCAGTCAGTGTGTCAGCCTTCATCTATGCTGCTGGTGTCACCCTGTAACCCAAATTTTGTGGTTAGAACAATGTGGGATTTGAGTAAGGTGGCACACACGTATGTGGACCTATAATTTTTGGGCATGAATTGGTTATAAAGATGTAATTCTATCTTCGGTGTCACCAGTGGCAGAGCTTGAACGTTTTGAAAGAGGGAGGTGGAAATTTACATGACCACAATACATGTTAATTTTTTGTAGGGGAACCAATATTTAAAACAAAAAATAACATTTCAGTTGAAAAATTAACACTACGGACGGAAAAAAGAGATGGGCGGTCACCCCCGGCCCCTATTAGCCTTCGCCCTTGGTCACTAATTCATAAGGCGTGTGACCGATAAACTATTCATACCAAAAGGATTATATCCATTAATCAGTTGTGAAGAGTTTAACCATAAATAATCTTTTAACCAGCCCATCAAATAAGTGGAAGATTCATTAAACTGTTAAACATTACCCTCCCATAGGATAAATAAAGCAACAGAATTAAGGATTGCTTTCTGCTGTCTGTCTTTTCCTTCTCTCTTCTCTTAGCAAAGTAGGCTCAAGTCAAACTTTTGGCCCACTCGGGACTACAAAACACGTGATTGAAAACCCAAAAGCACTTGCATCAGTCCCACACCACCGGCTACACACTTAGTCACACCCTAGTAGTTTCGCCTTAAAAGGCCAATTTTTCCTGTCAAAATTGGTCTAAACAGGTCTGAAACAATTACATTAGCCCAAAGAAAGTCTGAAATGAACATAAAACAACCTCAACTACCCAAAATAAGCTTAAACATGTATAAGACCCCTAAAAATGATATTTTTGTACTATGCATCGAGCTTTAAAAAATCCTTGCTTTTTAAGTGTCTTTCACCTAGGCCTATGACTCACTTTTTGCGTATGGAGTGCTCCTTGCGTCTTCGACAACTATAGATTCTGTATAAATTGCTCATTATATGAAAGATTAAAGTTTTCACTCATGACATATGTAAACAATGTATGTGTGCTTTAGTAATTAAGTTGCAATCTTTAGAAGAGCCAAATGTTAGTATGTAACAACACGATTCGCTACACTGTCAACGTGAGTTCAAAATATATGTATCTAGGCTTGATGACTATTAACTTCGTCTGGCTGAAAATATTTGTTTTGTAAATGATCAAATTGAAAGATTCATATGGCAAAGTGTAGCAAATAAAAACAATCATGGTGTGATGATATTCAATCTTCATTACATTTGATTTAAATGCCACTGAATGTTATAACTATTTTTTTTCCCCTTTTTTGTTGTTTTTTTACATAGAAAGCAGCGTTGGTATTGAATGCTTCCCGTAGATTCCGATACACTCTGGATCTGAAAAAAGAGGAAGAGAAGAAGAAAATTATCTCAAAGATCAGATTTCACTCGGAAGTCATACGAGTAATGTTATCTCATATGTTGTACATAATCTGATGTAACTTGAATCCACTTATGACCCATTTAGTTCTGTTTTTCAGGCTGCAAATATTTTTATAGAAGGTGCAGAAAAACAAGATGGTACTTCTATTTTCATAAGTTTCTGCTGATGTAAATTCATACCTTTGAAGTGTTTGTACTTGATGGTGGATTGACTTGTTAACATCCTCTTCAAAATAGGTACCCCTAAAGCACCTCCATCTCCCATACCAATTGGTGATTATTATGTTAGACCAGAACAACTTGCTACAATGACAAGAGACCATGATGATGCAACTTTGAGGAACTTTGGAGGGGTAAGTTTATGATGGATCAAGATTCTCTCATTCATCATCCCCTAACTGGCATTGTTCTTTGTTTTTGTTCCATGAACACAACAGATTACAGGATTGGCAGAGAAGTTGAAAACAAATCTTGATAAAGGAATTCATGAGGACGAGTCAAACATATTGGATAGGAAAAATGTATACGGGTCAAACACATACCCACGAAAAAAGGGTCGAAGCTTCTGGGTATCATTAATCCTTTTTGGGTTGAAATGATTCTTTTTTGTGTTTGATTATGTGGGAACATTTAAATAATGTCATGTTTTGCATTTGATAGATGTTTCTGTTGGATGCATGTCGCGATACAACGTTGATCATCTTGATGGTAGCTGCAGTTGCTTCTTTGGCTCTAGGCATAAAAACAGAAGTCAGTGAATCAAAAACTTGTTAACACTTGCTGCATAGTATTTTTATTTTTTTAATCTTGTACCATATTTTCAGGGGATTAAAGAAGGATGGTATGATGGGGGAAGCATAGCTTTGGCTGTTATTATTGTCATTATTGTTACAGGTACTTCATTGAACAAATATTTATATTGCCAATGTGTGTGTTACAAGAAGAAGCATAAATTCTGAAAGCCTGATTCCTGTACTGCAGCCATAAGTGACTATAAACAATCACTTCAATTTCAAAACTTAAATGAGGAGAAGCACAACATACAACTGGAGGTGAGTGTATAACAATCTATATCTGTTTTCTACAATTATTATATTAATTAGGTCTGCTGACGATCGCGTTGACATATGTAGGTCATAAGAGGTGGAAGAAGGGTGAAAATTTCAATTTTTGATATTGTTGTGGGAGATGTCATACCTTTAAAAATTGGAGATCAGGTCAGACAATATGTTCCTTGGTTATTTTTGTAACATAATCTGTGTGATTTCCATTCTTAGATTTGTTGACACTTAAACTGTAAATCAGGTCCCAGCAGATGGGGTTTTGATTTCTGGTCACTCCCTTGCTATTGATGAATCAAGTATGACTGGGGAGAGTAAAATTGTGAGTTTCATGGAATTTAAAATATTTTGTTTTTTTTATCTCTGTCTTTGTGGGTCGGTATCATCATTTTTTACAACGTGCATCAGGTTAGGAAAGATCACAAATCGCCATTTTTAATGTCTGGATGCAAGGTGGCTGATGGTTATGGTACTATGCTGGTATGAAAGATGCCATCTTTTTCTATATCTGTTCAATATTGTGATATTCAGGATTTCATCAACTTCTATATGGAACTAAAATTTTGATTGTGTAATCATTCTTAGGCGACTAGTGTTGGAATAAATACCGAATGGGGATTGCTTATGGCTAGCATTTCAGAAGATAACGGCGAAGAAACACCGTTACAGGTTAGTTATCAATGCATGCTCTTATAACCTTTTTTACCTGAAACATATAAACTTGTTTCATAGTTTGACTATGACTTCATTAGGTGCGCTTGAATGGAGTCGCGACATTTATTGGTATAGTTGGGCTTGTGGTTGCTGTATCTGTTCTTATTGTCCTTCTTGCTAGGTAATATAACTTGACATGCTAGCCATAAATTTTAGGCTTTTTCTATCTCTGAGATGATAATATTCTGTCTATCAGGTATTTTACTGGGCACACAGAGGATGCAGAAGGTAAAGTTCAGTTTATTGCTGGAAAAACTAGAGTTGGGGATGCTGTTGATGGCGCGATCAAAATCTTCACTGTTGCAGTATGTGTCTTTCGCGTGTATACTGAACAATTACCCTAGTAGATTTATAAGTATCAAATTTAGTACTTGTTACATTTTGAAAATAATTTGAATTTGTGTTAAAATGTAACATAATTTGGTAGTTTTGACATAAATTGAGAAGAAAGTGTATTTTAGTTTTAGCTTCCTTTTCAACATACTAATTCTTGCAGTGTTTATAGGTGACTATTGTTGTTGTTGCGGTCCCAGAAGGGCTACCATTAGCAGTAACCTTAACGTCAGTTAATCGTTTTATTATTCATTTGTGTTTTTATTTCTTTTTATCTGATATATCTAATCATTTTGTTGTTGTGCATAATTACAGGCTTGCATACTCGATGAGGAAAATGATGTCGGACAAGGCATTGGTAAGTTTATAAACATCTTTTTGATCTATCTCAGCACTGATTTTTTTTTTTGATGTTGATACCTGGTCAAATGCAGGTCAGGAGACTATCAGCTTGTGAAACAATGGGTTCTGCAACAACAATTTGCAGTGACAAAACTGGAACCTTGACATTGAATAAGGTTAGAACTTAGAATTTATGTTTCTTGTGTATCTTTTTTTTGATCAAGTCTCCATTTTTACCTACTTATAAGGTTTTGCCTTTCTTCAGATGACCGTGGTTGAGGCATATATATGTGGGAAGAAAATCGACCCGCCAAACAACACATCAGAATTGCCCTCAGGAATTGTATCTCTTCTCATTGAAAGTGTAGCTCAGAACACAACTGGCAGCGTTTTTTTGCCTGAAGTAATTATTTTTTTATAAAATTTGGTTTGGTTTATAAATATTAGAAGTCAATATTATCATTGTGAGGCCATTGTTGGTGTTTAATAGGGTGACAGAGATGTTGAGATTTCTGGATCACCAACAGAGAAGGCCATTCTTCAATGGGGACTTAATGTTAGATGCTTGTTCATACATTTTTGCAGCTTTTTTGTTATCTTCTGTTATAAGTTGATACAGATCAGTTTCGTTGAAATGCAGCTTGGAATGAATTTTGAAGCGGTCAGGTCCGAGTCTTCAATCATTCATGCATTCCCGTTCAACTCAGAGAAAAAACGAGGTGGTGTTGCAGTAAAACGGGTAATTTCACAGCATTTTAAATGTTTCATGAAAACATTTATAATTTTTACAATGTTCACTTGAAAACATTACATTTTGTTGTAAATTTTTCAGTCTGATTCTGAAGTTCATGTACACTGGAAAGGGGCTGCTGAAATTGTGTTAGCCGCGTGTACAAGATACATGGACACTAATGAGCAGCTTGTTCCCATGGATGAAAGGAAGGTATGTATGAGAGTTCAGTCTCTTTTATAATTTAGTCATTTTCAAATCTAATGAACAGATAAAATTTGATTTTTAAATGATATTTTTACTTGATGTGCAGTTGTGTGAAGTTTTTCCAGGACCAAGTTTTTTCATGATCCTGAGTTAACTGTTTATAACTTGTATCGCCTGCAGGTAGAATATTTTAAGAAGGCGATTGAAGATATGGCTCGTGAAAGTTTGCGGTGTGTTGCTATTGCCTACCGACCATTGAAAGGGGAAACTGTGCCAACAGATGAAGAGCTGACAAAATGGGAATTGCCTGAAGGTGATCTTGTTTTGCTAGCAATAGTTGGTTTGAAGGTATGTGGGTTTTAGATTATGCAGCATGAAAGCTAGTTAGACATGTTATGTTAGATGGTGACATGTTTTGCATTGCAGGACCCGTGTCGGCCAGGTGTCCGACAAGCTGTCCAACTGTGTATAAAAGCGGGTGTTAAGGTAATGTTTAGTTTTTCTTGATGTGTTTGTGATAACAAGCAAATAGATGTTAACTACACTTACATTTGTGCAGGTAAGAATGGTGACTGGTGACAATCTTCAAACAGCAAAAGCAATTGCATTAGAATGTGGTATACTCGGATCGAATGCAGACACCACTGAGCCAAACCTAATTGAAGGGAAATCATTTCGCGCAATGTCAGATGCACAAAGACTAGAAGTAGCCGAGAGGATATCGGTATGTGATTTGACAGCGATACCCTCTTAAATATACGTGTGACACGCGCTTTTATAGTTGATGCGAATGCATGATGTAAAATGACAGGTGATGGGTCGGTCGTCTCCTAACGATAAACTGTTACTGGTACAAGCATTGAGGAAGAGAGGACATGTTGTTGCTGTTACTGGAGATGGAACTAATGATGCCCCTGCTTTACATGAGGCTGATATTGGTCTTTCTATGGGGATTCAAGGCACTGAAGTAGCAAAAGAGAGTAGTGACATCATCATTTTGGATGATAATTTTGCTTCAGTTGTTAAGGTAGTTTAATAATCTGAAACATACAGGCGCAATGCTAGAAATCCTAATCTGATATGCATTCCAATACAAAACAGTAAACCGGCTTGCATATCGTGTGATCAATGTGTGTCTGTCAAATAACAGGTTGTTCGATGGGGAAGATCGGTTTATGCAAATATACAAAAGTTTATACAGTTTCAGCTTACTGTAAACGTTGCCGCCCTTATAATCAACGTTGTAGCAGCAGTGTCATCTGGTGATGTTCCCCTAAATGCAGTGCAGGTATTGCTTTTGCTCTCTTTCATGCAAAAGTTATGAAGTTAATATTGCGACAAGATGGTGTTTTACTTTGTTTTTTGTTCATTTGTGTGTAGCTTCTTTGGGTGAATCTTATCATGGATACTCTCGGGGCACTCGCGCTAGCTACTGAACCGCCCACAGATCACCTTATGGACCGCCTTCCAGTTGGACGCAGGTTAGCATCTGGAATAACATTTATAGTTTTACCTGCTAGCTGCT
The DNA here is from genome assembly GCA_009363875.1 of Mikania micrantha. NCBI lineage: Eukaryota > Viridiplantae > Streptophyta > Magnoliopsida > Asterales > Asteraceae > Mikania > Mikania micrantha. Next base: position 16,433,659 of record CM018688.1, read on the forward strand.
TCTCTGTCCTCAGGGACAGAGGTAAAGTTTGCCTACATCCCACCCTTTCTGAACCTAACCAATAGCATTGTTTTAAGTTTTAAGTGGGATTTACTGGGTATGGACGTATGGTGGTTGTTGTGTTGTTTTATCCACTGATTACTACTTCTATCTCATGTTAAAATTTTTTTTTTCAATTTTCTCCCCAGGGAACCTCTTATAACAAATATTATGTGGAGGAATTTGCTGATACAGGTATGACTCTTTTGTCTTTGTTAAATTTCATGTGAGAGCATACGGCTAACGAAATCTTTGTTGCAATGAACTATAGGCTCTTTATCAAGCGTCAGTTCTCCTCGTACTCAATTTCCGAGGCAGAGAAATCTTGCATTCGCAGCGCGACCCGAATGAGCATGCTATTAAAGAGAAAAATACCCTCATATTCAATGCATTTGTTTTTGCTCAGGTAATTGGTCCAAATTTACTTTAGGCTGTATCAAGTCTACTATGACATAAGCTTCAAGGCACAGTGTTAAGTGCTGAGTTATTCAGGTTCAAATCCAGCTTCCACCGGTATTCTGCCTTCAATGATGCCACATTTCCAGCACAAGCTGTGATCTGTGATCTGTGATCTCATTGATTAACAGGATACTGATGGGTTCTATGAGTTTACCAGGAACAAATTCTCAGTCATTTAAAAAAAAACTATCTGCTGGAACACTGCTAGCTTTCTTCTTTCAACCAATTGTAAGCAAGTCACTAATCAGTTTAACTGCAGATATTTAACGAGTTTAATGCAAGGAAGCCTGATGAGATGAATGTTTTTAAAGGAGTTACTAAAAACCGCCTTTTCATGGGGATCGTGGGGCTTACTGTTGTTCTTCAAGTAAGATTCAAACGCGCCCTTGATTCTCTTTCACAGAATCAGATTGTATCAATCTCATTGTTATGTATTCCAGGTTGTAATAGTCATGTTTCTTGGAAAGTTCACCTCAACTGTAAGGCTCAGTTGGCAACTATGGCTGGTCTCTATTGTAATTGGGTTCATCAGGTCAGTTTTGTTTTCAAAATCACACCAGAGTAACATTTTCATGTTTTTTTCCCTGATCGTTCGTCATATTTTCAACCTGTAACTAGTTGGCCACTGGCACTTGTCGGAAAACTGATACCTGTCCCCGAAAGGCCCTTTGGTGACTATTGTATCGACATCTTTGCATCTTGCACAAAGCCTAGAAACCAAGGTACACAACTGGGACTTAAAACGATTATAGTTTTATGAAGTTAAAAGTCTATTTTGCCTAAGAATGCTATCAAGGATTTTCAAAAACTTGAAAACCGACTCAAACAACCCCGATTGAATTCATTTTTGCATCATTGGAATGGCTTGTCGAACCCTAAAACCCAAACTTAAATCATAAACAATTGCCTTAATACTAAAAACCAAAACTTTAAAAACAAATTTTGACATAAAAATAAAACTTAAAAGTTAAAAATCAAGCCCAAAACCTAAAATCTTCTTCTAGTTGTTAAAACTTGGAAACTTAAAAGCTAATATTATAGGGTTCGATAAGATGTTACAATACCATCGAAATGAGTTCAATCGGAGTTAGTGGGTTGGTATTTAAAGATTTACAAAATCCTATCTTAGCCTAATTAGGCAAAATTACTTTTTATTGATCTTTCCCCTATAGTTTTAAACCAATTACAAGTTATATATTAAACTCGTACACTCATCTCATGTTATCACAGGTTCCTCAAGAGGAACGAGGATAATTCTTGAATACAAGCATGGTTTTAGGATGGTAGTTTTATCTTTTTTGTACAGTTTTTGCTCTTTTGGAATAGTCAAAGCTAATAGCAACTTTATGCATCTACAATACCTACAGTTTTGAGCCTTTTGGATTTGGGTCAACAACTTAAAGGTTTCTTGGAGTTGTTTTAACTTGGAATCATGTTCGGTTGGCACATTGTGAGGGTTTTGTTTGATGTTACTATATGCAATCCGAACAAGATGTACATTCTGGAATAGTTATATATACATATATTACAAAGTGTGATATATTTTAGTGTAATTGGGATTAATTTTATCGATTCTATGAATTACGAAATTTATTAAACAAGTTGAGTGTGGGGTGCACACTGTTTAATACACCCAACTTGTTTAATGTTTTGATGATTCTAATGGGGGTTCAAAGAGGGCAACGCCGGATAAGGCAGAGATAGCGGGTCCAAGGGGCAGACCCCTAGCTGGGGTCAAAGTTGCTATGTTGAAAAATCAATAGAAAAATTGATTTTACGAATTTTAATATAAAATTCGTAATGATAGTTTAGTGGCAAATTTTGTAAAATAGAAAACTTAAACTGCTTGGAAGCAGTTTCCAAAAACCTGCTAATTAAAATTGATCGATGATTGTCTTCTTCACTCTGTTTCATTCACGAAATTCAATGAAAAATTCATACTTGTTCTTGAAATTGAATTGAATTTTATTCCGATCAAACATTTGAGTGAACCACAAATAGTTTGATCTGAAAGTGTGATCCGCGACTTTCATTTCATCCGGTGATTCAATTGCGTTGTGTTCTGGAAATTCTCTACATAGGCTTACTATAGTACTTTGTTTGAAGCAAAGGATGAACTGACTCAAGAGAGCTTTAGATGTTGAGTATGTGTTGAAACTCTAATTATAGGAACAAAGAGAACACCACACAATTGATAAAATAAGGCATCACAATTCTTGGCAAAGATCTCAAGGATGTCATCGTTATACAAGCATTTTGTGAACAAAGAATTTTAATTTTTAAAACACCTATTCGTAATAAAAGAAACCTGGTTATTTTAGAACCATGAGAGTATTTTTATGATGAGTAAATTAACTAAAATTTTATTATTTAGCTTTCTTAAGTCTGGCAAAATCAAACGATAGGTTGGGTTGGGTAACGTCAAAACGGTTCGAGTCATATGTGCTATCAAGACGTTTTTCAAGCAAAATCAGTTTGGGTCTATGAGTATTTTAAAAAATATCAACTTAATTTTGGTCAAAATGTGTAGTGGCTAAACAAATAATTCTTAGATGATATTTAAAATTTTTAAATCAAATATGTGTTGATCATTCTTACCTGTTTCAATTCATTTTATTCAGTAGTTTTAATACCTATCTTGATTATATATAGTCGGTGTTCAATTTCGACCGTTTTGTGTTATAGTATTACTCATTTCAACTCAAAGTACAATAATTATTCACCCAAACCAACTTATTTCTCTTACTTTGTGTCAAGAATGACACCTCTATGCTTTCTTCTCCTCCAAATCATATAAGGTGCGTCTTTTGAGTCTCCATTTTTCTTATAAATATTTATTCAAGTCATACTAAATTTGATACGTGCAACACGTTTTTAGGTATTTTCCTCAACTTCCATACCTTTTAGACAAGTATTCATAAGGCCTTTAAAATTGCAAGGCAGTAGAAGCCTACATGTAGTCAATTTAAGTTCTATTTTTATGTACTACAATCAGATAAATCAGCTAAATACGAAATGACTGTCAAAAGGACTAAAACTACACATATAACTGGAAGTTGTTCTGACCTGTTTTTCAGACCACATGCTTGGTCACTTCAAGAGTCCAGCTATATTTATCAGACTGTAACTCCGGCTGGCCCGAAACAGATTGCATTCAAAACCAATGCTGCATAAAGCTTTATACCGAGTGAAATAGTTTTCGGTCATAAATGAAATCATTTCATGAGATTTCGATGCAGCAGACAATGAAAATGATGCATGGCCTTCTCTACCATAGGAGCATACCGACCACTGCCATAAGCTGGTGATTCCAACCCTCTTTGAACCGATTCACACAACCTGATATCTTCCATCTACAAATATATAAAAAATTTGTCACATGACATGTTATGACATACCCTCAATAGCCAAGAATTCACATGATCTTTACATACCTGAACTTTCTCACTATCTTCTAAACTCTTAACAACAAAAGCTTCATCATCCTACAACAGCAAACCATTATGCACGCAACGCCATGCATATGTAGAATAGTATACAAGCAGGGTGCAGTTTATCAGTTACCTTGAGTGAGGCATCAAGGAAGTAATCAAAAACCACTTTGCATCTTCGTGGTCCTAATGGAACTACTAAATTTGTGTCCATCCATGGCCCGTACCTATCCTAGGTCACCCCAAATCAAGAAAGGTTTTAAAGGGGTTGACCCTGATGCAAAACGAACCATAATAAACTTAAGGCTGGCAAAACGGGTCTTAATGGGTTTAACAGGTTTCAGACAACGCGATTAGTGCATATATAAAACATGAAAACAGCTTGTTTAACACTTGGTTTGATGATTTAAGCATGACAGTTCTATATTTTATGTAACAAAAAAGAAAAATGATAAAGTCTAGCCTCTTAATTTTTATTATTTTAAAAAAGGTATAAAATCTAATAGTAGTTTTTTTTTGTTAAACAGGTCTAATCGTGTCTCAACAGGTACCTATTTTGCCAGCTATTTATTAGAAGCAGGATTAAATAAAGAAACTTGCCTGTTCACCATGAAGTTTGGATAAATAAAAGCATACAAGGATTTAGATCCAAGCCTATTAAAATCGTTCTGCTCTTCACCTCCATCACATGTTTGTATGCTTACTTTCTCATATACCTTGAAATCAACGTATTAATTATCAATGACATTTGAATGGATGCCTTGTTTTGCGTTCATATAATGTATACATGTGTCTGCCCTCGAGGAGCAAAAGTACAATTACATTAACTTTCACGTTATTATACTTAAGTTTTGTGAAAATAACGTTAAAAGCGTTGGGTTGTCCCTACGATGCACGGTTAATCAGGCATCATGAGCTGGGGGTCTCATTAGAAACAACCTCTCTATTCCTATGGAGTAGAGTTAAGGCTGTCTATATCTTACCCTCCTTAGACCCTACTTTTGCTTTGCTAATGATGGGATATACTGAGTACGATGATGATGATTTGAATTGTAGGTTGAATTATCAACAAAGAATGTAAGTAAACATACTGTGGTTGAATAGGAGTCTAGCTTAAGACCTGATGCAAGATCTTTATGTGCAAAAGGGACATGATACCCACCATCTAAATAATTGTCACAAAAGACCTGCAAAAAAGCACTTGAACATATTGGAATAATGGAATATATTATTATTAGGGCTTATTAGTATGGCCCACAGTCCCACACGTCCAGTTTAGCTTACACTAAAGGTTGTCATCTTGGAAAACCATAACATATGAGACTTACCCCAAACCCCTGCCACAATTTTTATTTTTTTTTTGAAATACAAAATTGTACAGGTATTAAAAAAGACAAGTAAATATATGAGTAAATAACGGTTATGGCCCCTGTTATTTAAGTGTTTTAACTATTTCAATCCCAAATAGAATATTTAATCAATGTAGCCCCTGTGGTTTAAACAACTAACGGTTCAGCCCATGTGGTTTAAACAATTAACGGTTTCAGCCCCGAACCATAGTTAGGTTTGGGGGCCAAAACCGTTAGTTGTTTAAACCATAGGGGCTGCATTGATAGAAGATTTTATCTTGAATTAAAATTGTTAAAACACTAAAACTACTTGGGTCAAAACCGTAATTTACTCTAAATAAATAGTGGTTGATCAATTTGTTTAGATTGTTTGTTCCTAAAGTATACCAAAAAAAATAAAAAAGAAAGAAAAAGAAAAAACTAACGAGTAAAATGTGGGCCTTGTCCCCAAGGGAATTGAAAATGTGGGTCATGAGTTGACATCTTAAACCAAAGTGACCTACCCATAAAAACAAACCCTTGAAAGATTTTACATATAGATCAAACACCAAACCTTCCAATTACACTCGATAAAATATTCACGTCTGCAAAGATAACTTAATGAATTATCAACCCCGTTGGTACTTAGGATCTCAGAAGAGCTACCAAGCCATTCCATCCCCACATCATCATCACAATCTTGTTGAGAAAGCGTCTCTTTTTCTAAATTGAGAAGGATAAAAGGCCCCCAAATGGCCACCCTCAACGGAATGAGTCCAAACTCCTAAACATCATGATGAGCGTAAGGATCAGGAACCATATGAACAGTAAACTCGTTCAAAAAGAAGTAATGCATATTCATTTATTCATTTCCATATAAACGAGACGGGCCCACAAAACGATTTCGAATGGAGCCATACTCTAACATTGAAGTTCTTTATCCCTGTTATTCTGGTTGCTTTCAAAAGTGCTCCATCCAATCCATATGTCCATCCCTGAAAAGATTAACAACAGTCACTCATTTTCACAAAGGTCAAAATTTGCTAACAAACTAAAAAAAACACGTACCCAGTGTAATCCCACTTTGTGAGATCTGGGGGTACAAACTAAGAAAACATGAGCCCTAAATAATGGGAGTCAACTCACATGATAAGGGCATGTAAAGCAAGATCCTTTTCCACTTCCAAAGGCTAGAAGTGAGGCATGGTGGCGACAAACGTTATGAAATGCATGCAACTTTCCATTTTCATCACAACACACCACATACTCTATATTTCCTAATCTGCCAGGTATGAACTAATTAATTTTATAAAATTAATAAGAACCCATATAATCAAAATAAATACTAAATTTACCTTCCAGTAAAGAAACTGTTAGCCTCCTGAACTTGTTCGGTATATCCTAAACAAAAATCAAACATAAACAACATATCTTTGATCCTCTGTACAAAAATTCAAGGTCTATCTATTAATGTTTATCAAAATTCAAGATTCTACCACAATTCTTTAGACAAATGTACACTTTTGACTCTCGAAGTCAAACTATGCAATACTAATATGGGAAAATTACCAAAATAATCAATTTTGACCCACTTTTTACCAAAATAATCACTGAAATTTAGCCCTTGTTTCAGTTTTAGACCTCGCTTTATACGCCAGTTTTATCTACTTTTGTGTCCCAAGAAGAAACATACGGTCCCACATGTTGATGGCTTTGTCGGGGTCTAAAACAGTGTCTTAAGACCCATTTCTACGCGTCTTAAGACATCATTAGACGCCCATTCTAACGTCTTTTTGGAGTCTTTAGACACCGGTTCTGGATGGATGTGACCTTACCTAATTTGACGGCTTTAAAACGTCAGAATGGGCGTTAAGACACCGGTAGAAAAGGGGTCTTAAGACACCCATTTAGACCCGACAAAGCCGCCAACATGTGGGTCCGTAAGTTTCTTCCAAGTACATAAAAGTGGCATCTAAAGCGATGTCTAAAACTGAAACGAGGGACCAAATAACAATTATTATTTTGGTAAAAAGTGGGTCAAAAGTTGATTATTTTGGTAATTTTTCATGCTAATATTAACTCTTACAAATTCACATAAATAATATCATGATCAACTGATCACCTTCGGTTTCTTGCAGACAGGACTACAATTCGTTCAAACAATTATCTTCAATTCTTCATCAATGGCATGCCAAAACAAGGGGCATAAAGCATGTTACATGATGAAAATGGCTTTGAAAATCAAACATTTGAAATCAAAAACCAAATATTAACGTGTAAAAAGACACAAATTCATATAAAATAACAGATAACAGGTATGAGATAATCTGATTACCCACGGCCTGCCATCCTCTGAAGAAGACTTGATCGAATTCTAGCGACAGGAAATTGGGGGAAGTATACCATGAACTTGGTGGGGTTAGGGCTTCTTGAATCGGGTCATCAGGGTTAAATTGTTGGACCATCGAGCGAGCCGATTCTTGAGACGGTTCGAAGAAACCATGAATGGGTTCATGGGAGTTCCTGATTAGGAATGATTTGAGCGATCGGGTGAGTTGTATGCATGAATTTGGGTATGAATTTCTAGTTTTTTGCAGGTCAGAGAATTGAAAGCCAATGTGGCTCATCATCATCACGGCCATTATCCAATTTTACAATGTTTTCGCTCTGTTTCACACGATTTTGGTTATCTTGATTATGACGTCACAAATTCTATTAATATCCAAAACAACAAAACTCATGCATACACCTCTCTAATGGTATCTAGAAGCCTTTATATGAGTTTTAAAACATATCATAAAGATTAAAAATGTTAAAATAACACGAAAGAAAACAACAAAAATCAAAAAAGAAAAATATTAAAAAATTGGAAAAAATAAATCCAACTATGATAGAACCAGCAACAGACATTATTATTGCAATTATTAATTTGTAAGCATATGAAATGTTTATCAAATCAAATTTTATATAACTCGAATATTTCGAATCAAATGATTTCGAATTTTAAATTTTTTAAAAGCATTCGAATTCGATTTGAATCCGAAATCAAATCGAATAAACCAATTCGAATTGGTTTGATTTGAATTTAATGAAGAAAATGTTTATACTAAATATCAAATAATGAAAACCTTAAAGGCTTAAACACTTAAATATCAAATAACCAACATTTAAATTATAATATTAGAGATATCATTCAAACTAATAAAATGATAAAAGTTCAATAAATGATGCCAATGATAACATACAAAAAACATAAAGTGGCAAGTAATTAAAATATTAGAAATTAACAACCAAAATGAACAATTTTCAAGCTACGGCCACAATAACTCGAGCTTCATGATAGACGTTTTTGTTGTGGATGTTTATGTTTAGGGTTTTTAAAAGTGTTAAAATTATGGTTATTTTATAATTAAATTGACATTTGGTAACAGGCTTTCAGTTTTTATAAACTAAATCACCTAACTAAAAAGTCTAATTTTTAAATATAGTACGTACATGTATATATATATAATAAAAATATAAAAATAATTTAAAATATAATTTTGAATCGAATTGAATTAAAATTCGAATTTCGATATTAGACTCCGAATCGATTCGAATATGAACATTCGAATCGAATTTCGACTTGGTGTTTTTCGAATCAAATCAAATTTCGATTTTTTCAAGTCATATTCGAAAACTAAAACTCCTACATTGATCAAACAAACAATACATACATAATCAAAATCTTACTAGTGAGTAAGGTCTGAGGTGGTTCAAAGTAAATCTTATCATTATCTCATTGAAATAAAGACTTCGTTTTTAAAGAGACAACTGACTGAGAGATGAGACAATACTTTATGCTTATCTATTTTTATGATTGTTATTTTACATAAACGCAAACACAAAAACCAAAATTATGATCATACAAACAAATAATCTAATACATGTATCAAATAAAATACATATCTAAATCATATCAAACACATATTCTATTTAAATAGAATGCACGTCATTTATTGTATAACTAGGTTCTTTCCCGCCGCGCTTTGCGGCGAGTTATCAAAGTGCATTCTCGATAACGGGTATTATATATCATTTGCAAAAGCATAAGTTACATAAAAAAATTAAATCTCTCATCACGAACTCTATACAAATTTCTCATAAAAAAATAAAATCATACAAAATCTATACAAATATGATACGAAAATAATAGAAAAAAATTACTAAAAAATTATTTTCATCGGCAACCAATTGGTTGAATTAAAAAAAACCTAAATCTCTAAGTAAACATCGATTTTCTATGAGAATAGATAAATCACCGTTACTTTCTCCGAATATCACCAAAATCCTAGAAAGTACCAAGTTTTTTTACTACGTATATATAAAATATTTACTATTCAATATAATATATATAAATTTACTATTTTCAATATAATATACATATATCTACTATTCATTTCATGAACTTTAATATATATATATATATAGGGTGTGGTTTCTTTGTTAACCTATGTTTATCGCGTTAACCGAATAACTACAATTTAATACTTTGGGACTCACATTAAAGTAAATTTAAAGGTGTAGGTTTTTTCTTCTTATTATATTAATGTAAGTTTGATCACCTTTAGATTACTTTAATGTGGTCTCTAAAGCAATAAGATATAGTTATTCGGTTAACGCAATAAGAAATAGTTAATTCTTGATCATCTATAGATATATAGTATTCATCCTTTTTCGATATAATATACATATATTTACCATTCATTTCATGAACTTTAATATGTATATGTGTATATGTATATGTATATGTGTGTATATATATATAGGATTGGGATCAAATAATAACCCACTCTTAAAGCAATAACCCAGATAACTTTGGCAAGATGAAGCCGAATCTTGAATTTGTTTTTAACATCATTGTAACACAATTAGAACACTGTGTTCTTTTATGAGTTTGCAAAAATTCATCACCGTTTGAGAGTTTACATCGTTGTAAGTTTTGGGCATAAAACAGTTACAGTGTTGTAAATCAAAAATTTACAACGATGATATCTCTTAAACGGTGATGTATTTTCACAAACTCATAAAAGAACATAGTGTTCTAATTGTGTTACAATGATGTTCAAAAAAAATATTTAAGATTCGGCTTTATCTTGCCAAAGTTATCTGGGTTATTGCTTTAAGAATAGGTTATTATTTGAACACTTCTATATATATAATGTGCAACAGGCAACATCACACACACACATATATCACACTTCTTTTCTTGTATCATACTATTCCCCAAGTTTATTGTTAATATATGAAGTTTACTTTTAATATATATATATATATATATATATATATATATATAATAATATTTCTTTTACTTAATTGCACAATATTTCAATTGATAGTGTAAGTTTGGTGTTTAAAAATGACTATTCAAAAAGGTTACGATTTGTTTGATAAAACTTGGAGTGGGCTTTTTGGATGGCCTTTGACGTTGGATAATTTTTGTTTTTTCTTTTCTTGTTTGTTTTATCGTTACTGTTTCTTTGAAGTTGATGTGGTGTTATATTTTCGGGTTATAGACTCTTGCTAGCCTCTAATGTAATAAAATTTTAGCTTATCAAAA